>JAYESA010000004.1:141843980-142242653 GCA_036927795.1 Iris macrosiphon
AATTAATTATTCTACAACATAGAACAACAAGTTTTCAAAAATGAATAAGTTTTTAAGATCAAAACTAAGAAAAAATCAAGAACACCCATACTCATAAAAACTCATATCTATACCATTTCATCCACCAAATCTGGAAATACTAATTCTAAACATGCTTAAAATCACACAATAAACATAATAGACCAAATAATATGGAGGGTTTCTCCATTTCTCATGCAATGTGTACTTGCCTATAGAGAGAGGAAAAACCTAAGAGAGAGAAGGAAAAAGAAAGAATGAAGAGGGAGAGAGAGAAAGAAGTTGAGTTATATAGCTAGGGTTTGAGATTTAGACCATGGCAAACTCATGATTAAACCAATGTCACAAATAAACCATGAACCAAGATAACTAAAGAATGGATCTAGTCTCAGGCAATATACTAAACATGTAAGCAAAAAAATAATATGCTCCAAATACTTATATTTGGGAACGGGGAGTGATATCTCTATCCACCTTAAAAAAATTCTGACCTCGAAATTCGAATCCAAGTAAGCTAGAGAAGTCAGGACAAGCATGATACATATCTACTAACAAAACTATACATGCAAGCAATAATATCACAACACTTAAGCGATCACCTGATCAAGGAATGTGGATACGAAGGCATAAGGTAGAATATACCTTCTGAATCGAACTAGTGCAGATACCGAGATCGAATATCGTCCTCGCACTTCCACTTCGAATCTCTAAGAGTGTAATATCCCAAGGCAACTCGGACAAAAGAAATAGTCCGATTCTTGAGTATCTTGTCTCTTCGATCCAGAATGGAAACGAGTTGCTCCTCGTAAGATAAGTCAGTACCAAAGACTAATTCAGAGTAGTCGAGGATATGACTCAAACCCGGAACATACCTACGCAACTGAGATACATAAAATACATCGTGTACCTCACGTAGCGAAGGTGGAAGGGCAAGACGATAAGCCACATCGCCTACCCGATCGATAATGTCAAACGACCCAACGTATCGCAGACTAAACTTCCCGTGGACCCCAAATCTAATACCCCATGGGTTGGTAAAATCCGCAAGAATGTGTGGTTGGTGACACGAAACTCTAAAGGCCTACGATGCTGGTCTGTCTAGTGACAATGTCGATCCTACGTAACCCGAAGTCGCTCTCCGATCTGCCTGACAACTTCTACTGTCTGTGTGATAATTTTGGGGCCTAACATATTTTGCTCACCGATGTCATCCCAAGCCAATGGTGAGCTACACTAACTGCCGTACAGTGTTTCGAAAGGTGCCATCTAAATACTGGCCTGATAACTATTGTTATACAAGAATTCCACCAAGTGAAGGTGATTCTCCTAAGATCTATCAAGGTCTAAGGTACAGTCTTGTAGCATATCCTCCAAATTCTGGATGGTCCTCTCTGGTTGTCGGTCTGTCTGGGGATGGTAAGTTGTGATGAATCTTAACTTAGTACCCAATCTCTCGTGCAAGCTTCTCTAGAAATAAGAAGTTAACCTTATATCTCGATCTGATACTATGCTTACTGGCACTCCATGCTGTCTCACAATCTATCACATGTACAAATCGTCCAACTGCTCTGTAGACTGTCCCACTCTGAAGGGGAGAATATGTGCCACTTTTTTGAGTCGATCCACTATCACCCAACTGCATCTCGACCAGTCAGTGATCTAGGTAAACCGATCACAAAGTTCATTGTGATGTGTTTCCACTTACACTCTGGAATAAGGAGCGGCTACAATAATCCTGCCGGTCTCCGTTGTTCTATCTTCACTTGTTGACATATCAGACATCACAATATGAAGCGTGCTATTTTTCTCTTTATTTTGTTCCATCAAAAGTATTGCTTGATGTCTTGGTACATGTTTGTGCCTCCCGGACGAATAGAATACTGGAAACTGTGTTCTTTAGTCATAACTTCTTGCCGAATACCCCACTTGGTACGCATATACGGGTCCTCCCTCAAAGTCTGCAGTACTATCCTAAGATATTCTTTATGCTCCTCCTTATTACGAGAATACACAAGAATGTTGTCTATAAATACTACTACAAATTGGTCTAGGTATGGCATGAAGACACGGTTTATAAAATCCATGAATACCGTTGGAGCATTAGTCGGTCCGAATGGAATAATAAGAATTCGTAATGCCCATATCGTGACCTAAATGCTATCTTCGGTATATCCTGCTCCCAGACTCGCACCAAATGATATCCTAATCGTAAATCTTTCTTAGAGAAGACTCTTGCTCCAATTAATTAGTCAAACAAGTCATCAATCCTTGATAATGTATACTTTTTTTTACTGTCACTGCATTCAACCGCTTATAATCCATACACAACCGCGTTGATCCATTCTTCTTCTTCTTCTTCTTCTTCTTCTTCTTCTTCACCAATACTGCTGGTGCTCCCCACGGTGATCCACTGGTCTGAATAAACTTCTTCGCACCTTCAGTCCTTTCACATGCCGATATAACTGATTAAACTTTGATGATGACATTGGATATACCTTCTGGGATACTGGTTCTGCTCCTGGTATCAACTCTATACATAACTCTACTTCTCTAATTGGGATAATCCGGGAAGCTCGTCGGGAAAGAGGTCCATGAACTCTTCAACTATCTTGGGTTTCGAGTCTCCTTCCTTTGCTATTGTTGTGACTTCTCCCTTATGTTGGTCTCCTTCTATTCTGCTAAAGACAACCTCTTCTAGACTAGATATTCTAAACAACGCTCTACCCTTACGATAGTCTATCGTTGCATGACTGTCTCTCAACAAGTCCATTCCTAAATGTCACGCCCAGTCCCAAAATATACGGAACCAGGCCACGTGGCATTGGCCAGCTGACATGTCATTAAGGGATTATCCAATTTATTGGACCCAAAGAGACGTGCTACGCTGTCCTAGAATACTAATAAGTTTAATACAGATAAAGTCTAATCTTATCCACAAAATATCAAGGAATACGGGAATAAGTGCTGAATATATAAATGCTAAGTCTGAAATGTCATAGTACAAATCAGATATGTCTGGTGGAAACAAATCCACTACAAAAGATAATAGTGCAGAAATATAATAAGACTAGAGCATCGTCTAGCTAGGTAATGAGACTCCAGCTTTAGATGAACCCACTACTAAAGATCAGGGAGACTCTGATGGCGTCACCTCTAACTCCTCTTCAGTTGCATACCTTGCCTCCTGTCCAGGACCGTACACTGTGGGGGTAGTATGCCTCACCTAAATCTGGAAGGGAATCAGGTCCTCAGTGGGACATAACAAGATACATAAAAACATGCCATGTATAAATACTGAATAAATAAATAAAGGGTGTGCTAACCATCTAAGTCAATGCAATATAAAGACAACCTTGGTACGTATGGGTGGGCGTAGGCATAACGGCCAGCATCCTCTAGAGTGTGGTATCTGCAACATCCATCATTCCGAAGAATGAGGTATCTGAATATATACAACGTCCAACACTTTAAGGGATGTGGTATCTGCAAAGTATATAACGTCCGTATCACTCCGAAGAGTGCGATATCTGCAATAAAGAAGTTAGGTGTCCCATACGCCTACTAGTTATCTTCCCCGCCCAATGCGTTTATACAAGTCGAATCTACAACGTGCAAACCACGTAACTATATGCCAAGTCCTAGCTTTCCTGAATATTCTTGATTTCGTGCTAAGCCGTGATGCACGCCACACGCACCGGTAGCTAATCGTGTATGCAAACTCGTATCCCAAAATGAATTACAACCGTGTTGCGTGTACAAGTGTTAGGGTCTAGGAGGATATTAGGATACCCTCGCAGCTGTAGGTAAGTCTGCTAAAGTCTAAGTCAGTTACACTACTTGTCAACGTATTCGTTGACGGTACCCGAGGCAATCTCGGACATACACAGTTATATGTAAATTGAAGCAGAATAACATACAACAGTTTAATCATTAAACAGTAAAACTTGGCAAGGTATACTTGCCTACGTCCTTGAGCTGGGCGTGCCAAAAATCTGTTCCCGCGGTCGTGTCTGAGGGGTCTTGTGGCCTGGGGTCACTGACTGCGTTGTAGGTGCACTCTGTTCAAGATGTACAGGGGTTCGTGAATTTAATATAAAAAGCGTAATAGTATAGTATATATTTACTTATGTATATATATAAAAGACATAATATATATATATATATATATATATATATATATATATATAATAATATATATATACATATTTATAGCATAATATAATATATAATTATAGTATTTATATAAATATAGGTATATCTATATAATAATATAAATATATATACTCATATTATATATAATAGGATATGTAAACAAAATATACATACACACACACACACACATATATATATATATATATATATATATATATATATATATATATATATATATATATAATAGTACTTATGTATATATTATTATGCAATTGTTTGGGAAAAAACACCAATGGGAGGTTGACACCTCGCATATACAATTTTGCAGATAAAACCCTGCAGATTCACAATTTGCACAAAAGCCCTATTAATTGGAATATTGCGCAATTATGCAATTGTTTGGGAAAAAACACCTTATTGCTGAAATGTACAGAACTGAGGGAGGATGTTGTTTGAGGGCCTTGAGGGTGTGGGGGTGAGTCTGGGCAGGGGCTGGGCCTGGTTTTGGGTGATACTGGTCACCGTATTAATTAATTTGAAATTAATATGCACGGTATTTTCTAATTATTTAAAAATAGGTAGGGCCAGAATTTTAGTGCGGTGTAAATATACTAGTTGTAGTATACTCAGAGTAGAATAATAACGTAATTTTGTTTGGGCAAAACAGGTACCTGTTGGGCCTCTAATTTTGATTGGAATGGACAAGGGTACAGGTCTGGAAATTAATTGAAAATAAATACAGACGTTTGTAACGATATTTGTGCGACTAAAACGAGACTCATGTTAGCGTATTTGTGAGTTGCACAAAGTTCAGAATAGTAGACTGGCATGTCTAGGAGAGGTATGTGAACTTTGTTTGGGGAAAACAGTCAGTGTAATGCTCTAAATATTGATGTGATGGACAGGTGCACTAATTAATAAGATATTGCATAAATAAATTTAAAATACTGTAAATAATCCTAATTTTATTATCTAATGCTGAAATCTGGTCGAGGGAGTTTACACTAAGATAACGTCAAAGTTTCTCATAGGGAACTCGATCAACTTTGTAGGTAATAAATGCCCACAAACTACAACTGGACATGCTAGGCACACCCTAACTTCTACGATCCTATTGCCAGTTAGTATATTCAGCCTCTCTGGCAATGCCTCAAACTTTAATCCAACACATATTGCATATTGTGCAGATATATATGAGTGCGAAGTTCTAGAATCAAATAAATCTATGGCAGAAAAGGTGGTAACGGAAATATTACCTGCCACTACGTCGCCCGACGCCAAAGCTTCCTCCAAAGACAAGGTGAACGCCTGCCCTTGGCCTTGTCAAGCTCCCTGCTGCTGTCTTCCTTGCTGCCGTTCTTGCGGTCCCTGCTGTTTCTGCTGTTGTTGCTGTCTATAAAGTTGGGCCTGCATAGGCAATGTACGCTGGGCTAAGTTCAGTACTGCTATTGGTCCTCCTTGTTGCACAGCCCTTGGAGTTGGCAATACAAGAAACTGTTGTACTAGCCCTTCTGGACTCTATATCAACAGGCATGGGGCAACCCTACGATCGGGACTCCCACATCTCAAGCACTGTCCAATTGCTGGTCGAAAAATATCCAGGGTATGGTCTCCTTTGCCACAATAGGTACAATCCATCGGCGCTCTCCATCGTCATTGTTGTTGTTGTTGCTACTGTTGCCTCGACTGTTGCTGCCGATTTGGTGCCATCACTATCGAGGTCACTGGCCTCCTATATGTCACGTCATGGATGTGAATGCTAGAGGATGATGCTGACGTTTGCAGTACTGGTCCTCCCTCATTTATATGTCCATGAGGCCTCTTCTGATCCACTCTTCTTGATGCCATCCTCTAAGAAGTAAGCTCAACCCTCTTGGCTGCTATCAATACAGTCTCAAAAGTCTGGTAGTCATGTACCTCTACCATGTGTAAGATTTCCAAATAAAGTCCCTGTTGGAACCTCATTTTTTCTCCAACTCGGTTGCCCCCATGTTTGGAGCAAACCTGCTCAGTCGAGAAAATTTAGCAGCGTAGCCATCTACTATTCTTCCATCATGCTTGAGGTTAGTGAACCTTTGCTGCAACTCACACTTAACCATAATACCAAAGTACTTCATCCTGAACTGGGTCCTGAAATCATCCAACGAAATAGGACGCCTCAACCCTACCTCCTTTGTGGCCCACCAATCTCTTACAAGATCCTGGAGTTGTAAGCAAACCAGGTCAACCTATTGCTCAGCCAAAATCCTAGCTGCTACCATAATGGTCTCAATATTTTCGAGCCATTCATCTTCAGTGATTGCGTCCTCCGTGCCATCAAAATATCTGGGGTTCAGTCTGCAAAATCTAACATATGCCCCAGAATCTGTCCTCCCGTCTCGTTCTAGGGTCGTCTGCAACCCTTGGTTCAATAGGATATTCTATTTTTGCTACTGAGGTTGTTATTGCTGATGTTATTGTTGTTGTTGTTATTGCTGCACCACCATCTGGTGTTGTTGGGTAGCCAAAAATCCATGGATAATATCTATCAAGGCCTGGGTATCCACTATTGTCGACATTGCGGGAGGTACAATAACACCTGGGGCATGCTGCTCTGTCCCATTTATTATGGGCTCAACTTGGGTCCCTGGCTGTGGTCCTATAGGACCTCGTTCTACTGTCAACTCTGCCTCTCTTGTTGTTGCAGCATCGAGGGAAGGAAAAGCCCTAAGAAGAGAACAAGACACAATCAAGTACTAGACGAGAAGGAACAAGGAAGCAACCAGTCTGTAAAATTTTAAGATGTGTATCGAAGAGGACGAATTCAGAATTTCAAGAAGGTTCCTGTTTGATTGAGACTCTTATGACCATGACACCCCACAAGTCTGTAGAACAGACCTGCATAGGCCACTATAAAACCTTGTTACGCCCTAGTACCGAAATATGGAGACGGACATGGCCAGCTACCTCGTACAAGGTACTATATGTAGTACGACAATCACGACTGTAATAAGACAAGGGGTGTATGCTACAATTAAGTCACTTAAGGTCATACGAACACTATGTCTGAATTAATATAACAAGAACCAATAAATATGTAGCATATATGATAAAGCAATAAGACGTCCCAAATATTTTCTCAAAATATTTCGGAGACCAGTTGTGCAAAATAAGAAGCTGATAGAGTAGCAAAGTACATGACAATGATCATCTATAGTCTGATTTAATACAATCATGTAAGGAGATTAATGTCCAGATGTGCCGGCTAACAGGTGCCGATGGCTAAACGCCCAAAAGGAGAAAGTGTACAAAGACGAGTAGGAAAAAAGCAAACCCACTGGTTATCCTCTGCGACCATGTTCCTGGTACATGCCATGAGTCAGGGAAAAGTATGCTCGATCCTCAGGTGCTGGCTCAAAACCTGGCCATGCAAAACTAGTAAGGTTAGAACCTAAATTGCAAGTACCATAAATGAGCACAAAAAGGAGAAACAAAATCCAAACAATAAATATATGCATACATAGGTTCTGTGTCATAGTTTTGGTCAACGGCATATCCTAGCACAAAGGCCCAACCCTACAACCAAACAAGAACAAGGATTGAATCGTCACACTATGATAGTCCATGACCCTAGACTACTAACAGAATAATACAACACAACCATGTCCATTTTCTTTATATCGACCAATCACTTATACGACTTATTATTTTTGGAGTCTGAGGTTATTTAAGAAATAATGCATATTAGGTATCCTTAGATTACACCATTGTCTAATATAAGCTAACCAAGCCAAATAAATAATTATATAGGCACTTCACTGATGCACCAGTTCCCTGTAGGGTCACTGCGCTAAATCACAGTATTAGTGGTTCCAGTGCTCCTATAGGGAGACAATGGCTCGGAGTTAATTATAATAGGTCAGATACTGCACTCCATTAAGGACGATGGTATACATTATCTATGGTGGCCAGCCCAAAGCGTACTAAAGTGAATTCCTGTGGGAAGGTTCGTTGGCATGATCTCGGATTATCGTTCCCTCCACATGTTACTACCAATTTTAGTTACTTAATTAGCCTTATATTGTGTTCAAAATCTCAAGGCGTGGTCACGTAAGAATTTTCTTTAAAATGTTGTACAAGGTACGGTCACGCTAGAAATGAATCCATGAAAGCTCGGTTTGAATTTACCCAAGCGTGTATGCAACATTCATTAAATAAATATCATAGCCATGTTTTGGTACTTGACTCGCATATCATGCCCATACTGGGGGAAAAGAATATTTATAGTATCACACATTCAAGAATTTGGAGTCATTCTCGATGCACAACCCAAATATAATCACTTAACATGTAACTCGGTATGTCGTACCTCAGCGCACATCTGATCATATACACTTTCAGGAAATAATTCGTATAAGCACGGATACAATATTCGAGTCCAACTACCAATTATACATTAGGTCACATGAATCAAGATCTCATTGTAACATGACACTTATGTCATGCACATAGCTGGATAGTTACTTATCACTTTAGTCTGCTTCATACTAAAATCTTAGTTTAACTCATGCCATGTTCATAGCCAATCTTAGCTCATGGTCATGTATAGCACGAGGTCTGGTTACTAGATCCATTCTTCCTTAGAACCACAACACATGCAATACCAGGATTAACCACATATAGGAGGATAAGAAATATTCCAAATAAAATAAGTGAACCCATCGTGAAAGTACTTCGTGCACATATGGAGTCACTAAGGATAACACGCACATAACATTATATGCGTGAAGGTCAGGTGCATAAACCAAAGAAGTGCATGCTCAGGGTGTCGCATGTAGTCAAGGAGCTTAAAGTCTCATGAAGTCAGGGGCGCTTGAACAAATCGGCCTCATGCTCCTCCAGGCCACATGCTCGGGCAAAAGTCCACTACTTGGGATAAGTGCCAAAAAGATGGGCAATAAATAAAGTGTCAACGAAGTGACCTGACTGATGTGACAAACCATAAGGTGCGACAAAGAAAAAAAAGACAAAATCAATAAAAAGATGTGCCAAGACGGGACCGAGTCATGCGTCCAAGAAAAAAGGGACGCATAGCTCATGGCCGCATGCTGACTTCCATGCGCCTAGGAGAGACAACACAAGCGTTCTGACACTTAGCTTTTTCCAGCTCGAGTTTTAGGACGCATGTGTTCTTCAGCCATGCGCCCAACAAAAGGGAGGCATGCTGGATACTTGATGCATGGAGCTTCATCTTCTCCACAATAAGTTTTGACTATGGCAGAAAACTCTAAACTGAGGGTTGGCTTTTCTCCATAAAAACTTTGTTTGGGGTCTAAATCTGGCAAGGTAAAGTTCTGAACCACTCAGAATCAATTGCTCTACAATATAGAACAACAAGTTTTTGAAAATGAATAAGTTTTTAACATAAAAATAAATAAAAAAACTCATGAACACCCACACTCATAAAAATCCAGATCTACACCATTATATTCACCAAATTCGAAAAAACCAATTCTAAACATGCTTAAAATCACACAATAAACATAATAGACAAAATAATATAGAAGGTTTTTCCCTTTCTCATGTAAGGTGTACTTGCCTATGGAGGAAGGGAAAACCTAAGAGAGAGAGAAGGAAAAGGAAAGAATGAAGAGGGAGAAAGAAAGAAGTTGGGTTATATAGCTAGGGTTTGAGGTTTAGACCATGGCGAACTCATGATTAAATCAACCCATAAATAAACCATGAACCAAGATAACCAAAGAATGTGTCTAGTCTCATACAATATACTAAACATGCAAGCAAGAAAATAATACGCTCCAAATACATACATTTAGGAACGGGGAGTGACACCTACCGATGGTATATGCAATACTTTGGGTCATCTGTTTTACCTGCCTCCTCCGATCGTTTGTTATCAGGCAACTATAATCTGCCGCTCTTCATCAGATAATCAAAAATACTGTGGATATCGCTCTCATCAAAGAAATATTCTTCCTTTGATCTGAAAGATTCTGTAGGCTTTTGTGGTGGAAGATAGGTGGGTTGCTTTGCCCAATTTATTGCTAAGGCCTCATTTCCTTTGTTGCAGTGATTATTCACATTGTTGTTGTTTGAGGAGGAGCGTTTCCCTTCCACATTAGTCATTTATATCCCCAATTTATGTGCCACCTTTGCATTACCTTTAGCAGCTTCAGCCCGGTGATGAATGCCGTCCAGTCTTGAAATTGAGTTGGACCCGTCCAGAGTCCTACTATAGGCAGTAGATTCTTTTGGCAAGTAGCAATGAATGCAAAATATGGAATACCGGGAGACAACTTCAAAGTTGCTTGCCTGAAATGCTCTATAAATTCACGAACGAATTCCTTTTCCTTCTATTTTATATCGATGAGAGAAGACATCGTCATATCCATGCCTCCCTCGTAGAATCGTGAGAGAAAAAAAACTTTATGTCATCAAACGAGGATATGCAGTTATTAGGTAAATTGCTTACCAATTGTAGGCTATGCTGGCCAAGCATCCCATAAAAAATCTAATAAGGAGAGCATCTTCTTTCTGCAGATGATCTGTCATAAAATTGAAGTAATTAATATATTGGCTCAGTGATGTCTTGATTTCAAACAAGACTATTGATTGGGGTTCGTATTTAGGAGGGATGAGAACATTATCCCCATGAGAAGGATAAGGTTATTTCACCCCCAGTTTGCAGAGTTGATCTTTGTTCTTTAAAACATCGATTTGTGCATGCAATTCCCGGATGGCTTCGAGAGGATCTTCTGGCTGGAGTGGTGCAGCTAACTGTAAAGATCCGGATGGAACAGGTATTACCACCTGTGGAGTTCTATTCCCAGTATTGGAAGGATTAAGAGTTGGCGCTGCTGACTCATGGTTTTGGACTGCTTCTGGATTTGTGTTATCCAGCAAGGATTTTGTTCTAGGGTAAGGCTGTGCCGTTATGAATGGAGCCACTTGGACATGAACTGGTGTTGCAGAATATTGTGCAGTCATTATTTGATGCATATTTTACATCATGGTGTGCATATCCCTGAGGGCGGCCTCTAAAGAGTTGAGGCCTTGTTCGGTGCTTCCTGATGGAGGAGTATCTTGTTCGTCATCGATCGCGTAGATGCTAATATATATATCTATATACAACAGAGGGATTGGTAGAAAGGACCGTGTAGTTAGAGTCTACACTGTCAGTTTCAAATCTAGGCAGATTGCTACCCCAGCCTCGAATTCTGAAGAATGGAGATTCCCGTGAAGAATGAGCTCCCGTCTTCGAGAACGGGTATTTTGGTATACTCCTTCGATTGATTCGACGAGTTGGTCAAATTTTCGCTGGCTAGGTATTCTTGAAGAACTTTGTCTTGATTTTCTTCCGCCACAGGGAAGATGCGAAGCCATGTATGCTAGAGCAAAGAACGGTTTGTCATCATCATACTCCTGGTTGTCAGCTTATTTTTTATCTCAAAATTTAGGAGACATAGTGTAAGTCAATCAAATACAGGCCGTTTTGCTGATGCACATCAATATTTGATTACAATCTTATAACAATTACAACGATGTTCATTAGGAAACACCGTTGCAAAATCAGAAGGATATCTCTCCTTACGCTTTTGTACAATAAGCTCACATAAATCAGAAGAGGAAAGTTCAGAGAAGGAAGATGGCAGACTCTGCCTCTTTACATGAGATACATTGAATCTTCTATACACATTTTTGGTCTCCTGTGTATAGAGTGAGGTGCTGGCTTGATTGGCGAGTGATTCGTTATCTCTCAAGCTTTTGTTCTTCACAGATGAGAGACAGTTGTCTCTAGTAGTCCTCTTATGTAAATGCGCATAAACAGAACGTTGTGAGGATGTTGATCCTGCTTTGTGCACTTTTTGTGGCGTAGACAGAGTTGGCACAGGTTTTCTACATGCATTTAATTTTGTATGAAGGTCTTCGCTTGGCGAATTAATAGTAGGCTTTTGACGAGTAGCGCATAACTTTCCCTCCACTGTGCACGTGATCATGACATTAGGGGAATGATTTTCCCTGACTAACATTTTATTAGTGCGCCTGTAGTATTTCTTCTGCTAGCGTGGACTCTGGAAAAACTTTTGTTTTTCTTTGAAGAGCACGCATGTAGATAGATTATTTTGGACAACAGTGTCCATGACATGTTTGTCCCGCACATTACAATGAATATGCGATAGTTCAGAAGCTTGGGTGTCGATCACACTTTGCTTGATATTGCGCGAGTTACGTGATTTGTATCCTGTGTTTAACGCAAGGGAGTCAGAAGCTTGGGTGTGGATCACCCTTTGCTTGATATTGTGTGAGTTGCACTATTTGTATCCCTTGTTTAACGCAAGGGAGTTATCTACCAAGTCATTGATCTGAACTTGGTTGACAGAATTGACAAGGGAGCTCTCGTTAATCAGAATGCTTTTTTTCCTTGTTGACAACAAATTTGGGATATGCGTGACGATGCTTGGGTACCCACACTTTGCGGGTCTTTTTTGACTTGAGTGCGGATGAGGGGTGGGCACTACCCCCAGAATGGAGTATTTCTTCGTATGCTTGTTGATCGACCTTCACGAACAAAGTTTTATGCATTGAGCGGACCGAAAGAGCATCGTGTTGAGTTATCACTTCCTCATCAAAGGAGAAAGTCGTCCCCAGCACAGTCGCCATCTTGTTTGTGATGAACAAAGGTTTATAAGAAACTTTTGTATTATAAACTATTGAAAGAAAGAAAAGTACAAATGATCTTAAACAAGAATCGAAGTACAATTAATTCTGAAGAAGTATAGCTGTAGAGGTCTGATCTGCAAACGATCACTTTACTCCTTGGACCCCACGACGATGAAGAAATGCAAGGATGCTGTGAACAACTTGAAGAGTTGGACAATGAGAAAGCTTTGGCAACAATGACACGACAAGCTTCTATTTCTCTCCTTATGTTCTTGAACATCAAAGACTTAAAATTCTAGCCTCTGTAACGTACACAATGATCCTATATTTATAGGATTTTAGAGCAATTATGACAGTGTACGCGCACTTTGGACAATTCGTACTATGCGTGCACTTTTGAGGGGATCCATCCAATGATCTAGTGAGTGAGTGCACAACTTGCAGCATACTTGACACGTGGCTTTCCCTACGAGAAAAGTGTAGGTCATATGATAGTTATTTGTGCACGTTTTACGAGAAACATGATATATAGGACAAGTAATCATAAATTCTTTTTGTTAGTTAGGATCATAGGCGTACTTTAGAAGTTGTCTGGAGATTGGCGTACTTTTGGAAAGATTGGCTATACGAGTATTTTTTGAAGAAGTAGTCGTGATGGCACACTTTTGAGAAATTGGCCGTGATGGTGCACTTTTGAGAAAATTGGCCGTGATTGCGCACTTTTGAAGAAATTGTCCGTGATAGCGCACTTTTGAGGAAATTGGTCGTGATGGCGCACTTTTGAAAAAATTGGCTATGATGGCGCACTTTTGAGAAAATTGACCGTGATGGCGCACTTTTGAGAAAATTGGCCGTGATGGTGCACTTTTGAGAAAATTGGCCGTGATGGCGCACTTTTGAAGAAGTAGCCATTATGGTGCACTTTTGAAGAAGCTGATTCGTACTGGCTGCTAAACGATAACCTGGGTCAGCGTTTCATAGCTCAGCTCTAATGTTGGTTTCTGACATCCTCGACTGTTGTTCTGCTGTCAGATTTATAGCATTTAATGCTCCAGGGGGAAGCAGACACGAGATTTATGCGCCCGTCTTTGTTTGACGAAAGCAGCTTGAAAATGCGACATCCTTTGAAATATAGAGAAAGTGCGACATTCTTCCTATGTTTAGTTTATTTGTAGGAAACTGCGTCATCTTCAAGAGACACACTTTTTATTCTTCTACAGACATTAAGTAAAATGATAAGTAAAACGTTGAAATTTTTTACATAATAATTTAACAGAACTTAACTAATTTTTGGATTTTGACATATTCAGGCATATAAAGCCAGGAAGCTTAGCAAGTCTCTATCTGCGTGTAACGAAAAAAATTTGGAAGTAAGTAAACAATTGTTAGATTTCTATTATCTCGAAGAGTTTTCTATACTTGAAGAGGTGGAGAGACGATCAAAGGCAGGCCCAGATAGGAGAAAGGATTGAAAGTTTATATTGATGGAATGTATTAAGTAGTTTTCATAAAGTGACTCTTTAGTTTGGTATTTACACTAATTTGTGTATAATATGGATTTGATTTTTTGGTTTGAGTACTCGACTTTATGTAATATGGGGTTGACACTATTTTGTGACGTATAACACAGTATCAGAACGATTCCTTTCATGTGCTTAACTATTGTTGAACTTATTTTATAATCCATTTCTTTATACATTATTTTGAGACTTGAGGGATGTCATGTCTCGATGAAGTGATACAAATATATATATATATATATATATATATATATATATATATATATATATATTGTACTTTGTCTTAGAACTGTCAGGGTCCTAACAATCATAGTATTGCAGTTGCGAATTTCAGATTTTTTTGAAAAATTTAAAGATTGAGTATATTTTTTGAAAATTCAAAGATTGTCAAAACTTGTCGACCCCATTACTTATCGAAAATGTTATTTTTCATGTAATCTACATTGTTGTGAGCTTTTTCTATCATTGGAGAATGACCAAAATCTTGGTCATGGTAATTTTGATAATACATGATCAGAGATTTGCTAGAAATCCGTCAGGTATGATTAGAATGATATGATTTTTTAGGGTTTAGGGTTTGGGAGCACATGTAGTTTATGAGATTTTTTTTTTTTTTTTACGATTTTGGAGAAGGAGAGAACTGGAGAAGAAATGTTGGCATTTATACTTAACCATGTGATGTCCCATAAGAATTTTGACAATGGCATTTAGGTTAAAATTTTTAAAAATTTGTATTGTAGCCTAACAATGGTGGTTATGCTTTTATAAATAACTTTATTTAGAGACCTCTTCTTGGGTTGTTAGTATAAGTAGTATATTATTCTTAGCCTCTTAGGTACTTAATATCTAAGTAATGTTATTCATTTCTCCAAAGTGTCCCTCGAAATCAACGACTTTTTCTTCCTGTCAAAAAAGAGCTAAAATCTCCCTCCTTAAATGGCAGCTGACATGTCATACTAATTGTCTTATGTAATATCTAACATGGCAGCTGACATGACAAATTTTAACCCCAAAAAATAATCATTCAAAAATTTTAACGTTAATTTTAATTTTAATTTTAATTTTAATAATTTTAATTTTAATTTTAATTTTATTTAATTTTTAATATTTATTTTAATGTTTATTTTAGTATTAACATGTCAGCTATCACATAAGAAAAGATGATTTGGAGGTACACTTTGAATTTATGAATATCATTATTCTTAATATCTACTTTATGGGCTAAGTAATGATATTCATACCTCCAAAGTATATCTCCAATCCAACTCTCGTTATGTGGCAACTGACGTGATATTTAAATAATATTATGTGATATGATATCTGATATAAAAAAATTAATCTAAAAAATTAATTACCCAAGAATCTAGACGAAGAGTTCACGATCAAGAATTGTCGATTCAACAACTTACACAGTTTTGAGAGGAATGTGACCAAAACCTGTCGATTCAACAACTCACAGTTTTGAGAAGAAAGTGACAATTACCTAGAACAAGTTTGTACTGAAGCATATATGTAACATCTTTCTTACTTCTGAGTATATTCAATTGCTTCGTGAAGTAAAAAAAATGGCACCATTATGACTGATCGTGGTCATGTATGGTTGAGTCAGATGAATGAAAGACTGCTGCATCTAATATATCAACTGTTACCCTTCATATATATATATATATATATATATATATATATATATATATATATATATATATATATATATATATTGGTGCTTTTGTCTTTGGACAAGTAAATATAGTCACATATTGGCTATACCACCAAATGGGTATATCAATATAATACTTTGTATAAGTTGAGGTGTGCATATGGGGTATGGTGGGGCACATGGATGCCATATAGGGATATTTTTCTAGGAGAAAAAAATGATTAACTCTTCATTAAAGTATTTATATTTTTTGTCATGCTCTTGGAATTATTTTCATAGTCGCTAAAGGGGCTTAACGAATAGGCCTCAAGGGCGCAAAGTGGCACTTTGTTGGCGCACTTCGCTGAGCGGGTGCTGAACAGACGCTGAGCGGGCTATGCATTGAGCACGTCAGCATCGTCGCAAGGCACTTTTACGCTGTTATTGCGCTCGTTTGTGCGCGAGTTTTATGCTCGGGTTGCATGTGCGTGTTGCATGCACGTGTTGCATGAGCGGGCGCTGAACGGGCACTGGACGGACGTTGGACGGACGTTGAATGGGTGCTAAACGGGCACTAAGCGGGCTACGCATTGTATTGCGAGTGTGGGATATCAATTTTGTATATTGGCTTTTTAGTTCCACATCGAAAAGAAGAGGAGGATGGGCTTCCATCCTTCCCTATATAAAGAGCCATTTAGCCTCCTTTTGAGTCTGACCAAAAAGTTGAGAAAGAGGAGTCCAAAGGAGTCCGTTCAAGTCACACAAAGACGTGACTACGAGCGTTCCAGAAGTTCTCTTGTGAACTTGCTGGCTCCTGGGAGCAGATCTTCGATAGAGGACGAATCTTGCTTTGAGCAATTGTGGTCTTCACCGCCCCAACAAGAATAAATTTTTATTGTCTTCTTCTCCTTTTTCTTCTTAGTTTGTTCTGTCTGATTGCAACTGCGTTTGTAAGGAAGAACGAAGGTAGTTTTCATTTTATTGTAACTCTGTTCAACCCGTCTGCAACTGCGATTGCAAGAAAGAACGAGAAGTTTGGTTAATTCTGATTCTTTTGTAATCTTGAGAGCAAGTTATAATCAGAATCCTTATATAGTTCTCCGTGGAAATCGAGAATAGTTAGAGTAAAAACTTTTGTGTGAACCTCTGATCTCGACCACACATTCTTCCATCTTTGGTTAATCCTCGGGACTAACAATCTCAAAGCAAGATCCGAATAAAGATGGGGAACATCCGTTCAAGTCTTCTGGACATAAGTTTTCATAAACTTGAGAAGATTGACAGAATTCACTTTGAACATTTGGATGAGAAAAGGAGTTCTTTGTCAAATATTGAAAGTGAGTTGTTGGTACCTACCATTTTCGAGGATAGAGGAGATAGCGATTGAAGGACACACATTCCAGTTGGAAGAAAGATTACAAGATGACCAAGGATTACAGAGTATGCACACAAGGGGCAGACCTTTGCGTATGACAGGACTTGACGCTTTATAAGGCTTGGCGCATGGCAGCGCATTGGAAGTCTTGGCGTCTTGGCACATGGCAGAGCTGGACGCATAGTATCTCAATGAGGATGATGTCTCTGCGTATGCAGGACGCGCATGAAGGCTTATGTGCGTAGATTGGCGCATGGTGGCCTATGCACATGAAGGTCACTGCACTATACAGGACTTGACGCATAGCTGAAATTGGAACTTGAAAGTAGAACCAATCCGAACCAATATAGCAAGCTATAACTAAACTTGGTTCCTTTTATTACTTAACTTGGTTGCTATGATTGCACAAGTTAAGTCCTATGGCGTAGTTGCTGAACAGTGGATGAAAACTGGTAAATCTAGCCACATGTGCTTTAGGAAGAGCTATTGATTAATGTCGAACATTTCAGTGGTGAAGGTCTTGATGGCAAGCAAGGATCAAGCAGAGGATCTGGGGATTGGGACAATGGTTCTAAACTTCGAGAAGTTACAGTCAAAGGAGTGCATGTAGCAACGTACTAGTGATTCCCAAGGACCTGATCTCAGGAAGTCTGTTGCAGACTTGAGGGTGAACATCCATGTTTTCCAGATGGTGATATCTTGGCAGGAGACATACTTTGAAATAAGGCGTTCAGTTTCAAATGGAAGTTCGAGCTTCTACTTGTGTAAAACCCCTAATTCTGAAAACCGTATTAATTTTTTAATTAATTATTTAATTTATTTATTGTAGTTATGGGCTAAAAAGAGAAAATAGTTTTATTTAATTTTTATTTGAGGTGTTTGTGCATTTAGGGGATTTATGGAGCCATTATAAATTTTTTCTAATTTATTCCATATAGGAGACCCTTTGGACAGTTGCTAGCTTAATGGTATGCACAAATATAATTCTAAATTATATATATATATATTTATATATATATAATTTATTAGAAAAGAAAAAGAAAGAAAAAGAAATTAGAATTATAATAAGAAAAAGAAAAAAAAGAAAAGAAATTCCTAATGAATCATAACCCAAACCCATTACCAACCCGACCCATTACCAACCCATACCCAATAAGAAATATCAAGAAACAGCAGCAGCAGCAGTAGTGGTTTCTTGGAACCACTGAATCCCCTCTCTCCCACCGTCTCTCTCCTTCTATTTATACTCCCTTTCAATAAACCCTAACCCTTGATCACCTCTTCCCCCATCGACCCAGGAGCTGCCGCCCAGCCTCCAGCCACCGCGCCCCCTCCAGTTAGAGCCGTCGGAGCCGCCCCGGCCGCCCGCGCGACATCCGCGATTCCAGCGCACCGAGACAGAAATACACAGCGACGTACTTGTGTTCTCGTCTCGATTCCAGTGTCCTCGCTCGACCAAACTTGACCCCGTCTTCACCAGTACGTTCATCATCTATCCCTCTACAAATCTTTTATATTATTTTACCTCGTTCAGCGCGTAAACCTAGGCAAAAATATCGTCCAAGTTGACGAAAAATGACAACTTTTGTGTATCGCAGAAAACTGCGATAACTACCTATGTTCATGGATTCGTATCTCCCACCACAGAGATCCAAATTTGATTTTTCTTTTTCATATACGGAGACCACTTGACCTAATTTAATTTTTATTAAATACAATAATTTTTTAACTGCCGTGTGTAGAATTAAACCAGTTGGAAAATTCCGAAAACTTACTTTTTTCCAAATTCCAAAATTTGTGATATGGAGTGCGCCCCGCCAAACGGGACCGCCCCGTCGTATACCAAGTATACCAAAAGGTGCACGCAGTATACCCGAACGTGTGTGAATTCGCGGAAACTAATTTGGACGAGTGTGCGCATCAGAATCAGCTTGTATCCGCAGAAAATTTCCAATATCGCGACTTTTACGAAAGTCGTGCGCATTTTGTGCACCCTCGTCAGAATGCGACAAAACTTATGCCAATGGACTCATGGTAACGCGCTGGTCCTGTGACCCAATTTCCACATAATTCTGAGACAGTTGACCAAGTTGCCAAATGGCGGACCCCATGGTTGACTTTTTGGGCAAAATTGTGTTCGGCTCACCGAAATCCATATTTGGACATACTATTGAGTTTATACTGATATTTAGAGTTTGTTTGACCTATAATTTATCCCATTTAGAGACTGTTATCCTTGGCACACTTTTTGGTGCAAAGTGGGCCACACGTGGACCCCACTTTGACCCAAAATTACCGTTTTGCCCCTGTGTCCAAATAGGACGAAAGAGTAGTGATTTTTAGCTATCTCGCTGATTCCAAAAATGTTGGTGATATCTATTTTAGCATCCGAAGATGTTTGTTCGGAGGCCTTATTTCCAGATCATGTGTCCTTGACGTTTGGATGCTTACACTATACAGATTTCTTGCCAGGCAAGTATACCTTGCCATTGTACTATTATTTACATTCCATATGATGCATATATATTTTATTTCTGCTTATTTAGTTTATTTATTTTAACTTCTATATAAATTGTACGTCCAAGGAAGCTTGGGTGCAGCGATGGTGTTGTCGTATTCTGTTTTTATTTATGTATTTGCATTGGACCTACTTTATGAGACCACCCCATTATCATGAGGTATTTTATATTTTATTGGCCATGACACTATTCTTACACGAGTGTGAGTCACATGTAGGACACGGACTTGCGTATTCGGCTGGCCACTGGTACGTATAGGTCGTGAGACAGATAAGGATAACTACCAATAGAAACTTTGTATGTTAGTAGACCTGACAGTTATTTAGAGGTTTTATCGTTCCATGGATGTGACATGCTTAGAGCATGGGATGGAAAGAACAACAAGTAAGGCGTTTGGGCTCCTTTGCACTTTCCTTTTTATGTAACCCGTATGCTCTGCCGGAGATATGCGGTCGTGATGACCCCTATACTACTTGGCGGCCTCTGCCGTTCAAAAGACGACATGCTTTGTAGGCCCCTAGATCTCCAAGAGAACCATGCCAATCCTATTTTTGGCCAGATAGTCCACGTGTTGGAAAGTTGTTCTCAAACTGCATTCACATAGATGGTTAGGCGACCCCATTGGATGTTTACTTTTTAGTACTTTATTGGCATATTATTATGTATCTTGTTACGTCCCTCTGAGGACCTGATCCCTTTCCAGATATAGACGAACAGGAGTATCCGTAGGAGTACGGACCTGGACCTGACGCTACTTATCAGACTGAGGAGGTCTTACCCTCGGAGTATCTGTGATTTATTGCCGCTGTTTAGAGATTTCGTTACTACTCTTTTAGAGACATTTATCTTATATTAGAGTTGATTCTCTTCTCCCTTTAGTAGTTTAGTATAGTTGATTTGCAGTGGATTTGTTTCCATCCGACTATCGTACTTGATACTTATCTTTGATTTTCAGTTATTATCCAGCTACTTATTCCTATTTATTATTTGTGCTGTGGATGAGATATAGATTGCGTGTGACTTATTGTGACAGTATATTACCACTGGTGGATTGGATATTCATGTACAGCGTACGTGTGTATATGGTTTCCATATATTGGATTTCGTATACATACGGCTGACGTGTTACGTATTCCTAGTCCTACGTATTTTGGGACTGGGACATGACAGCTTGTGACTGAAGTCTCATTGTAAGAGTTGTGGAACCCCAGACAATGAGATGTACTTTGGTATACCAGTTGTCTAGTCTAGGGTTTATATCCAAATGTGGGGGTAAAGAGGTAGAGAAGTGTAAGTATGCGCGCCGAAAAAAACTACAAAAAAATCGTTCAAACGGGTAAACTGAAGTACATATCTTTTGGAGTTGGTTCACTCAGATATGTGTGACTTCAAACAGTTCTCTACAAAGGCTAAAAAGAAGTACTTCATTACTTTCATCGAAGACTACTCAAAGTACGGGTTCGTCTATCTGCTCTATTTAAAAGATGAAGCATTCGAGAAGTTCAAGAAGTTCAGGGTTGAGGCTGAACTTCAAATGGGGCAACAACTCAATAGACTTAGAAGTGATCTAAGCGGAGAGTATATGTCTATTGAATTCGCATTATTCTGCAAAAAAATGGAATTATCAATGAGACAACTGCTTCGTATTCTTCTCAATCAAATATAGTAGATGAAAGGAAGAACAGGACGTTGACAGAGATAATAAACTCAATACTGTTGACTATGGGTCTTCCAAACTAGTTCTGGAAAGAAGCTGTACTGATGGCTATGTTCATTTTGAATAGAGTGCCATACAGAACTTCCAATATCATTCCTCAAGAACTCTAGTTCAGAGTCAGAGAAAACTTGAACGTCATCCGAGTGTGGAGGTGTCTGGAAGTTAGAATAGGACGTTGACAAAGATGATGAACTCAATATTATTGACTACGGGTCTTCCAAACTACTTCTGGGGAGAAGTTGTTCTGACGGCTATGTTCATTCTGAAAATAGTGCTATACGCAACTTCCGATGTCACTCCTCAGGAACTCTAGTTTAGAGTCAGACCCAACTTGAGTGTCATTCGAGTGTGGTGGTGTCTGGCATCTATGAAGCTTCCGGAATTAAAGATTCAGAAGCTGGAATCGAGGACTACGAAGACAATCTTTCAGGGTGATGCTGAGAAGAGTAATGCTCGGAGATTTTTTGATATCGAATTAAATCATATAATTGAATCTCGTGATACAGAACTCCTAGAAGATAAATTTGTAAGGCACAAGAACATTGTTATCGCGGATATTTCAGAAAATAGTGTGGGTGCACAGGATGTTGAAGCTTCCAACGAAGATGTAGTTCAAGAAGAAGTTGCCATCCCAACAACAACGATCAAACCAGAACTCGTAGAGCCAGTATCTAAGTGAGTGAGGAGAGTGAAGGACTTTGAATAAGATTTTGTCACCTATCATGCGGAAGCAGATCCATTTACCTATGATGAGGCAATAAAAACAGAGATGTTGTCTTCTGTAGGAAGGCTATCGATAATGAGTATGACTCAATAACCTTCAACCACACTTGGGTGTTAGTCAATCTGCCTAAAGTAGATAAACCAATCAGATGCTTATTAGATCTTCAAGTCGATAAAGATGAAAGCAGACATAATAGTTGAGTTCAAGACAAGGCTATCTGCCTCTAGGTTTTCTCAGATAATAGGGATTAAGTTTTTTGGCACCTCGATGAGGGTGCCATAGATCAGGATGATAATTATCGTAGCTGATATTCACAAGATAATTATTTATCAGATGATGGGAAGACAACAAGTCTTGGATGAAGACAGACATGAGAGATTCACGGACAACAGTCAGAACTATTGTCATTCAGGTTTGAAGACAGTCTACGAGTTGGTGATATCTCGATATGGCTTGAAGCGATTCCGACGATGTGGCAGCAGAAGTTTGAAAAGTCATCTAGTCAAAGTTAACACATAATCAACGAGACGGACAAGTGTGTGTACACGAAGTTCGCTGATAATGGATGAGTTATCGTTTGTATCTATGTGAACGACTTGCTAGTCCCAGTTGTGGACACAAAAGTATCACTAACAGAGATGTCCTTTTTGTCACGACCCAATTTCGTAGAATCAAATGAGGCGTCCCCCGAATCGTGACCGCCGTGCGGGCCTGGAGTTGCGCCCGCACAAGGCTTTAATGATTTGTATAGCAAGCACATATTCAGAGTACGCAGATAAATTGAAACACAGATTTGAAACATAGAAAAGTTCTCTTTATTGATAATGAACATCTATTACAAACTCTTGAACGAGTTAGCTAATATGCCGAATGGCTTACAAAAGAGATGACTCAAAATGAGATAGCAGTCCTGTACATTACATCCCTTTATAACTCAAAATGATAAAGACCTCCTGGCTGGAGGATAGCTTTGCCACGGAGCTGCATTTGTGTATGAAGAGTTGCAGCTCCTGTTTTCAAAATGCTTCGAGGGCGCGATGAAGATGTGCCAACAGCTGGACTGGATCGGGAAGACAACTTCGGCTCCTCGCTCGGTTCGCCTTAGTGCGGAGAACCTGTTTCAACGAGGGTCAGCATATCGAAACATGCTGGTGAAGGCGAGCTAGCCGAACTATACCAATCAACACGTTGTTTAGTGAAGCATGCATATTTTGTGGGTTTTTATCTTGCCTTAGTTCATTTGCAAGTAAACAGCATATAGAATTTACTGAAATGAACTAGCCACCGTTCGGTGGATTTTTACCTGCCCGTCTGAATGACCTGCACAATACTTACCTTGCCTTCCCTGCCACGAAGACACAAGTTAGTTGCAACAGGTTTAAATATACACGTTGGGATCACTGGCTAGGAGCCATAATGGACCGTTTAGTCTTTGAACGAAGATGGTGTACAACGAAGCACGTGAGGCACTGCACGCCATCCCGTTCGCACGTGAGACTATCGTGAAGTTCCGCCCGGACCGGATCGGTGCCAGTGCCCCAGCGACCGTCCGCGGAACCCGTTACCTTGTGCAAAAGTTGTCCGTGATCAATCGTTCATGGCACGTTAACGTTGATGCAGTTGAGGCACGTGAACAAGATAAGCAACATTGCATGATTCGTTTATATTGCAACTACGTTATATTCATGCATCAGGATATACGTTTAAACTTGTATCTATGCATTTGATGAACATTACGAACGAACAAGCATGCAAAGATATAACCGTTCACAAGTTTATTGACAAGCATAATAAACCCAGTCTATTCTCTTTTATCTTGGTTTCTTTTATTATTACTTGGTATCGTTTGATCGGGGCGAAGGAGTGAAGCTTGGAAGCAAGGCTAGCTAATCGGGTTGGTAGCCACTCACTTAGATTTTGGAAAGAAGAAGGAAAGAGGCGCTTCACGACTCCGCTCGCAAGCCGCATACTGTTCGTTCACCTGCACACGAACAGCTCGATTAATACTTCTTCCTCTCTTTCCAATCTCGGAATAGAAGTGCAAGTCAATGAACGAAAACAATAAAAACTATCGAAACCGTTCATGGAAAACAAGCAAATCCCAAAACTAACTCAAAGCACGAAAGCAACAAGCGACATCGAAAATCGAGGCAATAAAAGATAGCAGCGGAGAGGTCCCTCCTGACTCTGCCGCTAAGCCGATCCTTGGGGCGCAGTCCACTGAATATGGGAATCGATTCCGAAGAAACAAATCCATAACGAGGACGAGTTCTTAATTCAATCTATCCCGATCGAACGATACCGTTTGTGTTTCTTAGCCGCGCTCCCCGCACCGGGGGAACGGGGCGCTACACTTTTTGTCCAAACTCAGGACATGCGATTACGGATGTCATCCTGAGGATATAAGATAATCGGGATGCCAGGGGGGTTTTCTTAGTCACAAGCCCTCAACATAAAATTTTGATCACATGCATTGGGTATCAGGGACGATACTCCTCAGGTGTGACATAAATATGACGCCAAATCCAAAAAAAAGCGTCAGACAGTTTGTGTACTCAAGCATCACCAGGTGAATGATTCAAGTTGCGTGTACCACCAGGCCTGACATAGATTTTGCTGTAGGGATGCTGAGTCACTTCACAAGTAGTATATGTGTTAAACACTGCAATATGTGAAGAGAGTCGTCAGAATTATCAGGAACTCAGTAGTATATCCTATGCTACAGTAATTATCCAGATATGAAGGAAGGCTTCGGTAATGCCAGTTGGTGCTCATGAAAGAATAGTGAAAGATCCACAGGAGGACGTGACTTCTCCAGGGATGGTGTTGCTATATCGTGAAAGTTGAAGAATCAATCTTTACTCTCAGAGTTCTTTGCACTATCAAGCTGCAGCATATAAAGCAGAATGGCTTTGAAAGCTCTCAGATGATCTTTCTATGGTTAGTACACAGATTCGGGTGATACCGACATACCGTAAAAACCAAGAAGCTGCAGCAGTGGTATCTGTTCATCTGTTCAATGGTTTGAAGAGAACTATGTGGATAGAACACATGACACTGAATGAGTGCAGATTGCGTGGATTATTACAATAATTTAATGATCGGAGTCAGGTAAATCTGGCGGATCCGTTCATGATAGGCCTCAAGGGCCAGTACAAGATACTGAATGAGCGCAACTAGTGTAGATCATTATAGTATTTGATGATCGGAGCCAGGAGAGTCTGGCATATCCGTTCATGTAAGGCCTCCAGTGCCAGCTGATCCAAAAGTTATAAATGAGGGTATTACTCCATGTTACAGTGGCATGACACCACACGAGGGAGTGAACCTCGACTTTGGGTCATGTCACAATGACGCAATACCACATATAATCAAGGACACAACACATATGCGCTTGGAGGACCTATAATATTGTGTCTTTATAATCCTACCATTTAGTTTTATGCGCTTGATGGCTCCAGGGAGCAGATCATCAATAGAGGACGATTCTTTCTTTGAGCAATGGTGGTCTTCACCGTCCCAACAAGGATAAATTTTTATCCTGTCTTCTTCTCATTTTTCTTCTTGGTTTGTTCTGTCTGATTGCAACTGCGTTTTGCAAGGAAGAATCGTAGTTTTCGTTTTATTGTAACTCTGTTCTGTTCGTCTGCAACTGCGATTGCAAGAAAAAACGAGAAGTTTGGTTAATTCTGATTCTTTTATAATCTTGAGAGCAAGTTGTAATCAGAATCTTTATATAGTTCTTCGTGGAAATCGAGAATAGTCAGAGTGAGAACTTTTGTGTGAACCTCTGATCTCGACTATGCGTTCTTCCATCTTTGGTTAAGCCTCGGGACTAATAATATATATATATATATATATATATATATATATATATATATATATATATATATATATATATATATATATATATATATATATATATATATATATATATATATAGGGAGCGGATCGGGAGCCCTGTAGGAGCCTCGTGGCTCTAGACCGTTGGATCGAGCGGGCCCCACGCGGACGCGCACACGGGCCCCCGATCTGACCAACAAGGGGGGACGGGGCTCGAGTGGGGCTCCGGGGGTGGGTCTTTTGATCCGCTCCCATATATATATATATATATATATATATATATATATATATATATATATATATATATATATATAATGTCTACGTGCATTGCACATATGTAAAAAAGATATTATAAAAAACTAAACATTAATTTATTATAAAAAATTATCATTTCTAGGTATTGAACTAAAACAATAAAGAAAAATGTCTCCGACATTAACCACTTGAGTTAGAGTTATTAGGTAGTTAAATGCTTGGTTACATTTTTTTAATAATTAGTGGAGTAATTAGGTAGTTATTTAGTTATCTTCTTATTAATTAATTTAAATGATGATAAACATACGGTTAGACGGATCATTAATTTTTGAGCCATTTCTAAGCTGCATTGTATATATACATCAGATTCGCTAGAGATTTTAATATATATATATATATATATATATATATATATATATATATATATATATATATATATATATATATATATATATATAGTAAATCTGATGAGAGTTCATGTTCTTGATGGAAGTAGGGATGGCAACAGGACGGGTAGGACCGGGAACCATATCCTCCATCCCCATCTCCGAGTGGTGTTCGAATCCTCGTATCTATTTCTATCCCCGTCCACGAGTAGAGTTCGAATCATTGTCTCCATTTTCATCTTCATTCGGATTCAATTTTTTATCCGCATCCACATCCTTGTTAAACAATGAAATACTCATCCCCGTCCCATAAATAATTTCGGAGCATGGTTTCCGTCCCCCACCCCATTAGCAATTTTATCTGTACACTATGAGCTTAAACAAATATTTTCATTCAGAAAAAAGTATACAGGGCAGGTTAAATAAAATAAATACTACTAGATTGAGAAAATAGAAAATAATACAATACAAAAAAAATATTAATCCAACAAAAATATACAATTACTAAATAGTAGTCTAGAATACAAAACAAAAAATAGAGAATGTTAATCACATAAAAATATATTTCAAATAGGTCTATAGTTCCATACAAAAAAAAATATATGGGTCTAAGTTATCGGGGTTGGGAATTACCGATGCAGAGTATACTATACCTATACCTGACTCTAAACTCGACCGAAGAATTTTTTTTTTTAATCTCCATCCCCGCCCTGTACCCTTTTTTAAATCCCGAAAACCGCCCTCGTCGGGTTTGTTGGGACCAGTAACACCAATATCGCGCTCTGATACCGCGTGTCTGAAACTGATAACGATAAAAACTAGACCAACCCACCTGAGATAATCAACCACCGTCTAGCCAGTATCACGCCCCGGACCCGCCCGGGCCGCCTCTCTGCCTTGCCTCGCTCGCCCCTGTAGCCGGATTACTGAACCGGACGTGAATCACCGCGCCTCGGCACAACGGACGCGAATCACCACGCCCGTCCCGCGGGTGCGAGGAAGGAAGGAAGGAAAGGGAATGGCCCGATCGAGCCTACGGGACGTGATGCCGTGCGGGCCTGGGGTTGCATCCGCACAAGGCCTTATCGTTTAAGTTGTGAGTTGGCTATCATCGCATCAATCGAGTAAGCTGCGGAAAGGGACTTGTTGCAATGCAATGCATTTAGCCAACTGAGTATTCGGGACAATCGAGGGACTTGGGTTCCTTTATGCAAAGGCATTCGTTCTAACATTATGCCCCCTTATACGATAATATCTCGGGGCACAATCGAAACTAGGATCCTGGGTCTTAGGGACTAAGGCACGCCTATCGCTCCCTCGGACGATCCAGTACCTGCAAGCAAGTAAACTGTTGGTGGGTCAGCACTTTATACAAGTACTGGTGAGATAAAACAACTGAACAGAAATAAGCATTCACTCAAACCAACACTAAGTAATCATGTTATAAAACATTACATTACTAGTGATTTTTCTAGTTTTAACTAGGTTCATTTCATGCAGTGCTAGCAGAGTCATATTACATTGTTTGGAAACATCTTTGGAAACAGAGTTTCATATGCGATATATAAGCAAGCAAGCCGTTCGTTCTGTTTTAGGGTGAGCGCAGCGTGTGTCGTGGGACTCGAGGGTCAAATGCATCGCTAGACACACATGCACATCTTAGGGGCAGTCCATCTATCCAAGCCAACACAATGACTTAGCTATATGCAGGGCGGTCCCCGAGTATCTCAGGATCGGCAGCTGGTTGTACAACATACCAATGACTCATTCATCTGATGCTAATGGCAGCTGTGACTCATGGTTGCTTTTCACTATCATGGTAGCAGCCGTGACATATGCAGTTCAGCTCTCCACCAAAAGCCATTGTCCGACCGCGTGCGAATGCATGGAACACTATAAAATAAACTCTAGTATGCAGACGAGACGAACCATCAGAACAGTTATCATTGTTGTGGGGCAATCCGACTTATCACTTGAACACATTCAGGCACAATATGATTCTCTAGAAGCATAGACGTTAGTGAACATGTTCATGCACTCTAGGCAAGCGTTTCAGGATTCTCGTTTAGCAGACATATCGTTTCAAAGACAAGCTAGGTGAGTTCGTTCATTAACATGCAAGGCAGGTTCTATCATTCTCTTATGAAAATATTGCAATCAAAAACTCAGGTTATTATTAAGGCGTGCAAGAATCAGAGAACAAAGTTCTGCCCACTCACCTGATACATAATGCCGACGCGGAGCGGTGCATTACATACTTACCAACCAACAAAAAGTTTCGTCCTCGAAACTTTAAGGATAAACTTCTCGATATTCCGAGCAGCGATAGTGCCATCCCTCGCCGTACTCAATCGAAACAATCAAGCAATTCAAGTTCAGAAAATATTTTTACTTTGAGAATATCTATGGACTTATTGTATGGAACGCTCTATTGTAATACCATATCGGTATAACTCAGAGTTATAGCAACGGTTTGGGCCAAGAGATCGATTATGCTCTGATACCATTCTGTTACGCCCCGGACCCGCCCGGGCCGCCGCTCCGTCTTGCCTCGCTCGCCCCGGTAGCCGGATTACTGAACCAGACGCGAATCACCGCGCCCGTCCCGCGGGTGCGAGGAAGGAAGGAAGGAAGTGAATGGCCCGATCGAGCCTACGGGGACGTGATGCCGTGCGGGCCTGGGGTTGCGCCCGCACAAGGCCTTATCGTTTAAGTTGTGAGTTGGCTATCATCGCATTAATCGAGTAAGCTGCGGAAAGGGACTTGTTGTAATGCAATACATTTAGCCAACTGAGTATTCGGGACAATCGAGGGACTTGGGTTCCTTTATGCAAAGGCATTCGTTCCATACATTATGCCCCCTTATACGATAACATCTCGGGGCACAATCGAAACCAGGATTCCGGGTCTTAGGGACTAAGGCACGTCTATCGCTCCCTCGGACGATCTAGTACCTGCAAGCAAGTAAACTGTTGGTAAGTCAGCACTTTATACAAGTACTGGTGAGATAAAACAACTGAACAGAAACAAGCATTCACTCAAACCAATACTAAGTAATCATGTTATAAAATATTACATTACTAGTGATCTTTCTAGTTTTACCTAGGTTCGTTTCATGCAGTGCTAGCAGAGTCATATTACATTGTTTGGAAATATCTTTGGAAACAGAGTTTCATATGCAATATATAAGCAAGCAAGCCATTCGTTCTGTTTCAGGGTGTGCGCAGCGTGTCTCGTGGGACTCGAGGGTCAAATGCATCGCTAGACACACATGCACATCTTAGGGGCAGTCCATCTATCCAAGCCAACACAATGACTTAGCTATATGCAGGGCGGTCCCCGAGTATCTCAGGATCGGCAGCTGGTTGTACAGCATACCAATGACTCATTCATCTGATGCTAATGGCAGCTGTGACTCATGGTTGTTTTTCACTATCATGGTAGCAGCCGTGATACATGTAGTTCAGCTCTCCTCCAAAAGCCATTGTCCGACCGCGTGCGAATGCATGAAACACTATCAAATAAACTCTAGTATGCAGACGAGACGAACCATCTAAACAGTTATCGTTGTTGCGGGACAATCCGACTTATCACTTGAACACATTCAGGCACAATATGGTTCTCTCGAAGCATAGACGATAGTGAACATGTTCATGCACTCTAGGCAAGCGTTTCAGGATTCTCGTTCAGCAGACTTATCGTTTCAAAGACAAGCTAGGTGAGTTCGTTCATTAACATGCAAGGCAGGTTCTATCATTCTCTTATGAAAACATTGCAAGAAAAAACTCAGGTTATTATTAAGGCGTGCAAGAATCAGAGAACGAAGTTCTGCCCACTCACCTGATACATAATGCCGACGCGGAATGGGACATTACAGCCAGAGCGTCATGACAAATAAAACACAATATTTTCAGTGACTATATCACCATGAAATTCTATTCTTTATAACTTCAAGTGGAGATAAAAGATTGAATAAAACTATGTTGAATCATTTGTCCAAAAATTTACCCCCCTCACCAAACTCAAGAAGAAAGTCAAATATTATAACTTGAAATCACTCATCCTACCTGTAGCGATCTTTCTGAACGAAGACGACGACTCCCAGATCATATCTTCTCTTATCGTTGTCTTGGATGGCGAGTTCTAAGAGCACAGTACTGACTTTTTTCTTAGATTTTCTATGGACTTGCTCCCTCGAATCTCTGTATTGAGCTTCTCCTGGTAACCCCCAATATATATATATATATATATATATATATATATATATATATATATATATATATATGGTAAACGGGATATGAGCTATAGTGCTCTACATGAGTCATACACATGTGGACCAACATGAATATTGTTATATGTTGAGAAATCATATTTTAGGTTATAGAAAACCCTAAAATAATCCAGCATCAATCATGGACGTCTAAATCTGATCAAATCAAATATTTGATGTAAATTCGGGGGCCAAACTGTGTTGATTCGTCGACAGACTAACTCTAAACGAATTCGATTGGGTTAAGACCAACCAATTATGTTTGAAACTGGCTAAATTCAGTCCGAATTCGGTGTGATCGAATTTTCAAATTCGGTCCAAATTCGATTGATTTCCAACTTTAGATTTTCTCTGTCTTTTGCGATGTCCAAACCGTCCTCTACTATCTCGAATAGAGGCTGGAGTACCCCCAACAGGGTTCGGAGAAAATTGCCGATCTCTAGATGGAAGTTTAATATGATGAATCTAAATATATCATATATTTCTATAATTTGTTCCTACCATTTATACGATATTTCCTGAATCAAACTAATGTAAAAGGTGCACAATATTTTCGTGGATTTATTTGATACATAACGACCAAAGTTTCAAGCCACCAGATGGTCGCTGGTTCCTGATTTTAAGTAATTACGAAAGGGACGAATCCACAAATATAAGCTTGGAGGGGATAGAATGAATTGTAGTGGACTAATATAGGTTAACTCCTGCAAAAAATATTAAAAATAAAAATAATATGAAAAAAAAGAAAATTTTTTTTGGGTGGGCACTCCAGGGGATACTGGCTCCAGCCCTGGATATGGATGTGTTGACGTGTATATATATGTAGTCAGTATGAACATATCACACATATATTTATGTTACTACTTGCTATGATAAAATTCTTACACGTACGTCTTTTTTCTTATTACAAAATATTTTCTGTAAAGAATAAAATTATTATTAATTTTGCTGGAGAGAACAAAATTTATTACCTTAGGATTAAAGACTATCTATTAGTCTTGTTGGCTATTTCAATGGATAATTGATGATGGGTGATATTATTTTCTTATAAATATTAATTTTTTTTATACATTTTCAGTATTAATTTCTAAACAAGTATCAAAAATTTTTTTAATTTATTATAAATTTATAACTAGTTTAAAATTAATTTAATAGATAAAAGAGAAAAAAGGTACATATAAATTTAGCCGTTAAAATATAGCGGTTAAAATATATATGTTATGCATTCCTTAGTAAATAGCCGTTGTAAGTACGAATATTTTTATATAGAAACATTATATTTTAATATAAATTAGTTATAGAGAAATCAATTTGAGCATATTATACGTAGAGAAAAAATATATTCATGTTTTTGTTCTTTTTCTATATAAAAAACAAAAACGTCCTTACAAACATTTTTCTATTTTATTTATTTTTTATTTACTTATGAGAGGACAAAAATAAAAATATATATTAAAATCGAAAACTCCTTTATTAAGGGAGTTTTGAAATTTTTGTTATTATTTTTCAAAAAAGTAAAAATGCCCCTATGAAGGGGTTCTGTTTTTTCTTTTTAAAAGAAAAAGAGAAAAAAATGAAAACATTGTAATTTTCCCCAAAAATTAGTTAAAAAAATAATAAAAAAGTAAATGTTTAAAATGAATATAGTGTGGACATTTTTGAATTTGTTTTGCAATATAGTCCCTAATAATTCATTATTTGTAATGTGGTCTTTAATCAGTAAAATTATTTTATATTATAATTTCTTTATAATCTTCAGTCAAATAAAAATAAAACAATAAAAGTTGAAAAATTTAGAATTTTTTTTAAGACTAAAATTATTAAAAAAATCATGTTCGGTCTTAAAACACAAATTGTTTTCTTCTTAAAAAAAATTAAAAATCTAAAAAAAAATTTATTTTATTTTTTAGTTTTATTTGACTAAAGATTATAAAAAAATTATAAAAAATAAAATAATTTTATTCACTACTTTGACGTTTTACAAATAATGATGGGATTATATTGCAAAAAATTCAAAAACGTCCACACCATGTGCGTTTTCAACTTTTACTTTATTATTATTATTTTTTATTAATTTTTAACTAATTTTTGTTTATTTACTACTACTAGGGGAATTTTTTTAATGTTTTTATTTTTTATATTTTTTTTAAAAATAAAAAAAATAAGAAAACAAAACGTCCCTGATAGTGGCGTTTTCACTTTTTTCCAAAAAATAAAAATAAAAATAGCATTTTAATTTTTCTTTAAAAAATATAATAAAAAAGAAAACGCCGTCGTTATTGGCATTTTTTTCTTAAAATAATTTTTTTTTTTTCAAATGAACAAATACATAAATAAAATAGCAAAATGTTCTTAGCGAAGACATTTTTTCAAAATGGTCCCAGTCCGACCAGTCTTGTCAACGAGAGCGAAGAGAGTGAAAAAAAATGAAAGTTCAAAACGGCCCTAGCAGTTACGTTTTCAGTAAAAAAAAAAAATTTGAAAATAAAAAAATATATGATAAATTTTAAAACATTCTTCTAAAAGACGTTATCAAATAGTTTATAAAAAAATTTCACTGTTAGGCCCAAACGTCCTTATAGGTTTCTTTTCTTTCAAAATAATATTCGAAAACTTTGTTAGATTCATCAAATTTAATAATATTATAATTCTCTACAGCAAAATTTTTGTTCTTATTATGATTGTGCAGCTCACTTGGTTTATGATGACATAATTATTTTCAAGTAACATATGATGTACCGTACCTAACAGCCACATTTTGGGAGTAAAATTTACCAGACTAGCTTTTAAACATCATTATACTCCATCGGAGTTTGATACTGAATCATGAGATGACCCCGATTGACAAAGGTCACACGAAGCTGTTTAAAGCTGTAAGTTTTACCAATAATTGGAGAGCCATCACCACTTAAGGGGCTATGGTATGACTACAATCAAATGTCTAATCATTACGTGACGGTCACGTAGCGATCGTCTATTGGATGAAAAGGAAGAGCTGGGATACGATAAGTATCTGGATGACCGTCACGTGACAGAAACGTTATGTGACAGCCGTTCATTGAAGGAAGAGATGAAACCAAATATGATCCATATAGCAGGAGGAAGCAAGAGTTGTAAGAAGGCTGTAAGCATTCGCTAGTAAACTCAACATTATTGCTACTTAAGATTCCACGATATTTCTTTACATCTCCTTCCTGTCCCGACACCCTCTTGCTCCTTCAGTGACAAAATCCGCCAATGCAACTTTAGTGATCTGATTGCCGTTAACTCACTTTTCCTTCTCCCTAATGATTTCACCCCTCCGATGCATTGTACTCAACGTACTTCTTGTTTGGGAGGAATCTATCAATCAAAAGGAGAGTATAATAAGGGGCTCTATCTCCTTCCCATGTGAAGTTCCTTCTGTAAAGAGTGTAGCCTAGAAGGGACTATTTTGGATTGAGTTGACATAAGCTTCTACAAAGCATCATCCCTATTATTATTATACACTAGCTATAGACATAGTAGTAGTGGCTGTGTGAGGATCCATCCCATTAAGAGGGACCAACGTCTTTTGACTCATACATATGCTAGCCTTCTTTTGGTGGTTAGGTGACACCTGCTTCTATCATATCACAGGCTTACTTGGCCCTCCAATCTCCTCTATCCCTAATTGAGATTTGAGAGGATTCCCTTGCAATGCTTCTTGTTGTTACCTTGGTCCTTGACAAGTTCTCTCGTAGCTGTTCTTCATGGTAGTATGTGAGCTGTTGGATGTACAGTATGCACTTGCTCACAGATACCGCATAATACTTTTATGACTGTTCGGATTTTGGATAATAAGATCTTGCTTTCCTTTTTGTGATGGTTGAGTTGGAGAAATTATTCTATGAGTCGGACTCATCATGCATCCTTCAATACCATCCATTAGATGGCATTGGGATCATGGACGGAGGATAGAATTCGCTGGCTACAGCCCGGGCTAAGAAGATTTTTTTAATATTAGGCTCAGCCCAGGCTGTCCAGCCCAATCGGGTTTCTTCCTGGTTCTCTGAACTAGAGACAAGTAACTGTCACGTCCCGATCCCGCAAAGGTCGATCGTCATCGCTTGGATCCTTTGCGGAATCGATCATCCTCACTTGGGACGTGATGCCGTGCGAGCCTGGAGTTGCGCTCGCACAAGGCAATAATGTGCAATGATAAAAATCCATTTGAAACACATGTTAGAAAACACATTCACAAAGAGTTGAACACATAGTATAGGAAGAAAACATACTTTTTCATTGATTGAAATCAAAGTAATTTACATAGAGTTTACATTTGATACGCCTCTCAGCCATTTTGATTGCATTACAAAAGATAACTCAAAAGACATGGCACTGTCCATCAGATAAGCTTCGTCGTCCGTATATTACGCCCTTGTATAGGTTAAAATTCATGCCTCTAAAATGAACTGACTTCAACTATACTTCAAAATAGAAAGCTTCCAACGCCTTCTCGTCTATCTACTAGCGTTGCTCACCCTGAGTGCTTGAAATGGTGCCCACAAATGTGGGTCAGCACTCAGCTGTACTGGTGAGCGGGACAAACCCACTCGCCTAAATCAACACTTTCTTATTAAAGGAGAGCATGTATTAAAATGATCTTGCTATTAAGAACTAGAGTGAATTCAGTTCATATCAATTGCATAGTTTGAGAGAAAAATAAGATAGAAACCATATAGCCCATCGGTTGCTTACTCAACCGATGCGCCCCTTCCCTGCACAGAAACATAAGTATACTACCATCTGCACAAGACAATAAATTAGTATGTGTTTTATCTATAAGAGTTCATTGATGTGATCGACACCATGGAGACTTATCCAAGGCATTGCGACGCGTCCTATCAGCCCGGGTAGCAAGTCCCGCTGAAGGTCCCGCAATACATCGTGCCAAGCACGATAAAATATTTTTCTCTCGGGTCGAATCGGTTCCAGTGCGCCGTAATATCGTTTCAAGGAAATACCAAACCTTGTGCATAATTTATCCCAGATCATGGAAATGTGTGAAAAGTTAAACTATCAACAATGCATGAGATAAACAAAAGAAGTAAATCAGCTATATACTTATGCAATTGTTCATAATTTCTCAAAGTCGTGTTTCGATTTTGGTGTCTCGTGGGTCCAAACCCTCCGAGGCACTATGCCACAACCAATGTTTCAGATGCCGCACTGCATCAAGCAGTTTCTTGGTTTCGAACCACAACTGCTCGCTTCGTCTTGAAGCTTGTGTTATAGATCGTGTGTATTTATAAATACTAAGTTAGACTACAATTATCCATATTCCTTTCTTAGTGCCTGGCCTGCATTGTGGAAAATAATTTCCTAAGCGTTAAGCCGGGCATCATCGATTAAACGTTTGAAACATTAAGGATGTTGGCATGAAGAAGTAGGAAAGAAGGGTCCGAACCATCCACCGATTAAAGAAAGTGCTGAAAGAAGGAGTCCCGCCTAGCGAAGATCAAGCGTTAGTTACGCGGACCTACAATAAAAGGAGCATCGAGTTAGAATCCTTTAGCCTATCCTTCCTCCCGAAAATTCCCAAAAACCAAAGCTCTAAGCGAGAAAGCCACAGCGAAAATGAAGCAAATCAAAAGCAACACTAAAACAAAATTCCAAAGCAAAATCAAGAAAACAAAGCAACAAAACACGAAAACTATTGGAATTATTTCAATAGAGGCTTAGCTATGAGTTAGAAATGTCATGCCCTAATACCGGAATATGGAGACGAACATGGACAGCTCCCCCATACAAGTTATAGAATATCGTATGGAGGTCACGGCTGTAGAAAAATAAGGGGGTGCATGCTACAATCAAGTCTCCTAGGGTCTCAAAACAACTATGTCTCAATCATTCAAGCAAGTAACAACATAGAACATGTGAGATAAAGCCGCAAGGCATCCCAAATGCTCTATTGGAATATTTTAGAGATCTAGCCATCAAAATGTTAGGCTAGCCGAATGTCAATAGTTATACAACCGAGATCAGCTGCAGTCTAATTATATTACAGTTATGTAAAAAGAAACTGATGTCCAAACAAGCCGGCTAACAAGTTCCGGTAGCTAAACGCCCAAAAGAGTAGAATATACAAGACGATAAGTGATCAAGAAACCCACTCGTGCCCTTCAGCGACCATCCGTCTGGTACGCGTTATTGTAATGGGGATAAGCTGGATACCCTGGTGCTGGCTCTAAACCTGTCCATTCAAAACCAGTGGGGTTAGACCACAAATATCAAGTACCACAAGAGAGCACGAATGAAGAAACAAAAACCAGATCAAGCATATAGTGTAGGAGCCAAGAATCATTGGCGCGTGCTCCATCTTTGGGATAACATGGCACTCCTTCACCAACCAAGGAAAGAAAAAGCCATGCCACCCAAGATAAGATAAGTCCCATGATTATGGTCAAGCTAGGATTCTGTGTCGTAGTTCGGTCCATATTCCATTATAGCATCATGAATCAACTCTCCAACCAAACAAGAAAAGAAGTTGAACACAACACTATGACAGTCCATGTCCCTAAGCTAGTAGCAGAATTACAATCACAACCAAGTCAGGTTAGAACGACCAAACAATGTTACAACTTGTTATGTGGAGTCTGGAGTTATCCTAGATATAATAATGATTATAAGCATCATCAGATCATGCCATGTCGAGCAGGGCTAACCAAGTCAATATTATACGAGAAGGAAATCATGATCGCACCAGTTTTCCATAGGGCCTCCGCGCTAATTGTCGCACCAGTTCCCCGTAGGGCCACCGCGCTGATAAATCAGTAACAGTTTCAACCTTCCTATAAAAAAAATGTTAGCTCGGTTTAAATATAAAAAGGTCGAATATTGCACTCCACTACATGCGGATGATATACAATATCCGTGGTGGTCAGTCTTGCACACCATGAAGATTATCACGTAGCGGCCCATCACGTACGATCTCGGGATGCTGTTCCCTCCCCATGTTCTAATCAGCTTTTATTTTACCTAATTAACTCTACAATGATATGGATTTCTCTACCGTGACCACAAGAACAGTCCCCTTAATGATGTCGTATATAGTACGGGCATATTTGATACGAATCCATTTAATATATGGAGTCAACTCTGGATTCACCCAAATGTAGATGCAATATTCAAACAAGCAACAATCTAGCCACGATATGGTTTTGACCCATTATCATTTTCATGCCAAGAATTAGGAATATAATATTATGCACTGTGCATGAATCATCATGTCACGTTCAATGTATATGTTGGCCATGTCCCACACTTAGTGTACAATGTAGCCTTTATAAACAGGCAATCAAACAAGTGTGTCGGCATGAATATAATAACCATATCAGGATACCAAACCTATTAGTTGGTCACATGAATCATGTTTTGATCAAGTCAAGCGTCATAATTATTTAGGAATCTAATATCTCGTATGAACGAGTCACGGTCATGAATGCCTCATTAATTTCTCAAATTCTGGGGTTATAGATCATCAATCATGGTCAATCTCAACTAATCTAGAATAGGCATCAAGTGAACAATATGCTAGTCGAGAATCGGCTAGTCAGGAATAGTGGTGTACTATACAAGTGATAATATAGGCTAGTCAGGAATAGTGGCACACTATGCGCGAGCAAGCAATTATATGGCGCACAAACCTATAGCACTAGGTCACAAAAGTCATGGCACAAAAGTTTATAACATGGCAAAAAAAATCGATAATCGAGCAGAAGGAAGATGTGGCGCACAAATCAAGAGTTTCGAGAATAGGCGCATTCTGCACATGCAAGCAAACTGGCACACAAAGCAAGAGTTACGAGTAAGAGAAGTAGAAAATACAAAACAACTACAAGACAAAATACTAGTCCCCAGGCGGCGCGACAGTCGACGGGCACGATAGTCAAGGGCCTTGGGAATCAAGACGTGCCAAAGTCAAGGCTGGCTTATCGAGACTGAACCGAGCAAGAGTGCGCCAAGAGTTAATAAGTGCGCTGGATTATTAATCCATCAAAAGTGCACCAACCATTGAGCGTCCAGAAAATATGCCAAGGGTTATGTGTATAAAAGCAGCGCACTTTTGATAGTTAATGCATAATGTGTCAATTGTGCGCCGGTCTGCTGATTTGGTTAAAAGTGCGCCAAGAAGGAAGTTGGTTAGAAGTGCGCTCAAAAGTAGACTGGAGCACTTTTGCTTTGTTCGTTCGATAATACATCAATTGTGCACCAACGGCTGAAATCTTTCAAAAGTGCGCCAAGAAGAATTTTTTCAAAAATTCATCCCCTTGACATACTTTTGCAAGAAATTGACAATATTCTTAAAGTACGCACGAGTATGAAATACGGGTCACATTCAACATGCGTCCATGGTGCAAATCCTCCTATGTATTTCTTGTCACTGTTCTTCTTCTCTAACCGATCAACCATTTATGCACTCAGAACTCAAGCTCGACTATTACAGTGCTCTATTCCTCAAGCAACAAGAACCAGAAATCAAGGAAAAATCTAAGCTCGAAATCAGGGAACAACATCTTTTAAAAATATCTTATTTTTGGGGATCATTCTCTAGCAAAATTTACTCATAAAAACCATCATAATAAAATCAAGATAAAATCATTAACCACCTCAAATATGAAAACTCCAAGAACTAACTACAATTAAAATACTACTAGAAACTAATTACAACAATAGATAATAATAATAAAATTATAGTCGAAAATGTTTTTTCATATTTGTAAGATGTACTTGCCTATAAAGAAAACAGGAGCAAAATAAGAGAAATGAACAAGTGAGGAGAGAGAATGAGAACAAGGATATATATAGGCAAGCGGTTGATTGTGAACCGTCGAATCTATCCAACAAATCCAAGCCACACACCCTACCTACCACCACCACATAATCTATATTAGCCAATGTGCGCCAAGCTCCATTTAACCATGCGCTTGAGGTATACTCAAAGTGCACCAAAATCAAAACACAAGCAAAAGTGTGCCAACTTGAGTATATTTCGAGTATACGGGATAGGGGAGTGACATCTCTAATCATCTTAGAAAAAATTTATCCTCGAAATTTCAGGACTGAAGTAATTAGAGACACCAGGACAAGCACATATAGCTACAAGCAATCACATGTAATATACAAGAAAGGCAAATAATATACACATAACAATATTAATAGCACTCTAGCAAGGTGATCAATGATCACAGAATTAAAAAAATGCATATGAAGAAATATACCTTACGAGTCAAATAAGTACGAATACCGAGACCGAATATCGTCCTTGCGTTCCTACATTGACTTCCCCAAAGAGTGGTGCCCCCAAAAGATACTGTCACGACCCGCACCCGGTATAGGGGCACGAGAGCGTGGGTACGTCCAGTCTACGCTGCAGCATCGGTGGTAGAACGCTGTCTAGGTCACAATGCTATCTAATCATTCTCACACGAGCATCCAACTCCATAAGGAATCACAGATATCATAATATAATATGAAATATACTCAATCACATAAACTAGAGCACGATAAGATATCAAAGAAATAATTAAATCAAAATGCAACTCACGTCTAAAATAGAAATAATCTAACTCAACAATAATATCCAAGTCTCAACTAATTATGCCGGAGACAAATCCGGTACCAAAAACTGCTAAAAGAAACTAACTAATAACTAGTGATCCCGACTAGACCTCCCGGGAATCACACCTGTGCTACCAAGTCCAAGTTTGCAGCTACTCTTCCTGTGGTCCATAATATGTCGGACACCAGTCCTCTAAGGCGCAGTCTGGAAAAATATTTTCAGTCAGAATAGAGCAAAGTACATCTCAAATAACAGTTCCAGTTAATTGATAAGGACTATAAAACAATAAATAGATGATGCTATATACTGAGAGAAGGCAATAAATAAATGCAATGGCAAAATAAAGAAATAGACAATATAGGCAATATGGTACAGTCAGTGCATATATGAAATGAAAGGAAAGAGGTACAAAATCATGTACGAGTGATGTGGTATATGAACTAAAATAGAGAACTGTAACTATTCTTAGTGTTTGAAATCGTAGTTTCTAAATATGATCGGCTTGGGAACTTGTTCGATGACTACATGGCCTGGCTAATCATACGTGAGGTATATGATTAACACTGTTCAATGTCTACACTTGTACGATAGGTATTTTGATCACATCTCTCACTAGCAATTTTTTTGCCCCCAACTAGTACTGTGGATCCAATCATGACACGTCACGATACACGATCAATATCCAATATATCATATATAATGTCTAATATCAATATCTAATGTCAATGTCGTATACAATATCAATACGATAACCAATGTAACATCTCATGAATAAAGATTCAATCTATATACTAGTCCGTGTAGCACAGTGTCAAGAGTCAGATATAACATTTCTAAATACTAGAATTATAGAAATTATCAAATAACGAAAATTATCAGAGAATGTACTCGCCTAGGGTCCTGCTGCTGGTATGAATCAGAGTCCAAGTCACAGTCCAAATAGCCTATGTATTACAATTTACTATGTCAAAAGATAATTTATTTTAATTTATTTAATTCTGGAATAATTACTCTAAAATCCTATTTTAATCTTATTATTCTGATTTTTAGGTTAATTCCTAAATTATGTCCAAAGAAACTTAATTTTATCAACTCGAGACTCATGGCACGCAAATTGAGGCAATTTGTTGACAAAAAAGTCAACCGACACAAACTCAACTTTCATGCATAATTTTCTGTAGATTTCAGCGTCAAAAATATGCTGTATTGTCACCGATGGTTAAATTCTAATCTAGAAGTTCTACAAAATTAACAGTATGAAAATACTTCGAATTAAATTCTGGAAAAAACATATGTCAATGATCTCGATATTAGCTTTCTGAAACTTTAAACAGTTTATGATTCTGATTCCTGGTTCTCCCAAAATCGCAAAAATATTGAAACACGTCTATTTTCGGACATGTTGTGCTCTACGAATTTTCTAGAATTTAATACTCATAATTTCATAAAAAAATTTATATAATCAGAAAGCTAACCTCAATATCTTTCTAACGTAAGAAACTAGGTCTCGTTTGGAGTCCGGAGCTATGCGCAATGGCTTGTGGAAGATGAAGGAACCCTAGATGGTAATTCTCCAAAATCACTCTCTCTAAAATAATGGGATAATTAGGGTTATAATAATATATATATATATATAGGGATGTTGAGCGGCTGAATGAAAGTTGATAGGGTGACACGTGTCATAATTTGATTGGATGGTTTTGGTTATATTATTTGTTTTTGATTTGCCTTTATCAAAACATTATTTAAGTCGTTTTAAATCTAAATAACTCCAAATAAATATTAAAATTAATCATAAAAATCTGAAAAAATTTACAGAAAATATATTTTGAATCCAGAAACCCTAGAAAAATACTTGGGACAATTTTATATTCATAGGTTTTCTACTATAATTAGGAGAAGCTCTAAACATTAGTTTTACCCATATAACTAAAAATAAATACTAAAATTATTCTAAAAATTCTGACATAATTTCAGAAAATATATAATAATATTATAAATCATAGAAAATAACGTGGGTCCATTCTATATTCCTGGGATTGCACAATAAATTCTACAAGTCCTAAAAAATTAGTTATTAGCTTAATTACTCCCAATAAATACTAAAAATACTCAAAAAATTCCCAAAAAATTCTAGAAAATATATTTGATTATTTAGAATCTAAAATAAAAGTTTGGAATATTTTTAATTATGTTTAACTCTAAAATAAATTCTTGAAAGTCCTAGAAAATTAGGGTTACTAGTTTTTAATTAACAAAAAATTATGGAAAAATTTCAATAGTCCCAAATTAACCTAATAACAACATTTAAGCACGAATTTCAGGATACGGAGGTTACAAGTCTACCCACCTTAAAAAAATTTCGTCCTTAAAATTTAAAATCCTCAATTGTTTTATATATTTATTTATTTATTACCATCAAAATTAAATTCATCAAATCATATAATCATGAACTAATCCACATTATTATTTCACAATATTTCTCAAAATTCTATAAATATCATATCCCTAAATATCTTCAAATAGAAAATCAAATTCCATTCTTATCACAATCTCCTCCAAAATTTTAAGTTAATAACGAATATAAGAATTTAATATTCAATCCTCTAATTGAAATACAATCAATGCATATTTATAAAATTTAAAAATCGCATCCCAAAATTTGAATTCAAGGCGGATAGTCCGGTTCTTGAGTACCTTCTCTCTTCGGTCCAAAGTGGACACGGGTTGTTCCACGTAAGACAAGTCGATACCCACGACTAACTCAGAATGGTCGAGGATATAGCTCAGGTTTGGGACATAGCTACGCAACTGAGATACATGAAATACATCATGTACCTCACGAAGCGAAGGCGAAAGGGCAAGACGATAAGCAATATTCCCTATCCGCTCGAGAATGTTAAATGACCTAACGTATCATGGACTAAGCTTTCCGTGAACCCCGAATCTAATGACTCCACGGGTGGGCTAAATTCGCAAAAATACTTGGTCGTCGATACAAAACTCTAGAGGCCTACGATGCTGATCTGCCCAATGGCGATGGCGATCCTACAAAACTTGCCGCGTTCTCTCTGATCTGTTTGACAACTTTTACAGTCTGAGTGATCAATTCTGGGCCCAACATCTTTCTTTCACCAATGTCATCCCAAGCAAACGTGACCTACACTTTCTTCCATTTAATGCCTCAAAAGGTGCCATCTAGATGCTTGCCTGATAACTATTATTGTACAAGAATTCTACCAGGTGCAGGTATTTCTCTCATGATCCACCAAAGTCTAGGGTATAGGCTCGTAACATACCCTCCAAGGTCTGGATAGTTCTCTCAGACTGCCCATCTGTCTGAGGGTGGTACGTCGTGCTAAATTTTAACTTAGTACCCAATCTCTTATGCAGAGAAGTGAACCTCGAATTGCGGTCTGACACTATGCTCACTGGTACACCATGTTGCTTCACAATCTCCTGCATATACATATCTGCTAATTGTTCCGTAGACTGTCCAATTCTAAAAGGTAGAAAATATACCACTTTAGTGAGACGATCCACTATCACCCAAACTGTATCTCGTCCGGTCGGGGATCTAGGTAAACTGATCACAAAGTCATGCTCCTATTTCTATAATAAAATAGAAAGAGGGTGCAATAATCATGCTAGCCTCTGCTGCTCTGCCTTCACTTGTTGACATATCAGGCATCGGGATACAAAATGTGCTATCTCGCGCTTCATCCCATTCTACCAGAAGTGTTGCTTAATATCTTGTTACATCTTCGTGTCGCTAAGATGGATATAATAGTAGGAATTGTGGGCCTCAGTAATGATCTATTGTCGTATATCCCACTCAGCATACAGAGACAAGTTCTAAATCGCAATGCCCCATCGTTGTGAATAGTCAACTCTTTCCCTAGTCCCGACTCGCATTATGCTCGTAACTTATGGATCCGTGAATCTCCTGCCCAAGCTTTCTTGATCATGTCTACCAAAGTGGACTGTAACTATAAATTGGCCAGGACTCCCTCATCTTATGGAAACACTATCTCAATGCCCATCTCTCGAAGATCTTCTAGGATATGCTTCTATGTTGTTAGGAAAAATACACCACCCCTCATGCTTGGAGCATCTACTACTTCATTAGCTTTTCCAGGATGGTATTGAAGTTCCACGGCATAATCCTTTAACAATTTCAACCATCTTCTCTGCCTCATGTTCAAATCCTTCTGGGTGAATACGTATTTTAAAATCTTATGGTCTGTAAATATTTCTACCCGATTACCTTACAAGTAATGCCTCCATAACTTGAGCGCAAACACCACTGCTGCCAACTCCAAGTCGTGAGTCAGGTATTTATTCTCGTCGTCCCGAAGCTGCCGTGATGCATATCCTATAACTCTTCTGTGCTGTATAAAAACACATCCAAGACCCTTACCTAATGCAACATAATACACTGTGAACCCTCCTGATCCTACTGAAAGAGTCAGGATCGGTGCCGAGATCAACCTTTTCTTCAGTTCTTCAAAAGCTGCCTGACATTTCGTCGACCAAACAAACTTAACGTCCTTTCGAGTCAATCGGGTCGTCGGTGAGGAGATCCTTGCAAAATCTGACACGAACCTCCTGTAGTAGCCTGCTAATCTAAGAAAATTGTGCACATCTGCCATGGTATTCAGAACTGTCTATTTCTATACCGCTTAAACTTTTTTTGGATCTATTGATACTCCTTCTCCCGAGATAATGTATCCCAAGAATGAAATATGATCTAACCAGAACTCGTACTTGTTAAGTTTCGTATACAACTGGTGCTCCCTCAAAGTCTACAACACCTTCCTGAGATGCTCTTCATGTTCTTTTTTATTATGGGATTACACCAGTATGTCGTCGATAAACACTACCATAAATTGATCTAAATAGGATATGAAGATACGGTTCATCAAATCCATAAACACTGCTAGTATATTGGTCAATCCGAATGGCATTACTAAGAACGCATAATGTCCATATCGTGACATGAATGCTGTCTTTGGTATATCTTCTTTTCGTACTCATACCTGATGATATTCGGATCGCAGATCAATCTTAGAGAATACTCTGACTTCACTTAACTGATCAAATATGTCATCAATCCTATGCAAGGGATGCTTGTTCTTTGATGTCACTGTATTCAACTGCCTATAGTAAATACATAGGTGGGTCGATCCATCCTTCATCTTCACTAACACTATTGGGGCCCCCCATGGTGACCCGCTGGTACATTAGGGCTCCCCATGTTGAAACAACTGGTCAAGTTCAGAAGGTGACATATGGTAAACCTTATGAAATATAGGCTTCATTCTTGGCATCAACTCTATACTAAACTCTACCTCTCGAATCACAGACAATCCTGGAAGTTCTTCGGGAAAGACATCAATAAATTCGTCAACTATCTTGGGTATCGGTTCTCCTTCCGTTGCTACCATCGTAACTCCTTCTTGCTGGCCTCTCATAGATCGTACAAGCATAAACTCTTCCAAACCAGGGATACGAAATAATACTCTATCCCTATGACAATCTATCATAGCATGACTGTCTCTCCGCCAGTCCCCATATCCAAGATAACGTTAAAGTTATCCATAGGGAACTCAATCAACTTCGCAAGTAATAGGTATTCACACACTACGACTGGACAGTCTAGGAATATCCTACTAACTTCTATAAGCCCATTACCAGTGAGTATATTTAACCTCTCTGGCAATATCTCGAACTCTAATCCAACACATGTCACAACTTATGCAGATACAAATGAATGTGAAGCTCCTAAATCACTTAATGCTATAGAAGGAAAAGATGCGACAAAAATATTATCTACCAAAGCCTCCTGTAGAGACAAGGTGAATGCCTGCCCTTAGGCCTTGTCGAGATCCTTGCTATTGCCTTCCCGGGTGGCGCTGTCATGGTCTCTGTTGTCCTTGCTGCTGTTGGTGCTGGTGTTGATATTGATGATACCTATACATCTGAGCCTGCATCGGTAACGGTTGCTGAGCTAATGGCCTCAACGCCAATGTTGGCTCTCTACATTGCATTGCTATTTGTACTGGGAATGCAGAAAACTGGGATGCTGGTCCCCCTGACCTTTGCATCAATAGATATGCAGCTATCCTTTGATCGAGGCTACCATATCTCAGGCTAACCTATTTGTTGCCCTATAATTGCTCTTAGTATGGCATCCCTTGCCATAATACGTACAACCTGTTGATGATGACTGGCTCTGTTGCTTCTGGTGCCTCGGCTGCTATTGCCGAACTGGGGCCGTTACTGTTGAAACTACTGCTCTGCGCGGTGCTGTGTCACGAATACGAATGCCTTGAGATGGTGCTGAAGTTCTGGGTGATGCTCCTCCTCCAGTTCTCTCTGCATGAGACCTCTTCTGGCCTCTTGTCCTCGATGTCTTCCTTTGAAAAGTTAGTTCGTGCCTCCTGGCTGCTACTAATACGTCATCAAAAGTCTGGTAGTTGTGTCCCTCTAATAATTATAGAATCTCTAAATAAAATCCTTACTGGAACCTCATTTTCCTGTCCGACTCTATTTCCACCATTATTGGTGCAAATCTACTCATTCGGCTAAACTTTGTTGTGTAGCCGTCCATTGTTCTACCAGACTGCTTGAGGTTAATAAACCTTTGCTGTAATTCAAACTGGGCCACGACTCCAAAATACTTTATTCTGAACCGAATCCTAAAATTATTCCAAGAAATAGGCTGCCTCAAGCCGACCGTCTCTGCTGCCCACTAATCCCTGGCGAGATCCTGAAGTTGCAACTGAACTTGGTCAACCTGTTCCTCAGCTGGAACCTTGACCGCCGCTAGAACACCCTCAATATCCTCGAGCCAATCGTCTGCCATGATGGCATCCTCCGTACCATCAAAGTACCAGGGGTTAAGTCGACATAATCTAATCGACGCCCCCGAATCTATCATTCTGCCTCTTTCTAGAGCTGTTTACAACCCCTGGTTCAATAATATATTCTGTTCCTGCTGCTGGAGTTGCTGATGTTGATGTACCGCCATCTGATGATGCTGTGCAGCCATTATCCCCCTGATAATATCTAATAAAGCTGTGGTATCAAGTATTGCTGGCACTACTAGGGAGCCGGAACCTCTGGAGCAGGTTGCTCAACTGCCACTATCTTACCCGGGGGCCCAACCACTGGCTCGATCCGAACCGGATCCTGGAGAAACACTGCCTCACGCTGCTGTCCTATCTCGTCCGGACCTACTGGTCGCCTTGATGCCCATGATGCTCCGATAACCGAATATGGAGAAGACTTAGAAGAAAGGGACAAAAGACATCAAGAACATGATGGGAAAGAGCAGAGAAATAATCAATCAGATGGTTCAAGCTAAGTATCGAGAAGAACGAATTCAGGAATTCAAGGAGGAACATGTTTGACTGAGACTTCTAAGATCATGACACCCCAGAAGTCTAAAAAATTAGACCTGCATGAGCCACCACTAAAATCTTGTCATGTCCAGTACCGAAATACGGAGACGGACATGGCCAGCTCCCCCGTACATGGTATAAAATGTCGTACGACGGTCATGACTGTAGAAAGACAAAGGGTGCAAGCTACAATTAAGTCTCCTAGGATCTTAGAAAAACTATGTCTCAATCATTCAAGCAAGTAACAATAACATAGAACATGTAAGATAAAACCGTAAGGCATCCCAAATGCTCCATTGGGATATTTTAGTAATCTAGCCATCAAAATGTTAGGCTAGCAGAATGTTGATAATTACACAACCGAGATCAGCTGCAGTCTGATTATATTACAGTTATATAAAAAAGAATAAATATCTAGACAAGACGGCTAACAAGTGCTGGTGGCTGAACACCCAAAATAGTAGAATGTACAAGACGAGCAGTGATCAAGAAATCCACTCGTGCCCTTTAGCGACCATCCGTCTGTAGCGCGTTATCGTAAGGGGGATAAGATAGATCCTCTGGTGCTGGCTCTAAATTTGACCATACAAAACCAGTGGGGTTAGACCCCAAACAAATACCAGTGGGGTTAGACCCCAAATAGCAAGAGCCAAGAATTATTGACTTGAGCCACATCTTTGGGATAACATGGCTCTAAATTCAATCCAAGATAATGTATATCCCATGATTATGGTCAAGCTAGGATTCTATATCGTAGTTCAGTCCATATTCTATCATAGCATCATGACTCAACTCCCTAACCAAACAAGAATATAAGTTGAACACCACACTATGACAATCTATGTCCCTAAGCTACTAGCAGAATTACAATCGCAACCAAGTCAGGTTAGAATGACCAAACAATGTTACAGCTTATTTTGTGGAGTCAGGAGTTATTCCAAATATAATAATAATAATAATAATAATAATAATAATAATAATAATAATAAGCATCTTCAGATTGTGCCATGTCGAGCAGAGCTAACCGAGCAAATATTATAAGAGCAGAAAATCATGTTCGCACCAGTTTCCCGTAGGGCCACCGCTCTAATTGTCGCACCATTTCTCCGTAGGGCAACCGTACTGATAAATCAGTAACAGTTCTAACCTTCCAATTGGAAAAAATATTGGTTCGGTTTAAATATAAGAATGTCGAATATTGTACTTCACTACATGTGAATGATATACAATATTCGTGGTGGTCAGCGTTGCATGCCATGAAGATTATCACGAAGCATCCCATCACACACGATCTTGGGTTATCGTTCTCTTCCCATGTTCTAATCCGCTTTTATGTTACCTAATTAACCCTACAGTAATATAAAATTCCCTACCGTGGCCACATGAATATTTCCCTTAATGATGTAGTACAGAGTACATGCACATTTGATACGAATTCATTTAATATAAGGAGTCAAGTCTGGATTCACCCAAATGTAGATGCAACATTCAAACAAGCAATAACCTTGCCACGCTATAGTTCTGACTCATTATCATTTCAGTGCCAAGAATTCAGGAATATATTATTATGCACCGAGCATGAATTATCATGTCACGTTTAGTGTATATGTTGGCCAATGTCCCACACCCAGTGTAAAATATAGCCTTTATAAACAGGAGAGGAGGACAAGTGTGTCGGCACGAATACAATAACCAAGTCAGGATGCCAAACCTATCAGTTGGTCACATGAATCATGTTTTGATCAAGTCAGGAGTTATAATTAATTAGGAATCTAATATCTCAAATAATTAAGTCATGGTCATGAATACCTAATTAATTCCTCAAATTCTGGGGTCATAGATCATCAATCATGGTCAAGCTCAACTAATCTAGAATAGGCATCAAGTTCACAACAGGACCCATGCATGCATAATCAATCACAAAAAGTCCTGGGTCGGCGCACTTTGCAAGTGCCAATATAGGCTAGTCAGGAATATTGGTGCACTATGCACGAGCAAGCAAATATATGGCACACAAACCTATAACACTAGGTCACAGAAGTCTTAGCGCAGAAGTCTATAACATGGCGCACAAAATCGATAATAGAGCAGCAGAAAGATGTGATGCACAAATCAAGAGTTACGAGAATAGGCATATTCTACACATGCAAGCAAACTGGCGCACAAAGCAAGAGTTACGAGTAAGAGAAGTGGTGCACTATGCAAATACAAAACAACTACAAGACAGAATATGAGTCCCTAGGCAGTGCGATAGTAGTCATCCTCGAAATCAAGATGAGCCAAAGTCAAGGCCCGCTTATCGAGGCTAAACTGAGCAAGAGTGAGCCAAGAGTTAATAAGTGCGTCGGGTTATTAATCCATCAAAAGTTTGCCAACCGTTGAGCGTCCAAAAAATGCGCCAAGAGTTATGTGTATAAAAGCGATGCACTTTTGATAGTTAATGCACAATGTGTCAATTGTGTGTGAAATATGGGTCACATTCAACATGCGCCCATGGTGCAAATTCGGCTGTGTACTTCTTATCACTGTTCTTCTTCTCCAAACCGACCCACTATTGATGCACTCCGAGCTTAAGCTTGAGACTATGACAGTGTTCCGTTCCTCATGCAACAAGAACCAGAAATTACCTAAAAATCCAAGCTCAAAATCAGGAAACAACATCTTTTTAAAATATCACATTTTTGGGAGATCATTCCCTAGGAAAATATACTCATGAAAACCCTTATAATAAAATTAAGATAAAACCATTAACCACCTCAAATATGAAAACTTCAAGAACTAACTATAATTAGAATACTACTAGAAACTAATTATAACAACAAATACTAAGAATAAAACTATAGTCAATCATGTTTCTTCATAATTGTAAGATGTACTTGCCTATAAAGAAAACTAGGAGTAAAACATGATAAATGAACAAGTAATGAGAGAGAATAAGAATAAGGATATATATAGGCAAGGGGTTGATGGTGAACCGTCGGATCTCTCCAACAAATCCAAGCCACACACCCTACCTACCAGCACCACATAATCAATATTAGCTAATGTGCGCCAAGCTCCATTCAACCGTGCGCTTGAAGTATACTCAAACTGTGCCAAAATAAAAATACAAGAAAAAGTGCGCTAACTTGAGTATATTCTGAGTATACGAGATAGGGGAGTGACATGAAATGATCATCGTATTTCTTCCATGGCAAGAGAATGCCGAAAGACAACTAGATATTAAGCTACGACTGAGAAAACTAGCCACAAGCCCATTATATATTGCGTATTTCGGTCGGATCAGGATTTGAGGCACTATATAATATATCACTAAGAAAAAGTTTTGTCCCAAAACTTAAGAACAAGGTCTTACCTCCGACTGAATGAACAATGAAGGGTACTTCTCCTTTATCTCTGACTCCATCTCCCACGTTGATTCTTCAACCGAATAGTTCAGCCACAACACGTGAACTAAATGCATCAAACTATTTCTTAGCACTTTCTTTTTGTGATCCAAGATCTGCAGAGGTTCCTCCTAGTAAGATAAGTCTGTACGCAGCTCCAATTGATCAAAACTAACCATGTGACTTGGATCATTCACATAATTTCAAAGTTAAAAGACAAGAAAGACATCATATATTTCAGACAAGGTAGGGGTAGCACAATCTGATAGGCCACAACTACCACTCACTTAAGTATCACAAAGGGGCCTATAAATCTGGGACTCAATTTGCCTTTAATACCGAAGAGCATCACTCCTCGCATCGATGTCACCTTCAAGAAGATGTGAACCCCGACCAAAAACTCCAAGGGTATTCGATGAGCATCGGTATAGCTCTTATGTCATCTCTTCACAGTGCAGAGTCTTTCCCAAATAAAGTGAACCATTTCAACTTCCTGCTCCACCAGCTCTGGCCCGAGTACCTGTCCCTCGCCGACTTCATCCCAGCAGATTAGAGATCGATACTTCCGCCCATAGAGTCTTCGTATGGTGCCATCTGGATGCTCGATTGGTAAATATTGTTGTACGTGAACTCCGCTAAATGTAGGTGTGTCCCAACTAGTCTTCAAATCGATCGCACACATTCGTAACATATCTTCAAGTATCTGATTTGTCCTCTCTGTCTGGTCGTCAGTCTGGGGGTGATATGGGCTGCTGAGCTTTATTTATTTACTCCGTGTAATCGAACAATCTCGTCAATATAAATCTGCGCTAGCCGATCGATGCCCCATGTAACTTTGATTGGGAGGAAGTTGGCATATTTTGTCAAACTATCAACAATGACCTAAATTCTATTATGCCCCCGTGGCATCTTCGGAAAGCCTGAGATAAAATCCATGATGATGTTGTCCCATTTTTACTCAGGAATAGCGAGATTCTGCAGCTCCCCATCGGACCTCTGATGTTAGCTTTTACCTGTTGACATGCCATACACTGTGACACAAAGGCCATATACGACTTTATACCGTGCCACTAGAAGTTCATGCACAAGTCCTTGTATATTTTGGTGCTCCCGGATGCAAGGAATATATCGCATAGTGTGCCTCTGTCATAATTTTCTTTCGGAGTTCTGGATCGCTAGGAACGCACAATCTTTCTTTCACCTATAGGGTCCTATCTACGCCTTATACAAAGTCGACATCTTTTTCGTTGAGTTCAGCTCCCGTATTTTCTTTAGGAATTGATCGTCTTTCTAAGCAGACTTGCACTACCAAAAAAAGTCAGATTAGCGACGTTAAAAAATGTCGCTAAATGACCAAAAAATGTCGCTAATCACTTTTAGCGACATAATTAGCGACGTTTTAAAGAAGTCAGAATAAAGCATGTCGCTGAAAGAAAAAACGTCGCTAAACGTCGCTATGCCGATATTTTTTAGCGACTTAAATGTGTCGCTAAATTAGCGACGTTTAGCGACTTAGCGTCACTAATTAGCGACGTTGATTAACGTCGCTAAACGTCGCTAATTAGAGACTTATATAGCGATATTACATCGACGTCTTTAATGACCTGACAATACTGCCATGTCAGCAATTTGCGACGTACAATGACTCAGCTCAAGATAGAGTGGAGCCAGATGCATCCCTTGATATCGAACTCTAAATTCGATGCCCATTTCCTCTATCTCTCAAAGTAAACGATAATTTATGGATAATGAGCCTACGTATTTTCGATTTAAAGCATCAGCAATGACGTTTCTCTTGCCCAACGTATATACGATTGTCAGGTCATAGTCCTTTATCAGTTCTAGCCAGCGCCACTGTCGGAGGTTCAATTCTCGCTGGATGAAAAGGTACTTGAGGCTTTTGTGATCTGTGTAGATTTTGCAAGCAATACCATATAAATAATGTCGCCATAACTTTAGTCCGAACACAATTGCCGCCAATTTCAAGTCATGTGTTGGATAGTTTGTCTCGTGTGGCTTCAATTATCTTAAGGCGTATGATATCACCTTGTCTCTCTGCATGAGAACACACCCTAAGCCGAGTCCCGAAGCATCGCTGTATATCTGAAACTCTTCTACTCCATCCGAAAGTGCGAGTATTGGAGCTAAAATGAGTCATTTCTTTAGCTCTTGAAAGCTAAATTCGCAGTCGTCGCTCCATTTAAATACAATCTCTTTCAAAGTAAGGCGAGTCAAAGGCGATACCAATTTAGAAAAATCTTTCACTAACCTACGGTAGTGACCGCTAGGCCCAAAAAGTTTCGAACTTTATTGGCTGACATATGCTCCTCCAATCCACCACCGCTTTAATCTTCTTAGGATCCACTGCGATGCCTTCTGCCGAGACAACATGTCCTAGGAATGACATGATGCTCATCCAAAACTCGTACTTGCTCAGATTCACGAACAATCGATGTTCCTACAGCGTCTACAACACGATCTTCAAGTGTTCCTTGTGCTCTACCTCATCCTTAGAATAGATTAGGATTTCGACGATGAATACGACCACAAACTTATCCACGAACGGATGAAAGACATGGTGCATCAGATCTATAAAAGCTGCTGGGGCGTTCGTCTAGCCGAATGATATTATAAGAAATTCATAGTGTCCGTATCGGGTTCGGAACGCTGACTTGGGGACGTTATCAGACTTGATCCTCAGTTGATGACAGCCTGACCTGAGATCAATTTTAGAGAATACTTCACTCCCTGCAGTTGATCAAATATGTTGTCTATCCTTGGTAACGAGTATTTGTTTTGCACAGTAGCATTATTCAGTTTTCGGTAGTCAATGCATAGCCGCATTGATCTGTCCTTCTTCTTCATGAACAACACCGGAGCTTCCTATGAAGAAATTCTTGGGCAAATATATCCTTGGTCCAAAAGGTCTTTCAACTGCACTTTCAGTTCCTTCAGCTCTGCTGGGGCCATTTGGTAGTGTGACTTCGGTATCGGCCGCGTATCCGAAAATGTGTCGATGACAAATTCGATCTCTTGACCATGAGGTATTCCAGGCAGCTTGTCCGGGAACAAGTCGGGGAAATCTACTATGACATCAGCTTGAGCTACATCTATACCTTCCTGTTGGGTGTCTTGAATAGAGGCTAAGTACCCTTTACATACCGAATATAATATGCGCCTTGCCGTAACTGTTGATATCACCATTGCCGTCTTCGGTGCCGCACTGCACAAATAGTAGAACTCTGCCTCATCGGGTAGACGAAATACAACTCTCTTCTTCGTGTACTAGATCGTCGCATGGCAAGCACCCAACCAGTCCATCCCGAGAATAATATCATATTCCTTAATGTCTAGAACAATGATATCTAAGGAAAGCTTTTTCCCTCCGATACAAATATTGTCGTCCCTACATATCGCATTGGCGGGCATGTCAACTCCCGAAGGGGTACTTACGTATAGGTTCATATTTAATAGTGTAAAAGCTAATTTATTCTCAATAATAAAATCAGCAAATATGAAACTATGCGTAGCACCTGAATCGAATAGCACTCTAATGAGCAAATCTCTGAAATGTCAGATACCTGTCACAACTGTGTCGGAGATGGATGCCTCATCCCGAGTCAATGCATAGACTCATCCTTGAGCACCGTAGTGTTGCAGGTTTACTAGTATAGCGTTAACGCCATAGGCTAGGGGTCCTTTGTTCTAGTTTGGCTGGTTTCTGATGATCGCCCTTCCGTCTCGACCGTCAAATAACTTAGGGTTTAGGCGACCATATTTGAAACATCCTACGACTCGACAATCAGTTGACCGATGTCCACTTTTGCCGCACTTCTGGCACTGCAGTCCCGGATAAGGACCCCTATGCTCGGACATATGCGAACGCTTTGGCGCTCCAGACCCTCCCACTTCATGAAGACGCTTGTTGAAGTTGCTGCGGTTAGTCTGGCCATTAGTCTTTTGAGAATTACGCCCAAAGATCTATTCGCTATCTAGAGCGGCTTCATAACACTCCAGGTTGGCTTGGAACTTCTGATTCATGAAATCCTGACGTAGGTTGTCATTCAGACCCTTCTGGAAACGATAGCACCACACCTTCTGGTTGGGCAAGAAGTGTCCGACAAACTTAGCGAGTTGTGCGAACACCGAATCTTAGCCATCAACTGACATGCTTCCTTGGAGTAGGTTGCTGAAGTCGTCCTTTTTTTGCTGCTGTATCGCCCTGGGAATGTACTGTTCAATAAAGGCTATTTTGACCATGTCCCAAGTTATCTTACATTACGAGTTGGCATCATAAATCCCCTGTTTGGTGGCCTCCCACAAATTATGTACTCCCAGCTCTAGTTACACCGATTCGTACGCCACTCGTTTGGGCCCTTTGATGCCGATAAGGTTAAAGAGTCCTTCGAGTTTTGTGATCCACCCCATCACCACGTCCGATTCTGCTCGCCCGTTGAACGTGGGTGGGTGCATTTTGGTAAACTCAGCTTCCCTGCAGGAAGTATTAGCGAAAGGCTGCACTTCCTTTGATTCGTCTTCTACCACAACGACTGGTGGTGTAACAGGCATCGCCGTAGCCGCGCCATTGTTGGACACCAAAGATGCAATAAATTGCATTATGGTGTCTATTTGCTTTTATTGTGTAGTGAATAATGCCTGAATCTGTGCATGTTGAGTTATAGCCTGCTGTTGCTGCACCTCCATCAACTGCATGAGTCTCCCCGTCATATCGTTTGAACTCGCCCCTCCGGATTCTTCAGAACTTGTTAGGTCATTCTGGACAGGCTGAGTACTGCTTGCAGCAACAACGTTCTTCTTTGCCATTGCTATAAAATAGAGTAGCTTGTTAACACTAAACAAAACAATTTTTTTATCTATGGGCTCATTGTATAGGGCAATTTATCTCATGCAGTGGACACCGAATGCATTTAATCAAGAGGAGTATCAAACTTCTAGAAATATCTTTTTGAAAACCTGAGGAAGTAAAGCCGTGCTCGCTCTGATACCAACTTGTCACACCCCGTTCCCGCAAATGTCGATCGTCCTCGCTTGGATCCTTTGCGGAATCGATCGTCCTCGCTTAGAGCGTGATGTCGTGCGAGCCTGAAGTTGCGCTCGCACAAGGAAAGAACGTACAATGATAAAAATTTGTTTGAAATACATGTTAGAAAAAACATTCAAAGAGAATTGAATACAGAGTATAGGAAGAAAACAAGCTTTTTCATTGATTAAAATAAAAGTAATTTACATATAGTTTATATTTGATACGCCTCTCGGCTATTTTTATTTTATTACAAAAGATAACTCAAAAGATAGGGCGCGCTTAATCAGATAAGCTTCGTTGTCCGTACATTATGCCCTTGTATATATAGGTTGAAATCCAAGCCTCTAAAATGAACTAACTTCAACTATACTTCAAAATTGAGAGCTTCCAATACCTTCTCATCTATCCACTAGCGTTGCACACCCTGAGTGCCTGAAATGTGCTAAGAAATGTGGGTCAGTACTCATCTGTACTAGTGAACGGGACGAACCCACTCGCCTAAATCAATACATGCTTATTAAAGGAGAGCAATCGTTAAAATGATATTGCTATTAAGAACTAGAGTGAATTCAGTTCATATCAGTAGCATGTTTTAAGAGAAAAATAACATAGAAACCATATAGTTCATATGTTGCTTACTCAACCGATGCGCCCCTTCCCTGCACTAAAACACAAGTATACTTACCATCTGGATAAGACAATAAATTATTATATTTTTTATCTATATGCGGTCATTGGTGTGATCGATACCATCTGGACTTATCCCAGTCATTGAGGCACACCCTATCAGCCCGGGTAGCAAGCCCCGCTGAAGGTCCCACAATGCATCACGCCATACATGATCAAAATTTTCCCCTAGTCAAATCGGTTTCAGTGTCCTCAAAATATCGTTTCGAGGAAATTTTCCCCTATTTATGTATTTGCATATGCACAAGTTATCCCAGCCTATGCAAATACATAAATAGTTAAACTATCAATAATGCATGAGATAAAACATAAGATGTAAAGCAGTTATATACTAATGCAACAATTCATATTTTCTCAAAGCCGTGTTCCAATTTTGGTGTCTCGTGGGTACAAACTCTTCGAGGCACTATGCCACAACCAATGTTTCAGATGTCGCACTCCATCAAGCAGTTTCTTGGTTTCGACCCACAACTGCTCACTTCGTCTCGAATCTCGTGTTATAGATCATGTGCATATATAAGTACTAAGTTAGACTACAATTATCCATGTTCCTTTCTTAGTGGCTGGCATGTATTGTGGCTAAGGATTTCCTAAGCATTCAAGCGGGCATCATCGATTGAACGTTTGAAACATTAATGAAGTTGGCATGAAGAAGTAGGAAAGAAGGGTCCAAACCATCCATCGATTAAAGAAAGTGCTGAAAGAAGGAGTCTAGCCTAGCGATGATCAAGCGTTAGTTACACGGACCTGCAATAGCGCGAGCATCGAGTTAGAATCCTTTCGCCTATCCTTCCTTCCAAAAATCACCAAGGACAAAAGCTCCAAGCGAGAAAGCCACAACAAAAACCAAGCAAATCGAAAGCAACACCAAAATGAAATCCCAAAGCAAAATCAAGAAAAAGAAGCAATAAAATACGAAAACTATTGGACTTATTTCAATAGAGGTCTATCGATGAGTTGGAAAGGATCATCGTATTTCGTCCGTAGCAAGAGATGTCGAAAGACAACTAGACAATAAGCTATGACTCAGAAGACTAGCCACAAGCCCATTATATATTGCGCATCCCGGTTGGATCGAGATTTAAGGTACTACATTAACCACTAACTAGCCACCAGGGTTTTCGTTTCCCTTTATTAAAAAAAAACCTAAATCCTCCTTGCCTGCTATGGGCCTGCGATGCTACCTACCCTCCTTGGCTCTACCCCTGGTTGCGTCACGATCATAGACATCTTTTCTTTGATCCAACAACAGGTAATAATCAATTGATAATGGTTTAAAAAACTCTACTGTAGTTAATTTTCTAGGTAGAATTGGTTTCTTGTTGGAATTGTAGAGTTGACGTTGAGTTTGGGAAGGGTCATTTTCAAGCTAACTTAGAACCTGTTCTCTATTTTTTCCAAGTTAAATTTGAAAGATTTTAAAAGAGTTTGGGAAGGGTCATTTTCTAGCTAGCTTAGAACCTACGGTTGTCACTCACCGTTCCCAGTATACGTATTGGGAGCATATTATTTCTCGATGGCATGTTATTTATGTGGTTGCTTGAAACTAGACCCATTATTTGGTTTATCTTTGTAAGCCCCTGATTTTTTCAAAAATATTAAAATTGGATTTTCCGCAATTTTCTAGAATTTTCTAGGAATTTTCTGTAATTAAAATCAGGGTTTTTAAATATTAAATAATTTTTAGTAGATAATAAACGATATTAAAATATTATGAAAATAATATTTTTGGGTGTAAAATGAAAAACTGGACTTAGGACAATTTTTCTGGAATTTATTGGACCCCGGACCTATTTTTAATCACCTAAAAACTATTATTTAGTTATTTATTATTAATTAATTAATTATTTATTATTAATTAATTAATTAAGTATTATTTATTATTTTTATTTTTATTTTTTTTATTTTTTCTGTTTGAGAGCCGGCCCGGCCCAGTGGACCGGCCCAACAGCCCAGCCGGCCCAGCCCTAACCATTACCGGGTCGGGTCGGGTCAGACAACCCGACCCGCTAGCCACCCGCACCCGCCGACCCGTTCTCCCCCAGCACCCCCCACGACCCCGCCTGACCCGCTCCCCGCTCCGCTCCCGCCGGCCGCGCCGCCCGCCGCTCCACCCGGCTCGCCCCGCCCTCCGCGGCCACGTCCCCCTCTCCCTCCGCCCTTCCCGGCCGACGCCCTCTCCGCCTATAAATCTCCCCCACCGAAACCCCCCGGCCACCACGAACCCCCACCGGACTTCCCGCCACCGCCTTCCCCAGCCGCTGCCAGCGCCACCCGTCCACCCCCTCGCCTCGCCGTGCTGCCCCGGCCCTCTCCTCCTCCTTCCTCTCTCCCCCAGCGGTCGATCCAGCTCCGCATCTCTCCCAGCCGCCCCGAGCCGGCCGCCGTGCCTCCGCCCAGCTCGCCTCGGCTTCCCCGGCCGCCTCCGACCAGCACTGCCCCGTCTCAGCCCTCCTCCGGCCGGCCCTCCGCCTGAAGTCCAGAAACCCTAACCCTAATTCCCAAATCGTGTCGACACGTGTCGGACACGACACGGACACGAGAAATCTCAATTTCTCGAGCCCGGTTCAGGTACGTGTAACTTTCTCCTCGCTGCCCCGTTTTCAATTCCGTAAATTGCGTTGCGAAGCCTGTATGACCCTCTTAGTGCCCAGACAAACCGATCGGGGCATCGCGTCCTGTGGTGATCGCACACCGCGATCCAAAAACAGGAAAAACCAAACCCTGTTTCACCCCGGAACTGAGTACGCCCCGCCAAACGGGATGACTTGGTCGCATGCGGTCTTCACAGATACGTGCGCGCCGTCGATACGGACGTGTGAGATTTCGCGGAAGCTGATTCGGGTGTGCGTGCACACCGGGATCAACGCGTATCCGCGGACATCGCCCCGTATCCGACTTTTCTATAATTTACCCTAACTTTATGTACACACGTCGGATCGAGACGAAACTTGCGCCATCGGACTCGTAGCGATACGCTGTTCCTGTGGGTCAAGTTTGGTTCAATTCTGAGAACGTTGACGAAATCGCGTGTCGTGGGTCCCACAAGTTCCGCTCGACGGGCGATTTTGTGATCGGCTCATCGAAATCTAATTCTGAAAGTTTTGTTGGGTTCGTATCAGCGTTCCTGACCTGTTGACACTAAGTTTGGTGAATTTGGAGACCTTTGATCCTGACACGTTTTTCGGTGCAAAGCGGGCCCACCTGCGGACCCCATTTTGACCCAAAATTGTCGTTTTTGCCCTTGTCTCCAAATTGGACCCAAGGACAGGCGTTTCTAGCTATTTGATATCTTCTGAGCATGATGGTAATGTTTATTTCAGCATCTGGACTCATCTCTGGAAATTTCCCAGAGACATAACTGTAATTGGATCCAAACAACAGGCAAGTACCTGCACTTCAAGTTTGATCTTCATATTGTGATAATTAGTTCCTTGCTTTACTGGTACCATTGGATGTTTACACGTAGTGTTAGAATCTGGATTTCATGTCTTGAATATTGGAATTCATGTCTTGCTTTTCGTGTCGGGTGGGAGAATACTAGGAGGCATGTAGTTTACCCTTCCCCCTATTATTTAATAGCTGTTGGTACAAGACTGTCCATCAGCCGAATCTCGATTATATTATTTAATAGCCGTCTATGACGGCCGAATTAGCCTTATAAACCCCTACATGCCAACTATGTATTCTAAAATAAACACAAGTTCACACACATAGCTTCTTGTCTTGTTATAGTTCTTGTTGGCTGTTGTAGTTTCATTTCCTATCTCATATTAGTCCTGCTTTCTCATATTCCTATTTATAGCATTAACTCTTAGTATTGTTGTTTCTTGTATGCATATTCTCAATATGATACTCAGTCAGTTTCTTTTCTAATTGTCATAAATATTTAGTTTAATCTTGTTGTGCATTGTGTACTTTGCTCCTTTCCTGACTGGATCCGTTGATTTAGGCGATGATGAGGACCTTGCCCCTACCTATTATGGCCCCTATGAGGGAACATATGACACATATGAGGAGCCAGTTCCTACACAGGAGACTACTTCTGCAGAGTAGTTAGCAGTAGCTATTTTATTTATGCTCTTTATCTTAGTAATCGGGTTTGTCCCCGATTTTATTCTGGATTCTGTATTAAACATTTGATCTGTTGTCACATTTATTTTATTCGAAATCTCAGCATTCTTTTCCTGTTATCATCCTTGCCTACTTATAATTTTGTGAATGAGCTAGATGTTATTTAACTGTGGATATGACCTAGACAGCGTACTACCGCCGACTCTGCGGCGTAGGCTGGACGTACCCACGTACTCGTGCCCAAATTTTCGGGTGCGGGTCATGACACGTTTTTATGGTGGCCCATGCAGGTCAACGACTAAATTGTTCGGTTTCAACTTAGGGATCGAACAGGCCTGCATTAAGATTGAGGATTTTAGGAAAAAGCTCATTCACAGAATAGGATCTTTTATTTCAAATCTTGATATCATCCCTAGTCAATTTCCCTATCGTCCTTGATTTCCAAGTAATCTATTCTAAATCTTCCTATCCCTTAATCTTTCAGAATGGTTCAGACAAGGAATACTGTAGGAGGCACATCCGAACCCGCCGAGCAGACTATGCCTGAAACTCTTGCACTCCCTCCGCCTCCAACTACTCCGGCAGTTACTATGGATGGGGCACAACTACTCGGAGTGTTCCAGGGACTTATAGAATCCCAGAAGGAACAGACTGCCCTGCTACGAACCAGCCTTTCAGAAGCTCTTAAGTCCCAGGAGTCACCACAAAAGAGGCCAGGAAGTGCCAAGGACTTCAAGAACCTTAAACCCCTTGAATTCTATGGGACTGAAGGTATTCTCTATGCCGATGAATGGATAGAGAATGTGGAGCGACTCCTGAAGACTGCCCGGGTCCCTGATGACCTTAAAGTGGAATCTGCAAGCCTACAACTTTTTGTCATAGCTCGAACTTGGTTTAGAGATAAACCTCAATTATCTGCTCCTGATCTCACTTGGGAGGATTTCAAGAGGCTGTTCAAGAAAAAATTCTATTCCGAAGTGGCTCGGGAAGCTCTCGAAAGCCAATTCGAGAGATTGGAACAAGGTAACCTATCTGTTGATGAGTACACTGCTGAATTTAGCAGACTGAGCCACTTTGCAGAATACATGGTTCGTACCCCGGAGGATAGAGCCCGTAGATTCAAGAAGGGGTTGTCTCCTGATATCCGCCTTGCTGTCACCACTAGCCGAGCTCGTACATACGGAGAAATCTTGAGCGTGGCACAAGGTGTTGAGAGAGACATGGGACATAGACTGAAGCGGGAAAGAGATACTGGAAGTATGGGACCCCACAAACGCCCATTCCAACAACAACTACAGCAGAGGGCCCCGTAGCAAACCCAGCGTCCTCTCCCTCGAGCTACAGCACCCCAACACCAAACTCAAGGACAGAACCAGCAAGCTCTCCCTTGTAACTTTTGTCATAAACTAGGCCACACTTGGCAAGTTTGTAGGAAGAGGCTAGGTACCTGTTTACTTTATGGCTCAGCAGCACATCAAGTGAGGGACTGTCCCGCTGCTCAAAGACGCGGACAGGCTTACGTGATGACCGTGGAGAACGCGCAGACTCTTGGAACAGCTAATGCGCGTAAGTGATTCGTAGATACTTTTTCTAGTATTATTTAGTTCGTGCCTATTGGTCCGTGACCTCAGCCCAACCTAGTAGTTTTGAACTTGCTAATAACCTGGTATGCTTTACATTTGATAACTGTAGAGATTGTAGAATCTTTTGTTATTGTGCTTATTGTGCTTTGTTTTGTGAACTTAAATAATTTGTACCTCCTTTCATCATCATCTTGCGCACTTAACTTTTGCTGTACCTGACTTATGCTGCTATTTTATAGCCTAGTTTTGCAAGCTTATTCCTTTATCAAGCTTGTTCACAACACATGTATTAGTGGATGCATACACTAATACGTTTCAGAATTAGTGTATTAAAGTCTAGCTAACCTTGGTGCGCTTGATTCGCCCTTCGAAATAAAACTTTACATGGATTGAGATATATAGTTGACTAGTATACTTGCCCCCTAAATATGTCCGAGCATATCGTATCAGTTACATAACTGTACTAATACGAGCATGCGAACAAGTGACTACCAGAGTAGAATTTCAATCCACAAATGCTTGACAATTCCCATTTGAATTCTTTAAACGTCTTGATCCTTATACCTCTGTTCTATCACCACGCCCTTGAACTCTTTATTATTGATCCTCGTCTTCCCTTATTTCGGAAAGACGAAATCTTGTGCTTGGAATAAGTTTGATATATAGAGAGTACTAGATATACCCCACAGACTAGTCACAGTGATGATGATCATTTTATACATGATTAAGGGAATACCATAGGTGATGTGTTTGGTGTTAAAGACTTAAGAATTCAATACCATGATTAAATAAGTTGGGACATAGCTTTACTAGTTGTTTAGCCTTAGAGGATAGATGGGTAAATTCAAAGTTGGGTAGCGTCCGCAATGTTCACCTGAGAGGAACCCGTTAGACTGTAATCAAGTGAGATTGGATAGAGAGAACCCTGCCATATTTTAAATTTCAAGAACGAAATTCTTATAAGTTGGGTAGATTGTAAGCCCCTGATTTTTTCAAAAATATTAAAATTGGATTTTTCGCAATTTTCTAGAATTTTTTGGGAATTTTCTGTAATTAAAATTAGGGTTTTTAAATATTAAATAATTTTTAATAGATAATAAACGATATTAAAATATTATAAAAATAATATTTTTGGGTGTAAAATGAAAAACTGGACTTAGGACAATTTTTCTGGAATTTATTGGACCCCGGACCTATTTTTAATCACCTAAAAACTATTATTTAGTTATTTATTATTAATTATTTAATTATTTATTATTAATTAATTAATTAAGTATTATTTATTATTATTATTATTTTTATTATTTTTATTTTTTCTGTTTGAGGGCCGGCCCGGCCCAGTGGACTGGCCCAACAGCCCAGCCGGCCCAGCCCGGGTCGGGTTAGACAACCCGACCCGCTAGACGCCCGCACCCGCCGACCCGTTCTCCCACAGCACCCCCCACGACCCCGCCTGACCCGCTCCCCGCTCCGCTCCCGCCGGCCGCGCCGCCCGCCGCTCCACCCGGCTCGCCCCGCCCTCCGCGGCCACGTCCCCCTCTCCCTCCGCCCTTCCCGGCCGACCCCCACGCCCTCTCCGCCTATAAATCTCCCCCACCGAAACCCCCCGGCCACCACGAACCCCCACCGGACTTCCCGCCACCGCCTTCCCCAGCCGCTGCCAGTGCCACCCGTCCACCGCCTCGCCTCGCCGTGCTGCCCCGGCCCTCTCCTCCTCCTTCCTCTCTCCCCCAACGGCCGATCCAGCTCCGCAGCTCTCCCAGCCGCCCCGAGCCGGCCGCCGTGCCTCCGCCGTGCCTCCGCCCAGCTCGCCTCGGCTTCCCCGGCCGCCTCCGGCCAGCACCGCCCCGTCTCAGCCCTCCTCTGGCCGGCCCTCCGCCTGAAGTCCAGAAACCCTAACCCTAATTCCCAAATCGTGTCGACACGTGTCGGACACGACACGGACACGAGAAATCCTAATTTTTCGAGCCCAGTTCAGGTACGTGTAACTTTCTCCTCGCTGCCCCATTTTCAATTCCGTAAATTGCGTTGCGAAGCCTGTATGACCCTCTCGGTGTCCGGACAAACCGATCGGGGCATCGCGTCCTGTGGTGATCGCACACCGCGATCCAAAAACAGAAAAAACCAGACCCTGTTTCACCCCGGAACTGAGTACGCCCCGCCAAACGGGACGACTTGGTCGCGTGCGGTCTTCACAGATACATGCGCGCCATCGATACGGACGTGTGAGATTTCGCGGAAGCTGATTCGGGTGTGCGTGCACACCGGGATCAACGCGTATCCGCGGACATCGCCCCGTATCTGACTTTTCTATAATTTACCCTAACTTTGTGTACACACGTCGAATCGAGACAAAACTTGGGCCATCGGACTCGTAGCGATACGCTGGTCCTGTGGGTCAAGTTTGGTTCGATTCTGAGAACGTTGACGAAATTGCGTGTCGTGGGCCCTACAAGTCCCGCTCGACGGGCGATTTTGTGATCGGCTCATCGGAATCCAATTCTGGAAGTTCCGTTGGGTTCGTATCAGCGTTCCTGACCTGTTGACACTAAGTTTGGTGAATTTGGAGACCTTTGACCCTGACACGTTTTTCGGTGCAAAGCGGGCCCACCTGCGGACCCCGTTTTGACCCAAAATTGTCGTTTTTGCCCTTGTCTCCAAATTGGACCCAAGGACAGGCGTTTCTAGCTATTTGATATCTTCTGAGCATGATGGTAATGTTTATTTCAGCATCTGGACTCATCTCTGGAAATTTCCCAGAGACATAACTGTAATTGGATCCAAACAACAGGCAAGTACCTGCACTTCAAGTTTGATCTTCATATTGTGATAATTAGTTCCTTGCTTTACTGGTACCATTGGATGTTTACACGTAGTGTTAGAATCTGGATTTCATGTCTTGAATATTGGAATTCATGTCTTGCTTTTCGTGTGGGAGAATACTAGGAGGCATGTAGTTTACTCTTCCCCCTATTGTTTAATAGCTGTTGGTACAAGACTGTCCATCAGCCGGATCTCGATTATATTGTTTAATAGCCGTCTATGGCGGCCGAATTAGCCTTATAAACCCCTATATGCCAACTATGTATTCTAAAATAAAGACAAGTTCACACACATAGCTTCTTGTCTTGTTATAGTTCTTGTTGGCTGTTGTAGTTTCATTTCCTGTCTCATATTAGTCCTGCTTTCTCATATTCCTGTTTATAACATTAACTCTTAGTATTGTTGTTTCTTGTATGCATATTCTCAATATGATACTCAGTCAGTTTCTTTTCTAATTGTCATAAATATTTAGTTTAATCTTGTTGTGCATTGTGTACTTTGCTCCTTTTCTGACTGGATCCGTTGATTTAGGCGATGATGAGGACCTTGCCCCTACCTATTATGGCCCCTATTAGGGAACAGATGACACATATGAGGAGCCAGTTCCTACACAGGAGACTACTTCTGCAGAGTAGTTAGCAGTAGCTATTTTATTTATGCTCTTTATCTTAGTAATCGGGTTTGTCCCCGATTTTATTCTGGATTCTGTATTAAACATTTGATCTGTTGTCACATTTATTTCATTCAAAATCTCAGCATTCTTTTCCTGTTATCATCCTTGCCTACTTATAATTTTGTGAATGAGCTAGATGTTATTTAACTGTGGATATGACCTAGACAGCGTACTACCGCCGACTCTGTGGCGTAGGCTGGACGTACCCACGTACTCGTGCCCGAATTTCCGGGTGTGGGTCGTGACAATCTTGGTTCTTGGTTTATGGTTTGCGTTATTTTGGTCATGAGTTGAATCCATGGTCTAAACCTCAAACCCTAGCTATATAATCCAACTTTTTTTTCTCTCTCTCTTCATTCCTTCTTTTTCTTCTCTCTCTTAGTTTTTTTCCTTCCTCCATAGGCAATGTCACGCCCCAGTCCCAAAAATACGTAGGACTAGGACACGTAAGCATGTCAGCCGCATGGATATGGCAACTCCAATGTATGAAAACCAAATCTACACGTACGCTGTAATATGAATATCAAATCCACAAGTGGTATAAAATATATGTCACAAGTCACAGGGTATAATCTAAATCTCATCCACCAAAATCATATAGAAATAAATGACCAGTATCTATGAAACTAGATCTCAATAAGGAGTATCTAAGGATGATAGTTGGATGGAGACAAATCCACTACCAACTCGAATGGAGAGGTAAATATAATATAAGTACAACACAACAACACAATATAAGAATACCAGCTATCCATCACAGCTCGAAGAGAAGACATCCTCGGATCACATGTAACCATCCAAATCTGTGCTCCTGTAAATACTCAAGAAAAGATACACTTGGCAGCGGACCAGGTCCTCAGAGGGACGTAACAAGATACAGAAAATACGAGCCAATTTGAATACAGTAAACATGCATATAATTTGAAAATAAATAAGTACGCTGTACAAAACCATCTATATGAATGCAAGTGAGGACAACTTTTTGACGTATGGGCAAGGGTAGGCTACTCGATCTAATCCTCACAACCTCACGCTCGTCAGTGGACATCATCAGCCGACATACCTCTGGGGTAGCGACCCTCGGACTCCATCAATCGACATACCTCGGGGGTAGCGACCATCGGGCACGAGCCACCATAGTGCGTGCTAGTGACTACGGTGTTACCAGAGTGGTTAAAAGCCCATACGCCTAATAATTGTCCTCTATGATACTAAGTGCCATGTGTGTGTTAACATATCTAATACATAGTAATGACTGAAAAAAAACTACACATGCAAGAAATATACAAAATACAATAAATAAATAGAAATATAAATAGCATACAAAGTACTGTAAACAATTTGGCAAGGTATCTTGCCTAGGGTCCTGCTGCTGGTATGAATCAGAGTCCAAGTCACAGTCCAAATAGCCTATGTATTACAAATTTATCACGTCAAAAGATAATTTATTTTAATTTATTTAATTCTGGAATAATTACTCTAAAATCTTATTTTAATCTTATTATTCTGATTTTTATGTTAATTCCAAAATTTTGTCCAAAGAAATAAATTTTATCAACTCGAGACTCATGGCACGCAAATCGAGGCGATCTGTTGACCAAAAAGTCAACATACACAAACTCAACTTTCGTACATGATTTCCTGTAGATTTCAGCGTCAAAACTATGCTGGAATTTATGGCTCGTCCGAATTCAAATTCGTTTGGGAATTATGGCACATACAAGTTTCGTATCGTGCACCGATGGTTAAATTCTAACCTAGAAGTTCTACAGAATTAACAGTATAAAAATACTTTGAAATAAATTCTGGAAAAAATATATGTCGATTATCTCGACATTATCTTTCTGAAACTTTAAACGGTTCGTGATTCTGATTTCTGGTTCTCCCGGAATAGCGAATACACCGAAACACGTCTATTTTCGGACATGCTGTGCTCTACGAATTTTCCAGAATTTAATACTATTAATTTAGAAAAACAATTTATATAATCAAAAATCTAACCTCATTATCGTTTTAACAAAAAACTGGAGCGCATTTGGAGTCCGGAGCTAGGAGATATCGTCTTTTTAATTCGTCATAACTAGTAGAAAATGAGGCTGAATTTATGACGAATTTTGACTATTTTTGGACGAAAAAGAGAGGAATTTGGGGAAGAAAAATATGAAGGATGAGGTATTTATAATGGTGGATACTACTTAATTAAATACAAGTAGGATTGGTTAATTTGGATAGGATTATGATGAATTTAAATAAGGATAGGATATGCATGAAGTTGATTTCCTAGTAGGTTCAGGATTTGAATAATTTAAAATAGAGTTTGAATTTATCTCAATAATTTATAATCTTAAATATAATTAAATATAATACAAATAATTTATAAAATCTTATTAATATCTATTAACACTAAATTAGCATCTATCTAATATTAAGACTATATATATCCAAATAAAACCTAAATAATTTAAAAAATCTAAATAAATTTCTTAAATTTCTAAATAAATTACAAAAAAATATAATTAAATATTTTAAACTAAAATAAATATTTGGTAGGAACGACATGCAAGTATGGTCATATAGTAAATCATAGAAGTCCTAGAAATTTATGTTTTCTAAGTTTTAATTACCAAAAATTCTAGAAAAAATCTCCAAAAATCTAAAATAACCTAAAATAATTCTAAATGAATATTTATATAAGTAAATATACTAATTTAATTATTTTCTAATTAACTAAGAGAATACATTAAATAAATTCAACATCTATAATAAATATAATAATATAAAATATACACAAATACCTATTTTGGGTGAGGGAGTTTACAATCTACCCAACTTAAAATAATTTCGTCCTCGAAATTAAAGTAAGACATAATTTGTGAAATCCTTCACATTCGTACACAAGGTATGTCAATCGCAATCTCTTACAAAAATTTAAATAACAAAATCTATTCGAATCTATTGCGATCACTTCAAAATTAATATAACCACTGTTTAAATCAAAATTCAACCTGTCGTAGTCCCTTTTCGATTTTTAAATAATCAACATCCAAATCTAACTCAAGTCTATATGACATCCCACATCAAAATTTATATCATAATTTTCAAATATCATAATCTCCTTTAGACTTTGAACAATAAACAATTCTAATCAAATCTTATTCCTATTCTCAAATTAAGAATTTTGTACTCTTCAAATATTTAAACTCAATTTTCATCCTCAATATTTCAAATAGGTGACCCAACAATCAAAATTAAACTTTTAATTCAAATCATCAAATTGTAAAATTTAAATCTAATTCACCAGTTGTTCAAGTCTAAAATTCTATATTTATCCTAAAAATTTAAATCGATGATTCATCCTTCAATATTCAAAATTTAAATCATGTGCTCAAAGTATAAATATTGGGTCCTCAATATCAAGATTTTTAAAATTTTATTAAATCCTCATTATCTTAATCCTTCTTTTAAAATTTCTCAAAATTAAAATGACTTGAATCTTCCAATCTAATCTTACTTGATCACAATCTAAAAGAAATTCCTCTCAAGTTGATAATGCACTGCTACCCAACTTAGAATTTATCCATCTATCACAGAAGGCTATATACTTTAAGAAAAATATTCCTTAATTTATTTACTCATGTCATTCAATCCTCAAAACTTCAACGCCGATTATATCATATATGATATATCCTTAATTACAAAAGAATAATCCTCAAGTATGTGATCGGCCTACGGGGTATATCTAGTACGCTCTGTGTATTAAACTTATACCAAGCACGAGGTTTCGTCTTTCCGAAATAAGGGAAGACGGAGATCGATAATAAAGAGTTCAAGGGCGAGGTAATAGAATAGAAGTATCGGGATCAAGGCGTTTAAAGAATTCAAATAGGAATTGTCAAAGCAGTTGTGGATTGAAGTCCTATTTTGGTAATGCCTATCCACATGCTCGCATCGGTACAGTTATGTAATGGATACGATATGCTTAGACATATCTAGAAGGCAAGTACAGGTGTCTACTAGTCAACTATATATCTCAATCCACGTAAAGTATTATTGCGAAGGGCGAATCAAGCGCATTATGGCTAGCTAGACCATAATACACTGATTCTGATTAGACAATTTGTATTAGTGTGGTTGATCAGGCCCCAATAACACATATGTCGTGAACAAGCTCGATATAAGATTAAGCTTGCAAAAACTAGGCTATAATAGCAGCATAATTTAAGGTAGCACAAAAAATATAACGCTGGATTATGATGTGAGAAGTTAACAAATAATTCAAGTTCGCAAAAGCAAAAATAACATAAGCAATAATAATAAAAGACTCTACAATCTCTACAGTTATCATACAACCTCCTTATCTAAGTCGCTAGACGACCAAATAGGGCAAGGACCTCTAAATTCTATGGTCTGAATAAACACTGTCGTCTTTTGCTAGCATGCGATAAATATCATTCGGTTACACTTCAATTAATAGGTCAAAAGACTATGTGATACTAGGTGTCAAAAATTATGGTAAAACTTCTAACTAACTCTAGTAGTGTCTATACTACTCTCAAGTCTTCTTAATACATCAAGGGATAATGGTATAACAATCTATAAATAAGGAATTCTAGGTTCACTAGATATTCTAAACTTAGTGGTGTGTCTATATTCTCGTTGTATTCTTAATAGGTGTGCTACTCTAATTATCATCCTAATAACAGGGGTTCCTATATTCTAGCAGAAGACTATACTCAAGGAACTATTAGGGAAGCACATGAATCAAGCAGGATATAATTGTTCAAAATAGAACAGATAGAAGAAGATGAATCACAGTCAATTGTGGATGAGATCCTATACTCTAGTCCTAGGTGCAGGCTTGTTCGGTACAGTAACGTAACCGAGACAATATGCTCTCGACCTGCATGGGCCACCACAAAAATATGTCATGCCCCAGTCCCAAAAATACGTAGGACTAGGACACGTAAGCATGCCAGCCGTATGGATATGGCAACTCCAATGTATGGAAACCAAATCTACACGTACGCTGTAATATGAATATCAAATCCATAAGTGGTATAAAATATATGTCACAAGTCACAGGGTATAATCTAAATCTCATCCACCAAAATCATATAGACATAAATGACCAGTATCTATGAAACTAGATCTCAATAAGGAGTATCTAAGGATGATAGTTGGATGGAGACAAATCCACTACCAACTCGAATGGAGAGATAAATACAATATAAGTACAACACCACAACACAATATAAGAATACCAGCTATCCATCACAGCTCGAAGAGAAGACATCCTCGGATCACATGTAACCATCCAAATCTGCGCTCCTATAAATACTCAAGAAAAGATACACTTGGCAGCGGACCAGGTCCTCAGAGGAACGTAACAAGATACAGAAAATACGAGCCAATTTGAATACAATAAACATGCATATAATTTGAAAATAAATAAGTACGCTGTACAAGACCATCTATATGAATGCAAATGAGGATAACTTTTCAACATATGGGCAAGGGTAGGCTACTCGATCGAATCCTCACAACCTCACGCTCGTCAGTGGACATCATCAGCCGACATACCTCTGGGGTAGCGACCCTCGGACTCCATCAATCGACATACCTCGGGGGTAGCGACCATCGGACACGACCCACCATAGTGCGTGCTAGTGACTACGGTGTTACCAGAGTGGTTAAAAGCCCATACGCCTAATAATTGTCCTCTATGATACTAAGTGCCATGTGTGTGTCAACATATCTAATACATAGTAATGACTGAAAGAAAACTACACATGCAAGAAATATACAAAATGCAATAAATAAACAGAAATATAAATAGCATACAAAGTACTGTAAACAATTTGGCAAGGTATCTTGCCTGGGGTCCTGCTGCTGGTATGAATCAGAGTCCAAGTCACAGTCCAAATAGCCTATGTATTACAAATTTATCACGTCAAAAGATAATTTATTTTAATTTATTTAATTCTGGAATAATTACTCTAAAATCCTATTTTAATCTTATTATTCTGATTTTTATGTTAATTCCAAAATTTTGTCCAAAGAAATGAATTTTATCAACTCGAGACTCATGGCACGCAAATCGAGGCGATCTGTTGACCAAAAAGTCAACCGATACAAACTCAACTTTTATGCATGATTTCCTGTAGATTTCAGCGTCAAAAATATGCTGGAATTTACGGCTCGTCCGAATTCAAATTCGTTTGGGAATTATGGCACATACAAGTTTCGTATCGTGCACCGATGGTTAAATTCTAACCTAGAAGTTCTACAGAATTAACAGTATAAAAATACTTTGAAATAAATTCTGGGAAAAATATATGTCGATTATCTCGACATTATCTTTCCGAAACTTTAAATGGTTCATGATTCTGATTCCTGGTTCTCCCGGAATCGCGAATACACCGAAACACATCTATTTTCGGATATGCTGTACTCTACGAATTTTCCAGAATTTAATACTAATAATTTAGAAAAATAATTTATATAATCAGAAAGCTAACCTCATTATCGTTCTAACAAAAAAAAATTGGAGCGCATTTGGAGTCCGGAGCTAGGAGATATCATCTTTTTAATTCGTCATAACTAGTAGAAAATGAGGCTGAATTTATGACAAATTTTGACTATTTTTGGACAAAAAAGAGAGGAATTTGGGGAAGAAAAATATGAAGGATGAGATATTTATAATGGTGGATACTACTTAATTAAATACAACTAGGATTGGTTAATTTGGATAGGATTATGATGAATTTAAATAAGGATAGGATATGCATGAAGTTGATTTCCTAGTAGGTTCAGGATTTGAATTAATTTAAAATAGAGTTTGAATTTATCTCAATAATTTATAATCTTAAATATAATTAAAGATAATACAAATAATTTATAAAATCTTATTAATATCTATTAACACTAAATTAGCATCTATCTAATATTAAGACTATATATATCCAAATAAAACCTAAATAATTTAAAAAATCTAAATAAATTTCTTAAATTTCTAAATAAATTACAAAAAAATATAATTAAATATTTTAAACTAAAATAAATATTTGGTAGGAACGACATGCAAATATGGTCGTATAGTAAATCATAGAAGTCCTAGAAATTTATGTTTTCTAAGTTTTAATTACCAAAAATTCTAAAAAAATTGCCAAAAATCTAAAATAACCTAAAATAATTCTAAATGAATATTTATATAAGTAAATATACTAATTTAATTATTTTCTAATTAACTAAGAGAATACTCTAAATAAATTCAATATCTATAATAAATATAATAATATAAAATATACACAAATACCTATTTTGGGTGAGGGAGTTTACAGGCAAGTACACCTTGCATGAGAAATGATAAAATCCTCCATATTATTGGTCTATTATGTTTATTGTGTGATTTTAAGCATGTTTAGAACTTGATATTTTTGGATTTGGTGGATGGAATTGTGTAGATCTGGATTTTTATGAGTGTGGGTATTCTTGAGTTTTTCTTAGTTTTGATTTTCAAATACTTATTTTTTTTAAAAATTATTATTTTTGTGATGGAGCACTTTATTTCAATCAATTTAGCTTTTGAACCACTTGTTTTGGAATTGAGATGAGAATTTTATGGCAAAACTAGTTTTTTTTATTCTTGGAATTTTTTCATGGCCGAACTTGCTGTTTTAGGACAATAGAGTACCATGCGGCCAATAACATTCGCCCCCTCCACCATGTGCCCATCTTGTTGGATGCATGTCTGTTTTGTGAATGCTTTCAATAGTTGGACGCATATTACCTTGAACGCATGGAAATTCACTACGACCTGACTCCATGCGTCCAGGAGATTATGCGGCCACGAGCCATGCGTCTATTCTTTTTGGCGCATGTCTCTACACGACTTTTGTGTCTCTGCATGATTTTTTGTGCTTTTATCTTTTCTCTCAGACACTTATGTCTTGTCACATAAATCATCTTTATGTCACTTCCCTGACACTTTATTTATTGTCCATCACTTCGGCACTTGTCCCAAGTAGTGGACTTTTGTCTGAGCATGCGGCTTGGAGGAGCATGCTGATCGGTTAGAACATATGGTCGGGTTGGTTCATGCAGCCTGACCTTCTTGTGCACGACTTAGAAACATATTATCCTTAGTGACTCCCTGTCTACACGTAGTACTTTCTTATTGGGATCATTTATTTTATTTGGAATATTTTTTATCATCCTCTATGTAGTTGATCCTAGTTATTGCTTGTGTTATGATTCTAGAGGAGAATGGACTCAGTAACCCGACCCTGTACTATAACTCATGCTTATGATCTTGGTAATTGGACTCGAATACTGTATCCGTGATAATACAATTATTGCTTGATATTGTTCATGATCTGTACACCGAGGTACGATAGACCGTGTTACGTGTTAAGTGATTTATATTTGGGTCCTGAACACGCGATACTATATATATACTTTTCACCAACACGGACATGATATGCGAGTCAAGTACCAAAGCATGGCTAGGATTTTGATTATTGAATGTTGCATACACGCTCGGGTGAATCCAGATTGAACTTTCACGGATTCGTATCTAACGTGCCCGTACTTTGTACGACATCTTAAGGAAAATACTCATGTGGCAATGCCTTGAGATTTTAAAACAATATAGGGTTAATTAGGAAACTAAAAGTGGTAGTAACATTGTGAGAAAATGGTATCCCGAGATCATGCCAATGAACCTTCACACATAGATTTATTCTAAGTGCACTGTAGGCTGGCCACCACAGATACTATATATCATTCGCCTTAGTGGAGTGCAATATCTAAATTATTATAAACAATGTTGAGCCACTATTTTACTATAGGAATATTGGAACCTCTAATACCGTGATCTAGCACAGTGGCCCTACGGGAAACTGATATAATTTATGAAGTGCCTGTATAATCATCTATTGGCTCAGTTAGCTCATGTTCGGCAATAGCATAATCTGAGGATACCTTTATGCATTATTCTGAGATAACCTCAGACTCCATAATTAGCAAGCCGTACAAGTGATTGGCCGATATAATTAATTGGACTTGGTTGTGATTGTATTATTCTATTAGTAGCCTCGGAAAATAGACTATCATAGTGTGATGAATTCAATCCTTGTCCTTGTTTGGTTGTAGGGTTTGGCCTTTGTGCTAGGATATGCCATGGACCTAAGTTACGACACATAACCTATATTATTATATATTTATTGCTTGAGTTTTTGTTTCTCTATTTCGTGCTTCCTTTGTGGTATTTGCTATTTGGGGCTAACCCCATTGGTTTTGCATGGCTAGGTTCTGAGCGAGCATCCGAGGTTCCAGCATACTTTATCCTGACTCATGGCATATACCAGGAACATGGCCGCCAAGGATAACGAGTGAATTTTCTTTTTTTCTGCTCATTATTGTATATTTTATCTTTTGGGCATTTAGCCACCGACACATAGTTGCACGTATGGATATTTAGTTTCCTTATATGATTGTATATAAATCAGACTACAGCTGATCACTGTTATGCACTTTTGTTACTCTACCAGCTTCTTATTTTGTATAGCTGGTCTCCAAAATATTTTGATAAAAGAGTTTGGAACACCTTATTGCTTTATCATATATGCTCTATAATTATTGTATCTTATTTAATTGATTAAGACATAGATGTTCATGTGATCCTAGGTGACCTGATTGTGGCATGCACTCCCTTGTCTAGCTACAACCGTGATCATCGTACGACGTATAGTACCTTATACGGGATAGCTGGCCGTATCCATCTCCTTATTATGGTACTAGGAGTGATACGGTTTTAGTAGTGGCCCATGCTGGTATGTTTTACAGAATTATAGGGTGTCATGGTTATAGGAGTCTCAATCAAACGTGATCCTTCTTGAAATTTTGAATTCGTTCTCTTCGAAACTCAGCTTGAAATTTTCCAGATTGGTTGCTTCCTTATTCCTTCTCATCCTATACTTGATGTTTCTTGTGCTCTTCTTTAGGGTCTCTCCTCCTCCAGATATTGCATCAATAAGAGAGGCAGATTTTCCAGTGGGACAAGGTCCTGTAGAAACCCAACCAGGGATCTAATTTTAGCCCACAATAAATGCTGCAGAGCAACAGGTTCCAGATTTTCTCGTACCTCCCGCAGTACCTGCAGTACTAGATATCCCGGCCTTGCTAGAGATTATCCAGGAAATGTTGGCTGCCCAACAACATCAGATGGTGGTTTAACATCAATAACATCATGAACAACAATGTCAACAGCTTCAACAGCAAGAACAAAATGTCCTGTTAAACCAAGGGTTACAGACAACCCTGAAACGAGGCAGGAGAGTAGATTCTGGGGCATCTGTTAGGTTTTGTATACTGAATCCTAAATATTTTAATGGTACAGAGGATGCCATTATGGCAGATGATTGGCTCCAAGATATCGAGACTATTCTGGCAGCAGCTAAAGTTTCGGCTGAGGAACAAGTTGACCTGGTTCCCTTGCAGCTCCAGGATCTTGCAAGTTATTGGTGGGCCACAATGGAGGTCAGATTGAGGCATCCTATTTTATGGGACAATTTTAGAACCCGATTCAGGATAAAGTACTATGGGATTATGGCTCTGTGCGAGCTACAACAGAGATCACCAACCTCAAGCTAGCTAGAAGGACAGTAGATGGTTACGCGGCGGAGTCTTGCCGACTGAGCAGGTTTGCTCCAACCATGGTGGCAACAGAGTTGGAGAGAGCGATGAGGTTCCAGCAAGGACTTCACATGGATATCTTACATATGGTAATGGTTCATGACTACCAGACCTTCGAGGCAGTATTGATAGTGGCCAAGATGGTTGAGCTTACCTCTTAGAGTATGGCATCAAGAAGAGTAGACCGGAAGAGGCCATATGGACAACGCAGTGAGGGAGGACCAGTACCGTGAATGTCAGTACCATGCCCTGGCATTCACATCCATAACGTAATACAGAGAAGGCCACTGACCTCCACAGTGATAGCATATACTCGATAGTAGCAACCGAGGCACCACCACCACCACCACCACCACCACCACCACCACCAACAACAACAACAACAACGGGGAGCGTCGACGGGTTGTACGTATTGTGGCAAGGGATGTCGTACCCGGGATGTTTGTCGGGCAGCGAATGGACTATGTTTGAGATATGGAAATCCCGATCATAGGGTTGCCACTTGTCCAATGATACAGAGGCCAGGAGGGCCAGTACAACAGTTTTCTGCATTGCCGGACCTAGTCTAAGTTAACTGTTTAAGCCCATGAGAGGCAGGGCCAGATAATAACACCGTGCCACCCAGTCTGAGTTAATTATACCTTAATATAAACACACCTATTTCGATTTAAAATATCGAATGAGTGAATTAAGAATTTAATTGTTAAGCCCATAAGAGGCAGGGTCGGATTCTAAGCACCGCGCCACCAAGTTACAGCCTGATCCTAGGTTTAAGGGATTATTAAAGGGAAACTAGTTAAAGTAGTTTTTTAAAGAGTTGTTCTCCAAATTGCATCATCGTCATGTAGGAAACTTGTCTGTGTTTGTGATTGCGATTGATTGTTGATTTCTTAGCTAGGGTGTACTGCTTGCTAGTCAGCTGGTATGTAAGCTGTTTCTGTGCCGTGACTCATTTCCTTGTCCTTGTTTGGTGTAGGGGTAGACTACTGTACTGATGACAGGTTACAAAATTAAGTTAACGATACAAATATTGATAGATGTTAGATGTACGATAAACTGTTATTTCGTTGTTGCATTATGCTTAATAATTATGATTATGACTGTGATTGTGATTATAATTATAATAATTATGAGTATGAATTATTATGATGTAAGTATAAGGCGAACATCGAGGAATTCACTATAATAAAATCTAGTCAGAATCGTATTTTAAGTTAACGCATTAATCATTTTGAATTATCTAGTTCCTTTACTTTGGAATTCCGAGAATCCTATTTCTTCTCAGATTCTCGATTTATTTTATTTTACTTTCATTTTTGACTGAGGGCTTGTATGTTATTTGATGACCTACTATTGTTTACTAGTTTTTGTAGCAATATCAAAGGAACCTGCTATAAAATATTAAAGAATAATTGGAGAGCAAGAACGTGATGCTACTATTTCAGGAAATCTACTGAAACCAGATTTGTTCTCATTATTTATTAAAGGTATAATTGTATTGTTACATATATTGGATAAATGGTTGTAATCGGGTAGAATAGCAATTTTTTTATTTATTGGTTAGAATATCTTGTAATCAACTTACTATTTATTATATTATGCACTTTGTGACCTGCTATAATCCTATCCTAAAATTTTATGGGCAACAATAGCAAATACGGGTACAGGTGTATTCGTTTGGTGCGTAGCCTGGAGATGAAGTTACGTACCCGGCTCACTGTATCCTGAGTAGCGGTGCGTGACAACCGGCTCCAAGGGAAGTACAATTAGGAGGACCAGCAGTAGTGGTGTGGCTTATAGCTCAGCGTCTGTTGCCGATGCAGGCTCAATTGTACCGACAATAATAGCAGCAGGAGCAACAAAGACCTCAACAATGACACTAGGAAAGGCAACAACAGGGAGCTGGATAAGGCAAAGGGCAGGTGTTCACCTTATCCGTGGAAGAAGCTATTCCGTCATGCAAAATAGTGGCAAGTAGCATTTCTGTTACAACCTTTTCTGCTAAAGCATTATTTGATTCTGGAGATTCACACTCATTTATATCTACACAATATACGATATGTATTGGATTAAATTTTGAGGCATTGCCAGAGAGGCTGAATATACTCACTGGCAATAGGATCGTAGGAGTTAGTAGGGTGTGCCTAGCATGTCCATTCATAGTATATGGGCATTTATTACCTGCGAAGTTGATCGAGTTACCTATGGGTAACTTTGACATTATCTTAGGCATGGAATGATTGAGAGACAGTAATGCGATGATAGATTGTCATGAGGGTAGAGTGTTATTTAGAGTCCCTGGTCTAGAAGAGTTTGTTCTTAGCAGAATAACAGAAGACCATCATAAGGAAAGAATCGCAACAGTAGCAAAGGAAGAGGACCTTATAACCAAAATAGTTAAAGAATTCATGGACATCTTTCTCGACGAGCTTCCCGGATTATCCCCATTTAGAAAAGTAGATTTCTGTATAGAGTTAATGCCAGGAGTAGAACAAATATCGCAAAAGGTATACCCAATGTCACCATCAGAGCTTGATTCGTTATATCGATACATGAAAGAACTAAAGGCAAAGAAGTTCATTCGGACCAGTGGATCACCGTGGGGAGCACCAATGGTATTAGTGAAGAAAAAGATGGATTTATGCGGTTGTACATGGATTACAGGCGATTGAATATGGTGACAGTAAAGAACAAGTATCCATTGCCCAGGATTGATGACTTGTTTGACCAATTTAGCGACACAAGAGTCTTCTCCAAGATAGATCTGCAATCAGGATATCATCAGGTACGATTTCGGGAGCAGGATATACTGAAGATAATATTTAGGTCACGATATGGGCGTTACGAATTCTTAGTTATGCCATTCAGACTAACTAATGCTCCAGCGGTATTCATGGATTTGATGAACCATATTTTCATGCCATACTTAGACCAATTTATGGTAGTATTTATCGATGACATCCTTGTGTATTCTCGTAATGAGGAGGAACAAGAAGAATATTTCATGATAGTACTGCAGACTTTGAGGGAGCACCGGTTATATACGAAACTTAGTAAGTGTGAGTTTTGGCTGGATCATATATCCTTTTTTGGGCACATTATTTCTGGAGCAGAAGTGTCAGTTGATCCCAAAAAGGTAGATATAGTAGAGAACTGGCCAGTTCTGAAGACAGTGGCCAAAGTGCGTAGTTTCCTAGGCTTGGAAGGATAATACAGAAGATTTGTGTCAAAATTTGCTAAGATCTCGGAATATTTGACTCGGTTGACGCATAAAAAAGTTAAATTTATGCGGTCAGCAGAATGCTATATAGCCTTTAAAGAGTTGATAAAGAAGTTAATCTCTGCATCAATCCTTACTCTTCCAGCAGGCTCTGGAGGATTCACAGTATATTATGATGCATCTGAAAAGGGGCTTGGATGTGTTTTGATGTAGCACGGGAGAGTGATAATGTATTCTTCTCAGTAGCTCAGAGATCACGAGAAGAACTATCCAACTCACGATTTGGAGTTAGTAGTAGAAGTGTTTGCACTTAAGCTATGAAGGAACTACATATATGGCGATCGGGTGGAGATCTTTACAGATCATAAGAGTTTGAAATATGTATTCACGCAGGACTTAAATATGAGGCAGAGAAAGTGGCTAGAGTTGTTGAAAGACTATGACGTGGAGCTTCAATACCATCCAGGGAAGACAAATGTAGTAGCCGATGCACTTAGTAGAAGAGGTAGAGAATTCATGTTGACCACTCAGAAGAATATTCTAGAAGACTTACGAAAGATGGGAATCGAGATAATACTTCCACAGGATACAAGAGTTCTGTCTAGTCTACAGATCCAGTCAACTTTGGTGGATAGAATCAAGATAGCTCAGGCAGAGGACCCAAGGATTCAGAAGCTACGGACAGAATATGAGTCCGATCTTCGAAAAGAGTTACGATTCATGCAGATGAAACACTAAGGTTTGGGAACCTTCTATGTATACCAAGAGAGAATATTCAGCAATAAGTTATGACTGAAGAAAATAGTTCCCAATACTCTATTTATCCGGGAGGCACAAAGATGTATCAAGATATCAAGCAACACTTTTGGTGGAACAAAATAAAGAGGGAAATAGATGCTTCGTATTGCGATATCTGATATGTCAACAAGTGAAGATAGAATAACAAAGACCGGCAGGGTTAGTGCAACCGCTTCCTATTCCAGAGTGGAAGTGGAAACACATCACCATGGACTTTGTGACCGCTTTACCTAGATTTTTGTCTAATCGAGATGCAGTTTGGGTGATAGTGGACCGACTCACAAAAGTGACACATTTTCTTTCCTGATACTTTATTTATTGTCGATCACTTCGACACTTGTCCCAAGTAATGGACTTTTGCCCGAGCATGCGGCCTGGAGGAGCATACGACCAGGTTAGAACATTCTGCTGAGTTGGTTCATGCGGCCTAACCTTCTTGTGCACGACTTAGACACGTATTATTCTTAGTGACTCCCTGTGTACACGTAATACTTTCTTATTGGGATTATTTATTTTATTTAAAATATTTTTTATCACCCTAGCTTCACAAGTATGTGATGTCGTGGTAGTGCGACAACTTAGTTGTACTACTGCGAGCCTGCGATAGGATATAGGAATAGGCTGAGATACTCAATCATATCTAGAAAAATTCTTTTGATTCAACTATTCTCTTTTGACATTGATACTTGAATCCTTAAACTGTCCTTTCCTTGATGTCTTACATCTTGTGCCATATTGATTCTATTCTTCTTGATTCCATTCCAGCTTTAGCTTTGTTTGATAGTGGTGCTTCCCATAGTTTTGTATCTGTTTCTTTTGCTCTGAAGCATGGTTTGGTAGCTGAGTCTTTGCTTAGGACTTGCAAGATTATGACCGGGGGAGGTATTATCCTGGTTAATGATATTTGCAAAGATCGGAGAGTTACTCTGGGAGGCAGGGAGTTGAGTGCGTGTCTACTTGTAATGCCACTTCTGAGCTACGATATTATACTTGGGATGGATTGGTTGAGTAGGCACCGTGCTAGCATAGACTGTAGAGGAGGTAGAGTTTTGTTTGGTTCGCCAGGAGAGCCAGAGTTCGAGTTTGCTAGAGGAGCTGCAGAGTAGGAAGAAGGCATTATTTGTGGAGCTATGGTGGAAGACAAGGAGTTGCCGTATCCGTTGATAGCAGAATTCTTGGATGTGTTTCCTGAGGAATTGCCAGGATTGTCACCAGATCGAGATGTTGAATTTTCTATAGACTTGGTGCCAGGTGCAGAACCAATTTCACAGCATGTCTATAGAGTAAACAACAACGAGCTGGTCGAGTTGAAGAAGCAGGCAAACGAATTGCAGGATAAGGGGTTTATCAGATCGAGTTCTTCACCATGGGGAGCCCCGGTATTGTTTGTACCAAAGAAGGATGGATCGGTGCGTATGTGCATTGATTACAGGGCTTTGAATAATCTCACTATCAAGAATAAGTATCCTTTGCCACGGATTGATGATCTTTTTGATCAGTTGAGTGGTACGAAGGTATTTTCTAAGATAGATTTGAGATCAGGCTACCATCAGGTGAAGGTGAAGCCGGAGGACATACCGAAGACTGCTTTTAAAACTCGGTATGGTCAGTACGAGTTTATGGTGATGCCGTTTGGTTTGACTAATGCACCGGCGGTATTTATGAACTTGATGAACAAGGTGTTCCACCAGTACCTTGACAAGTTCGTGGTGGTGTTCATCGACGACATACTCATATACTCGAGGACACCGGAGGAGCATGAGGAGCATTTGAGGATTGTGTTGGATGTGCTGAGGAAGGAGAAGCTTTATGGGAAGTTGTCCAAATGTGAGTTTTTCTTGGACAAAGTAGAATTCTTGGGGCATGTTGTGACTAGTGATGGTATTTCAGTGGATCCGATAAAGATTTCAGCAGTGGAATTTTGGAAGACTCCGAGTTCGGTAGCAGAGATCAGGAGTTTCTTGGGATTGGCAGGCTACTACAGGAAGTTTGTGCAAGATTTTTCGAGGATTGCTGAGCCGATGACCAGACTCACAAGGAAGGATGTGGAGTTTGTTTGGATGAAGGATTGCCAGGTTGCTTTTGAAGAATTGAAGAAGAGGTTGACGTCTGCTCCTATTTTGACGTTGTCATCAGGGTCCGGAGGTTTCACTATTTATAGTGATGCATCGGGGAAGGGTTTAGGTTGTGTTCTTCAGCAGCATGGGAAAGTGATTGCCTATACATCCAGGCAATTGCGTCCTCATGAAAAGAACTATCCTATCCATGATTTGGAGTTGGCAGCCGTCATATTCGCCCTGAAGTTGTGGAAACATTATTTGTACGGAGAGCGTGTGGAGATCTTCACAGACCACAAAAGCTTGAAGTACGTTTTCACGCAGAAGGAGTTGAACATGAGGCAGCCTCATGAAAAGAACTATCCTACCCAATGATGAAGGATTTTGATATCTCTTTGCAATATCATCCTGGAAAAGCCAATGTAGTTGTCGATGCTTTGAGCAGGTATCCGTTAGCTATGTTCTTAACGCAGGATCAATATTTGTTGGAGGACTTGGAGAGCTTGGGCATTGAGGTGATTGTTCCTGGGTGTGCTATGCAGATGTGGGGATTACAGATACACTCAGATTTGATGGACAGGATTAAGGCAGCACAGTATGATGACGTATCTTTGAGGAGTACCAGAGCTCAGGTGAGAGCAGGATTGGAGGATGATTTCACTATTGCAGAGGATGGATCTTTGAGGCATGGAGTTAGATTGTGTGTGCCTAGTGGGGAGTTGCGTGAGGAGGTGTTGCAGGAAGCGCATCGCTCTCAGTATTCCATACATCCAGGTGCTAACAAGATGTATCGGGATATGCGAGAGAGTGTGTGGTGGTATGGCATGAAGAGGGAAGTGGCACAGTTGGTATCCAGATGCTTAGTGTGCCAGCAGGTGAAAGCCGAGAGGCAGAGGCCAGGAGGGTTACTTCAGCCATTACCCATTCCAGAGTGGAAGTGGGAACACATTACTATAGATTTTATGTCCGGACTTCCACGATCTCCAGGAGGGAAAGACGCAATTTGGGTCATTGTTGATAGGTTGACCAAGTCGGCCCACTTTTTGCCTTTTAAGGTGGGTTTGTCTACGGAGAAGCTGGCAGAGATATATATGAGGCAGATCTTTAGGATACATGGAGTTTCCGTCAGCATAGTCTCAGATCGGGATAGTCGTTTTACTTCTCATTTCTGGAGGAGTTTTCAGGAGAGTTTGGGCACTCAGCTCAAGTTCAGTACTGCATATCATCCCCAGACAGATGGGCAGTCAGAGAGGACTATCCAGACTCTCGAGGATATGTTGCGCACTTGTGTACTAGATTTCGGGAGTTCTTGGGAGGACCATCTCCATTTGGTAGAGTTTGCTTACAACAACAGTTACCAGGCCAGTATAGAGATGTCACCTTTTGAAGCTCTATATGGTCGGAGGTGTCGTACTCCTTTGTCTTGGGACGATGTTGGAGAGAGAGTTTTGCTTGGGCCAGAGATGGTTGTGGATGCAGCGGAGAAGGTTCAGTTGATCAGAGACAGACTTCGAGTGGCGCAGGACAGACAGCGGCATTGGGCCGATAGCCATCGGAGACCTTTGGAGTTTGAGGTATAGTTTAGATTTTGTTTGTGCTTGTTCTTGTTTGTTATAGATTAAGTTCTTAAGGTGGTGTTTTGTTTTAGGTGGGTGGTTTGGTGTTTCTGAGGATTTCTCCGACACGAGACACGATTCGCTTCGGTGGAGGCGGAAAGCTTAGTCCGCGATTCATCGGACCTTTCACTATTCTACAGAGGGTCGGTGCAGTTGCTTATAGACTAGACTTGCCCCCTGCATTGGAGGGAGTGCACAACGTGTTTCATGTGTCGCAGTTGAGATGATACGTGGCAGATCCTAGTCATGTATTGGATCACTCAGAGATAAAGGTGGGCCCTACTCTTAGCTATCCAGAGCAGCCAGTTGAGATTCTGGATCGGAGAGAGAAGGTGCTGAGGAACCAGACTATTTCTTTGGTGCGCGTCGCATGGAGGCATCACTCTCCTGGGGAGTCTACCTGGGAGAGAGAGGATGACATGCGAGAGCGTTATCCATATTTGTTTGTACCTTGAGGTATGTTATTCTCTAGTTATGTTCTGTTCATTGTTATGTTTTGTTCATTAGTTAGTTGTGATTCTTTAGTTCTGTTCTGTGATTTTCTGGGGGTAGTTTTCGTCTTTGAATTTCGAGGACGAAATTATTTTAAGGAGGGTAGACTTGTCACTACCACATTTTAGGAAAAAGGGTATTTTAGTAATTTTCTATTTAAATAAATATTGTGCATGGTAAATAATTAATTATTGTATTATTTAATTGTTGTTAGATATTATTTAATTATTTTGGACTTATTTTAGTAGACCCAACTAGTGTAGTTTGGACCCATGGACCAACATGAATTAAATAGTTAGACTTGGCCCATTTAGAAAGCCCATGGTTAAGGAGATGGATTAAATTAATTAAATGATTAGACTAGAAGCTTCCTTCCTTAATTATTTCTTCATGAGAGGCCCCAAGGGGTACATTGGACATTTTATAATTGCTTGGGGAAGGGGGCATGGCCGGCCTATATTAGGAGGGGGAAATTTCTCTCTCCTCTCATTCTCATTTCAAATCTAGATCTAGAATTTTCCACTACCAAATTCTCTCCATTTCCATTCCAATTCTCCACCAAATTCATTCTAAATTCTTTCCAATTCACCATTAGAAAGTTGAGAAGCAAGGATCTAGAAGGAGGAAGCAAGGATCTAGAAAGAGGAGCAAGGATCTACAATTTGGAAGCAAGTTCATCTCAATTGGAGGTTTCATTGGGAATCCATCTCCCAATAGGTATAATTTAATTTTTTCCATTAAAATAGCTTCTAAATCTGAGATTTAATCATGTAAAATTAACCCATATGTATGTACTACCCATAGGACTTTGTTTTATGTTCATAGGAGACCCATGGAAAAAGTTATGGTACTTTTTGTGTCAATTTTGTTGGAATTCCGAATTTATATTTTGTTGTGTGTGTCAATTGATCCTATAGATCAATTGGGCATGTGCTTATATGTTTGGGGCTAGTGTCGTGTCCATAATTTGGTACATGTGGTTCGTATCCCAACTATTTGGTAATACGTGTCATTTTGGGGGTTTTCCCTCCGACACGGGGCTTTGTACATGTCGTATTTTGACACGGACATATAGATCTACTTTTGACACTTTGATTTATTCATAAATATTATTTATGACTTGTTTGTGTCCTTCAGGGTGTAATTGGTTGTGTGTTGGACTCGTGTCGCATGCGTATCCTAGATCTAGTGGGATACGGTGTGATACTCTCCAATTGTGTGAATTTTTGAATAGATCTAACTATTTATGTTTTAAATTCTTCAATTATAATTAGTAAATATATATAGATATTATATATTTATTTTGTGTATTTATTATAGTAATTATTGTAGCATAGATCTATATATTTTGTGTGTGTGCTAATATGATGTACAAATATAGATATGTAGCTTTCTTGCATGCAATTATATATGTACTTATGTTAATAAAATATTTTATACATAAAGGTTTGTAAAATATATTTATGTGTTTAAATGTGTAATTATATTATTTATAATTATTATGTAATTATTTTTATATTAATGTATATATTTTAGGTGTGCTTCTAGCCATGTAAAATATGTACATTAATATGTGCATGTGTTGTGTAACTATTGGTATTTAATTATAAGTTTATATGTGCATATATATAAGTATATAATTATTAATTATTTATATATATGTATTATGATTATTATTGTATATATATATATATATATATATATATATATATATATATATATATATATATATATATATATATATATATATATATATATATATATTTATTTATTTATTTGTTTTGGTGACAGTGGTTTCTATGACAGTTGAAACTGTCATTATTTGGTCTGAACAGCAGCCACTGTACAGTGGTCAGCACTAATGACAGATTTGTCATTAATGCTGCGGGCAGTTTTGAGTGGCAACCTTTCAGCGACGTTTTTTTGTGATAGTTTGAAACTGTCAGCAAACTGTGACAGCAGCGGTTTTGTATATGGAGTTTCTGCGACGAATTTTCAGTGACAGTCAAGACTGTCACTATTAAACCTGTTTTATTTTATCTTATTTTGTTCACTGTTTTCAGTGACGCTTTGACAGTTTTAAATTATATTTTATATATTATTATTGTATATATATATATATATGTATATATATGTGTTTTGTGAGGAATAATATTTGTAATAATATATTATGTTATTTGTATACATATTGGTTTGTATATATATTATTTTAGGGTATATATTATTTGTATTATTAGTATACTTTGTGTGAGTATCATTTGGGATCTAATTTTTTATTCCTAATTGTTGTATTTTTTATTCTATATTATTTATATAGATTTCTTATGAGGTTGACCTTGGTTTGACCATGTTTGACTTTAGTTGACTTTAGAGTTGACCATAGTTGACTTTTAACTTAGAATTGATTTATTGACCTAGAAGTTAACTAGTTTGACTTGTTCTCTTTCCGGGACCTTGTATTAATGTGGTATTCTATATCTAGGTCTTCGAGGTACCGAGTCAGACATCTGTGAGACTGTTCTTTGGACTTCAGGCGAGTATATTCTCTGATTGTTTCTCATTTTGATATCCTCTATGTTCGTTGTATCTAGTGTAGATATACATGTTTCTCTTGACACTACGGTTACACGGATTGGTATATCCGGATCTCGTCATGAGATGTTATTCCTTGGTATATGGTGTATATGGTGCAAGTATTATTTCATTGGTTATCTTGTACATGTACAGACATCGATTTTCGGGAGGAGTCACTCTCTTCTTGGGGAATCTAGTGCCATAGCATACCGTGGTTGGATCTATTATACCAGTTGGGGGTGGGGAGTATTAGTATAGATATGTGATCAAATCCCTATTGAATAAAGTATTGGTAAGCGAATAGTGTTGATCATGCACCGCACGTATGATTAGCCAGGCCGCATTGTATCTTGCCCAAGCCGATCACATGTTAAGCTAGTACTCACACACTTAGTCATTAGTATTATTGTTTCATTAGCATATTGTTCATTATTGTATTTCTTTCCAGTAATTACTTATTGTCTATATATCTCTTGTATCTATTTTGTGTATCTTGTTTATCCACAGCTATTTACTGTTACATAGTTTTTATCATGGATTAGAACTGCTGTTAGAGATGTACTCTGCTCCTTTCCTGACTGGATATATTTTTCCAGATGACACTGAGGAGTACCCTACCTATTATGGACCCCAGGATATTGTGGGTTTAGATTCGGAGATCCTGGCTCAAGAGGGACTTATCCCAACTGAGACAGTTGACCCTGGAGTGTAGCTTTGTAGTATGATAGTGTTCTTTTGTACTGGATTTGTCTCCAGCTTATTTTTGTTACTCTTCAGACTCATTGATGTATTATTTTAAACTCATGAGTTGTATGATGACTATTCTATTCTTATCTGATTTCGTGCTCATTCTATCTTAGTTCTGTGATTGAGTATTCTATTATTATTGGTAGTTTATTACTTTAGATAGACTATCTAGACAGCGTTCTACCGCCGATTCTGCGGCGTAGGCTGGGCGTTGTTTCCGACTAGTATCCTTATATCGGGTATGGGTCGTGACACCCTCTATGTGGATGATCCTGGTTATTGCTTGTGTTATAATTCTAGGGGAGAATGGACTCAGTAACCCGACCCTGTGCTAGAACTCAGGCTTATGATCTTGGTAATTAGACTCGAATACTGTATCCGTGCTGATACAATTATTGCTTGATATTGTTCATGATCCGTGTATCGAGGTACGATATATCATGTTACGTATTAAGATTTATATTGGGGTTGTGCATCGAGAATGCCTCCAAATTTCTGAATGTATGATATTATATGCGAGTCAAGTACCAAAGCATGGCTAGAATTTTGATTGTTGAATGTTGTATACACACTCGGATGAATCCAGATGAAATATTCATGGATTCGTATCTAGTGTGTCCATACTTTGTATGACATCTTAAGAAAAATTCACATGTGTCCACGTCTTGAGATTTTAAAATAATATAGGGTTAATTAGGCAACTAAAAGTGGTAGTAACATTGGGAGAAAATAATATCCCGAGATCATGCCAACGAACCTTTCCACAAAGATTCATTCTAAGTGCGTTGTGGACTGGCCACCACAAATACTGTATATCATCTGCCTTAGTGGAGTGCAGTATCTGACTTATTATAAATAATGTTGAGCCACTGTTTCACTATAGGAATATTATAACCGCTAATACCGTGATCTAGTGCAGTGGCCCTACGGAGAATTGGTACAATTAGTAAAGTACCTGTATAATCAACTATTGCTCGGTTAGCTCATGTTCGACAATGACGTGATATGAGGATACCTATTATGCATTATTCTGAGATAATTAACCTCAGACTCCATAATTAGCAAGCCATACAAAAAGATTGGCCGATCTTATTAATTGGACTTGGTTGTGATTGTATTATTCGGTTAGTAGCCTTGGGAAATGGACTATCATAGTGTAATGGATTCAACCCTTGTCCTTGTTTGGTTGTAGGGTTGGGCCTTTATGCTAGGATATGCTATGGACCTAAGTTATGACACATAACCTATATTATTATATTTTTATTGCTTGGGTTTTTGTTTCTCCATTTCATGCTTCCTTTGTGGTACTTGCTATTTGGGGTCTAACCCTACTGGTTTTATATGGCCAGATTTTGAGCCAGCATATGAGGATCCAGCATACTTTTTCCCGACTAATGGAGCATACTAGGAACATTGCCGCCGAGGATAACGAGTGGGTTTTCTTTTTTCCTGCTCGTTATTGTATATTTTATCTTTTGGGTGTTTAGCCACCGGTACCTGTTAGCCGGCACGTCTGGATATTTAATTTTCTTACATGATTTTACATAAATTAGACTACAGGTGATCACTGTTATGTACTTTTGTTACTCTACTAGCTTCTTATTTTGTACAGCTGATCTCTAGAATATTTTGATGAAAGCGTTTGTGACATCTTATTGCTTTATCATATATGCTATATGATTACTGTTTCTTGTTTGATTGATTGAGACAGAGGTTCATGTGACCCTAGGTAACATGACTGTAGCATGCACCCCCTTGTCTAGTTACAACCGTGATCGCCGTACGACATATAATACCTTGTACGGGGTAGCTGGCCGTGTCCATCTCGGTATTCTAGTACTGGGCGTGACATCGGTATTGGAAGTTTTTCTCTCTTCTACATAAAAAAGAGTAGATTCTATAAAATAAATAAAATTTGACCCAAATCCTCTTCTTATTTTCTTGGGTTTGTTCTTCTCTATAATAATAAAATAAAGATCCTTATTTTTTCTAATTTTCGCAACAGACTATCAAAAATCTCATCGGTGAGAAGTTCTTCGTCTCCTCTCGGCATCCCTGCCTCCGGCCCTACCTCAGAAGTCGACCACGTCCTTCAAGCTTCCCCAACTACCAAGCCCAAGGTGAAACTTGTCCTCCTTGTGTAGTGTCTGATTGATTTTTTGTATATGTACTAACTACTAATATTAACTCATATATTACTCTAAATTCTCTAATAGGTTATCAGCTATAATGGAAACTCAAGGAAACAAGAGAGAAAAAACTATTTTTTCATTCTGTAAACCGAGAGAAACTACATCAAGAAGTCCTGACATCCCATATAGTATCGAACAACATCCTTCCAAAGTTCAAAGAGTTGAAATTGATGTTAGTTCTCTTGAACATGATCTGGGTATTCATATCCCGATATGGAAACATTCTGTCAACCAAAGAGATAAAATCCGACAAGCTTATATAAAAATGGGGCCAACTCAACCTAGCTAATTTGTCCGTGTAACCATGAACCAAATTAGGACAACAATATTGTCAATTTCAAAGCTCTTAGTTCAAACAATTTCCATGGTTAGAGTACTCTCCTTCAAAGGATGTTGCATTTTGCTTTTCGCGTTTTCTTTTTAAAAATAAGAAGGTATCTTGCATTTACTAATGAGCAATTTAGAAGCTAGAAGAGAGTAAATGATGGGAATAGTTGTGCATTTTGATGCATATTGGAGGTCCCACTTCACCACATAATAATGTTGTGAGTTCTTTTGATATTTTGATGAATGTTACTCAGCATATTGATAAATTATTGAATGTAGAAACTTCAAAAGGGGTACAAAATAACCGAATGTGTCTTATGGCAACAATTGAGAGCATTCAATGTCTTAGTATCCAGGTATGTGCTCTTAGAGGTCATGATGAATCCTCATCTTCCAATAATCGGGGTAATTTTATAGAAATGATAAGAATTATGGGAAGAATGAATGTTGACATTGGTGGTGTTGTCTACGAAAAATCTCCAAAAAATGCAAACTATACCTCGCCGATGATTCAGAAGGAGATTTTGCATATTCTTGCTAACAAAGTGAGAAATAAAATTCAACATGAAGTTGGGGATGCAAAATTTTGTATTTTGTTTGATTAAGCCAAAGATATATCTAACAAATAACAGATGGCTATTGTCTTGAGATTTGTTGATGTCACTGGTTTTCTACGATATTGCTTCTTTGCTATTGTGCTTGTTATAAATACCACTGCTTTAAAACTTAAGAAGAAAATATCTAATGTCCTGGGTAGACATGACTTACAGATTTGTGATATGTGAGGTCAAGGGTATGATGGTTCTAGCAATATACGTGGCACATGGAATGGTTTACAGGCTCTATTCCTAAGAGAATGTTTGTATGTATATTATGTGCATTATTTTGCCCATCGACTGCAACTAGCATTTGTTTCTACTGCTAAAAAGGAGATTTTAATTTGGTTATTCTTTTCAAAACTAATATGCATTGTCAATATAGTAAGTGCTTCTCGTATATGTTATATCGAGTTACACTTTGCTCAAGCAATTGAAATTGCACATATAGTGGCAACCGGTGAACGTGAGACTGGTAGAGGGGCTAATCAGATTGGTACTTTGCATTGAGCAGGAACTACTCGTTGGAGTTCTCATTTTGATTCTATTTATAGTTTGATAGATATGTACAATGACTTGATTACTGTGCTTGAAAGAATAGTAAATGAGGGGTCCTCTAACTCTGTACTTGGAGAAGCTGGTGGTTCTTTAATTGTGACGAAGTCTTTTGATTTCATATTCATCATGTATATGATGCATAAAATCATGGCGATTATAGAAATGCTTTGTCGAGCCTTGTAACATAAGTCTTTAGACATTTTAAATGCAATGGATCGAGTCTCATCAACCAAAGCATTGCTTCAAACTTTGAAAGAAGAAGGTTTTAATAGTCTCTTGATGCATATGGAATCAGTTTGTACAAAGTACAACGTTGAGACACCTAATATGAATGCTTGTTATAAAGGGGCTATCGGTCGTTCATGTCAGCAAAAGAATTCTATTACTGTTGAGCATCACTATCATTTTGCTATATTTAAACTTGTGATGGACTTTCAGGTGGAAAAGAAAAATAGTAGATTCAATGATAGTGTTTTGGAACTCTTTATGTTTTTCTCTGCTTTGGAACCTAGAGAAAACTTTAAGATGTTTCAAGTTGATCATATTTGTAGTCTTGTAGAGAAATTTTATCCTGGTGATTTCTGTGAACATGAAATGCATTACTTGAGAAGTCAGTTGGAGCATTTTACGGTTGATGTACTTCATCATGAGAAGTTTCAGAATATATCAACCATTTTCGAGTTATGTCAAAGATTAGTTGAAACAAACAAGTCAGAACACTATAATTTGACCGATAGGTTGATACGTCGTGTTTTAACTCTTCATGTTTTCACTGCCACAATAGAAAAATCATTCTCAGCTATGAAGCATGTTAAAATTGTTCTTCATAATAAAATGGAAGAGGAGTTCTTAGCAGATTATTTGATTGTCTACATCGAACGAGAACTTGCTGAAGTATCGATTCTGATTCGATCATTGATGAATTCTTCTCTCGGAAGCATCGTAGAGAGCAACTTCAATAGCTTTGATGGTATGTATTTTCCTTTCCTTTTGGTTTGATAAAATTGGGTTTGGAAATAGCTTGGATATTGATATAATGAATATTTATGTAGGTTTTGTGCCTACTAATGCTGCTTCCTTAATGGCCCTTGTGGATGTGCCTCGAAAAGAGATGGAAATTATATTAGTATTTGTTGTATTTAGTTGTATTTTGGAGGATGAGATATTTTTATCTCTTTTTGTTGTATTTTGGAAGCTTGGATATTGATATGATGAATATTTTCAATATATTTTGTTGCATTTTGGAGGCTTGAATTTGGTCACCATTGCAGGTTCCAATAGAAGAAAGAATTTTGTATCTGTGTCTTATGGATTTTGTTTTGAAAAACACTGGTTAAATATTTTTCAGACCATCTTCTGCATTTGTTTACTCATATCTAGGACTTATAAAATATGGTTAAACAATCATTAGTTCATGTGGATCATTCTTATTCATTTTATAAGTATGTGATAGGTGGACGTCCCAGTTTATAAGGAAGCTACTTAAGATTGGTTAAACACAACGGGAATACCTTCAGGTCCTACAACTACCTTTTTCTTGTATATTCATGCATTATGTTCTATTGTCTTATTTTTTGTATTAATATGAATTGTACTAAATTTAGCTCTAGATATGTTTATATAATATTTGAATTGTTGGTCAAATAATACACTATGATATTCTATGCTTACCAATGTCCTAAGAAAACTTACCACAGTACCAATCTATAACTGTTTCTTACTAAAGTAAGACAACTCTTATGTATCTATTGCTAAACAAGTCTTAATTTTTTGGGGAAATTGCAAGTATGGCTTGAATGTTAATCTCACCCCCGTCAATGTTGCAATTACCTTTAGTACTTAGTAGCAAGCTTTTCAAATTGTTTCCATTTCATGTGGATGCAGAGAGTCTTTCTGATACCGTAGTCCCTTCTTAGTTTATAAGTTCATACCTTTTGTTACTTAAAGGTTTGAAGCTTGAAAACTGAACTTGAAAACTAAGTATCCAAGCTTGAATGAAATCCTTTTAAGTTCTAAGTCAAGTTCATACCTTTAGTTACTTATAGGTCATGAGTATCTAGTTCCTCTATATATGCATTCCATAACTTGTACTGTAGCCTGTATGACTGGATCCTTAATTGGGTCTAGAAGAATTTGAGGTATGAATGATCTTTTTTTCCTTTGTTGGTTGATGGGCTTGTATTTAGACTGTTTGATACTATAGTCATAGTATCACAGATATTCATGTAAGGTCTTGAGGATCAGAAGCTATGCATGCTAGTGTTTATGATTGGGGTGATTATTATTGCCCGGTGTGGGTGGGATAACCGAGTTTGTACCAGAAGTCCCATGTCAGTACTATTTTAGCCTTCTCCTGCATTTGTTGGTTTGCCACCCCCACCCAACTTTGCAGTGGAACATATCTGGGATCTAAAACCCAGCTGTGTATGGTTTACTCAGTCCCCAAGATGCTATAAACTCCCCAAAATGCTATGAACTTGAATATGATAGTGAAATTAAAGAGGATTGCAGTATTCAGAATCTCCAGAGGAGTGGAGGAGAGAGCTAATTGTCTCTCATGTCTGATAATATAGTTTTGGGGTTCAGAGGAACATCTCTTACCATGGGAGCACCTGCAAGGGTAGGTTTCAAGATTGAGGCACAAGTGGTAGTAGTGGTTGATGATAGGCAAGTGGTAGTGGAAATGGTGAGTTTTTTTATTATATTTTAAGTTCAGTTTGGGGTAAACTAATATTCTGGTTCCGTCTTTGATTGGGATGAGTACATACACAAATTTTCATGCAATCCAATGGATGACATAAAATGTGTATGGTGAGTCTGGATCCCCGAATAATTTTTCGTTGAGTTGGATCTAGGACCCTTTTGGAACCCACATTTATCACTTCTATTGTTTGGTTTTTTGTGAAAGTCCTGACAGAATATGTAACAGACAACCTATTTATACTTCTTGTCAGTTGCTTGCTCCTTCATAATTGTGGCCATCCCACATCCTTATTTCTAGAAGACAGAAGTGAGTCTATAACCAATCAGCGCAACCCCTACCCCCCCCCCCCCGTTACTGTGGCCTCTCGTCATTGCCCTGTTGATAACCTGCCCCTGCATTCCATCCGTCAATGAAACTACCATCGGCCAGACGCATTCCTCGACATGGATGACACCCCGGGGCCACCCATGGGTGATGTGGCACATATTAACAAAGGCGATATTCATCCCGCAGACCATAAGGGACTCGAACTGCTCTGGGCCACATGCATGTGGTCGGTCCGACAGTGCAAATCAGCTTGTTGAGCTTGGCACATGTGCTGAAGAGTTTTCCTTCAGCTTCTCCTACATCACCACGTCAATGCTTGCTGTGGCGAGAGCGGGAGCGATGGCGGTGGAGCCATTTCTTTTTTTAGGGGATGGGGGGTTGTCACTTCCCATTTCTATTTTTCGTATTTTTACCAATATTTTATTTGTATCGTGTATTCTTGTATTTATCATGTATCTTGTTCCGATACAGTATCATGTACTAGTATTGCTAATGCACGTATCCGATAATGGGTCTCTATATTCTATTATTGATTTTTCTGTTAGAGTATCGAGAGTCATACAGACACATTGTCCGTCATTGACAAGTAAAAAAACTTGATTAACTAACTTATATAACTGAATTTGGAATTCTATTTTTGGCAAGATAAATTATACGTGAGACTATCCTAGACTCTTAAATAATCTATTGGTATTTTCCATCGATCCGTACTAGTCCTGATACATAGACTAGCGTACCCAAGAATTCCCCAAAATGAAATTTTTTTATCCTCGTACTATACCTTTGGTATACCACCAAGGTGTAGCTGGCATTATCAGCAGTTGCTGATTGGGGTATTCCTTTATCTATTGGTCCAATAATTTTTCATTAGAAGACTGTGATTGGAGGGGCATAGGATTGGTGACATGGCAGCCCATCTATGATGATGACTCACCATCATTCTCACTCTCTTTATATACCTCTCTCTCTCTCTCTCTCTTATTTTTTCCTTTCTCGAAACCACTAAAGCTTTTATTTCTTCTTATTTTTCTTCCTAAGAGCTAGACTTAACAGTAGGATTCATGTAGTCTTTGGACCCATTCCGGAGGTCGAGTGGAAGACCTAGAAGCTAAGGTATTTGGTATTAGGCAAGTACATTTTCTACTTGTGAACAAAAATTAGATTTTATGGTTTTTCTCTAAATAAATTGTTGTAGCATGATTGTTTTCATTTCATTTTAGTTTTCTCGTGATTTGTTATATATATTTTGTGTTGGATTCAAATTTTTAGATTGGATTTTGGCCCTAGGTTGAATTTGGGATAAATTAGACCTCTAGTGGAATCTTGGATATTTGATGTAATATTGTATTTTGATATTTAGAATAAGGTAATATTTGGTGTAGGATTACTATCATACTTTTTGGAATCAAATTGGTCATGTTTGATATAAATTTGGCACCAAAAATCTATTATTTTGATCAGTATCAGTGCAAACGGTATCCGCTATCGATGTACCGTTGGTATACCGATATATCAATATTTTGTTCCATCAAGTCCAGTACTCGTTCTGTGGCACATAACGGTGTACCATTGACATAAAATATCGACGTATTGTCGATATACCTGGCTTACCATTTTCTTAGGGTATCTTTGGGTTTAGTGCATTGTTTCACGATTCGAGTAGTTAGCCTTCCCCAAAATATTCTTAGTGACTTTTCGCTATCCCTTAGCCCTAATATCCAAAATTTGTTTAGCCTTCGGGGGTTCGGGTCCTTTTTGTTTGTTACCCTCTAGTTGATTATGACCTAGAGACTAGACATACCTTATAGTTGTGCTGGAGGTGTAGTTGGATAGAATGTTGTGGCATGGTTGATGGTCAAAGGTTAAAATGGTAATTTGTAAATAGTATATATATAGCTAGCTATAGTTTTATATGGTTTAGTATAGCCTAGTCAATGAGCTTAAGGGGGCCCACTAAGGAAACCCTATATAAACAAAATAAAAATCGATAATTTAAAAAAATGTTAAGAAACTCTTGAAGATAGGAAGATAAAATTTCTTTAAACCCAATGAGAATTTTCGTTAACATAGTGGAGTAATCTTGCCATAGCATAGAAGATCTTGTAAGATATATGTAATAGATTAAGTTTAAATTGCTTATTATTGGTTGTATAGTTTTGGGCAGTATTGGTTAATGGTTAAGGTAGGGGTTGGTGTTCTTGAAGGCCTCGTTGACATGCGAAACTTCTTGGTGTTGAGAAAATTTTCAATTGGTTGCGGCTTGCATGTGGTACGGTAACATTAGACATTGTTTGTTGTGTGTTCTAAGAATAGTTATAGGTTTATTGTTACATTCATAAGATTTTATAAGTGCTTGATAGTTACGAGGAAGAACAAAGTGGCATGAATCCTTATATAGAGGAATATGGTTACCTAATGAACAAGTAACTATTATTTTAATCATTGGAAGATTAATTTCATGTTTGCTTGAGGTTGTTGTTAAGATACGCGAATTGCTCAAATTAATGATAAGATACGAGATAGGTTCCCACACTATTTGATAATTAAGGTAAGCAATCAATAGTTAAAGTTATGATTTAAAGTTGATATAAATTATGAAATATTATGATTTTAGAATGAAACCTAGATCCAGTCTTGCACTTTTAGAATAAAATTGAAACTTGCAACTGAAATCGAAACTAAGAATGATAATTATTTTATAGGATAGATAAAACCGAACTTGACAAGAATAATTTTCCAATCGGTACGGTTCAGGTCCATTCTCTATCTTAAATAGATTAACTATTATCGTAAGATTGTGCAAAGGGGGGGGGGGGGGAGTGTGTGTGTGGGGGGGGGGGGGGAGGGCTGGTTGAAGAAGAAAAGCAGATGCCAATATGAGAAAAAGCTTCCATATAATGCAATTATTATCTTTGCCTGTCTAAATCATCACTCTCCAATCTCAGTGCTACAAATCTTAAGTTGATTGGTTTTAAGAAAATGGTCCATATATCTGTCATGCCCCGCTTTACACGGTGCATTAAGCTGAGTCAGAATTGGGAAGAGGCATTGGTTTGGTTGCATTAAGAAAAGTTAGAATTGGAAACAAATATTGATTCAGGTTTGGTTTAATGTGCAGGCTTTACGCAGAACTTTATGATGTCAATATCTCGCCCCGATGCAGAAAGAAGCATGAAGTTAGAAATGTGCATGGATTAGTGGGTTAGTTCATAGCAATACAGAGATAGCAAGGTCAAACGATGATGCAATCTTCCTTAATCTGCTCGGATCAGATGATTAAGAAGCACAACCTGCTTGCATGGTTATACAGTTAAGTGAATCATTCTTCGCATCAGACCACAAAATTTGGGGATAGGCTGTATCGACTCAAGCGAAGCGATAAGCTTTATCGACTCGGCTGAACGATGAGGCAGATAAGTATATGGTGGGCGGGCTATGACCCTTCTCCTCTACTCCTTCAAGCTTAACGAAATATATCAGTTTCGTGCTAGCGATATCATAGATTCAACGTACGTGGCTCGGATGACATAAGTCATAACATATATTGAACAATAAGATAGAGCATTGAAATAAAGTATATCGAAGCATGCATTAAGCGCACGAGTATCAAATATGAATGCTTTATCAAGGGAGGAGAGCAGTTATGATGCAACGCCATGAAACTTCCAGTAGGTGAGATATGGAAGCATGCATCCATGTCCGAGAAGCATAAGAGCACTTCGTTAAGTGTAGTGTGCAGTTGCGGTTCAAAACTGTGCAACTGTATCAAAAAGAGGCATGGTGCCATGAAACTATCGAAAAGAGGCATGGTGCCACAGAACTATCGAAAAGGGGCATGGTACCTTGGAACCTCCGTGTCGCCCAACTAGAACATCGATCGGAAGAGTAGCAGTGCCACGAATATGGTATAGTAGGGCGAGTCAACACGTACCTTGTCATACTTTTATTTCGATAGTAGGGCGAGTAGACACGTACCTCGTTGTACTTACAAAGTGAAGCGATGCTGATGTTCAGTGGGGAGAGAAGACTCATACCTTACCGTACTTATATTCAAAATATTATATGGATAAATGGTCATGGACAACCGGTGCATGGTCTTGGTATTCCTTGAACGAGATTACCAGAGTACAGGAATTGTTCGACCTAGGAGAAATTTGAGAGTACTCTCCTAGCACAGTATAGCGAGATTTCCAGTAGGCTTACTACCTAGAGTTGGAATAATCTCTCATACTAAAGTTACGTGCTTCTGCGCGGGGCATTGTGGACCACTAATGGGACTCATAATCCGAGCTGAAAGTGTTGCGTGCAATGCCATAGTAGTCCAATATGGCACTCGTGTCGCCAGTGACCTTCATATAGATAAGATGCGATTGGCTATCGAATATTTCAGCCTGGAGGATGGATGTCACTTGGCCTCGTACAAGGATGAGCGCATCGGTTAGTGTCCAACTTGCCTTGAGCAAGAGTGTGCACATCGACTATAGTTAGAGTCACAAACGAGTGACGCAGTTTGGCGTGTTTCTTGTGTTTCATATGTGATTTAAGTATAAAATGCTAACATGCTTAGTTACATATGTGACTGAACATAACATGTTTAGTTACCAATACTATCGAGTATAATATGCTTGTCTGCTTAAGGGATTCAATGTTTACATGCGTTCATGATTTACTACTTTCGATTCATGCCTTGAATATGAACTGAAATTAATCTAACTTCTAATAGAAAGATCACAATATAAAATTATAGGCTTCACATGATTACTTAGTGTCAGTTTAGGTGAGTGAGTTAACCTGCTCACCAGTACAAGATGTATGTTGATCCCTGTCACACATGTTTCCAGATTTGGTATTCTTAAATTTCTGATATTCAAATTTATTTTTCTGATAATGTATCTCTGTTGTATTTGTATGATGCTTTCTGTCATTTATATTTATTTCTGTTGAGAGAGACTACCCGAGACCCGTAGAATATCCATTGGCATTGCTATAGACCCGGTTTAGGACCCACATGTACATTGGACACCTGGTTTGGTTTATTTGACTGAACCCATAGCTAAACCATCCCCCTCTCCCCTTATATATATGAAGTATTTTTTATCTCCTCCCTTTCATTCTTTATTTCACTCTTTCCACTTTCTTTCTTCTTTTTCCTTCCTTTTGCCCCGTTCCCTCAAACCCTAATCCTAGGGAGACGTTGTTGTGACTTAGGCCATGAGAGGTAGAGGCTAAGAAACCACTCCAAGCAAGTACATCTTGCACAAAAGAAAACCATGGATTTATGCATGCTTTTAGTTCGTAATATTTTCTTGTTTTGTTGGGACCAAGCACCACTTCATCTTTAATACTTGTTGTTCTTAATTTTCTCGATTGGAATTGAATGGACCTGAGTTTGAATTTATGGGTTCATTTTTGTTTTTCTGGGGTTTGATCTCCCAAAATTTTGTATTTTATAAAACTAATTAGCTCATAGTTTAGAGAACCATATTTTATGTAACTTTGCTTTTGGCCGTGCTTGATTTCGAGTCCAGCTAAGTTCAGTGCTGAAACTTGATACAATACATATACCCAAAATGGCCAACTAGAGAAGAAGAACAATGCTCTGTGAAGAGTATACAAGAGAACCCATTTGGCGTAGAAATACGTATATTTCACTTTGGGCGCATTGGTGTGCCGCCCCAACTCATCGTGCGTACTAATCATACTACACCCAATTTTTTTAGCAAAAGTGAGCCAGTCACACTCCTTGAGTTAGTAGCACACTTTCGAGAGAAAATCCAACTTGGCTCAGTTTGGTGCGTATTCAATCAAAGTTCTTTTTAGAAAACTAAAAGAAAGTGGAGCACAGTCAGTCAGGGACTTTCTTTGTATTTAGCAATCTGGCACACTTTTCCTATGTTTCGTCAACAGGCGCACTTTCCTTATGTTTGGTCTGCTCACGCACTTTCTTCCCTCTTTGTTTACTTAGGAACGAAGTTTTGGTTGGTATCTCGATTTTTGTGTTATTGATTTGTGTGCTTGTCGATTGTCGAGCTTTGACCTCGGATTGTGTATTTTTTTCTTTTACCTAGCTTGCCCGCACACTTTTGTCAAGTGCTCCGTGTTGGTTAACTTGACAAAGTGTGCCACCCCTTTGTAGCTTGTGTACTTTCTTGCAAAAATGTGCCAACCTTGTTTCTATTAGTTTGTGCACCAACCTAGTGTGTGCGCCAATCTTGTTTCTGTTAGTTTGTGCGCCAACCTTATTTCTGTTAGTTTGTGCACCTGATTTTATTATGTGTTTTTTCCATTTTTTGCTGGGATGTTTCTTTGTGTATAATATAGTTAGATGTTGTTCTCTTACAATTTAACACATATTCTGACCCTCAAGATATCGTAGAAATTATTGTGTATGATAAACCTATTGCATTTGATATCAGGCAATCAAGTGTGAGTATTATCCAATGTATCGCGGGTCGTGGATACGATAAGTTCGCCAGTGATAACTCGTGAATAGTTCGTACTCGTAACTCGTCATTCTAGGAAGTTCTCGAGTGTCCACGACTCAAGGACTTGAAATAATGATTAAATAAGATAAAATATGACTATATCATTGGGAGTAAATAATATTGTGCTACCGGCTACCCCGATCTCCACAAATACCATGAGGCATGGACCAACCCTTCTAGGCAAGGGCCCCAAGACCTACCAAGTTTACGCATGCCACGGTACATAGAAGACTTTGTGACCTACCATGGTAGTTATATGATTTGTTGCATAATGTGGTACAAGATTTGTGATGTGCTGCGGCACTACAAGTTTTTGTTATCGAATCGAGGTTCATAACATTATATATTTCAGTATATATTTTAGTTTCGATTTATGTTACAAGATAATTTACAGATAAGTTACGTTTACAAAAACCAGTTCAGGCCTAAGTTATGTTGTATTATACTATCAGTTATCTACTTTAGTTCTTTATTCATCATTGTTTATGATGTGCACTACAAGTAGTAGACAAGCGTACCCTTGGCTATCGGGGTTGATACAGTGCCGGTAGTAGCTATATTCTTCAAAATATGCATTTGTTAGTAACTAGGTTTGTGTTAACACTTGTTAGTTAATTATAGCAAGTCGTATGCATGTTTGGCCATGATTTGAATATTTGTCTATTCATCTAGCTCATTCTTTTATATTCCATATTCTTTCGGTGCGAAGTTAGAGTGCAAAATTCTGCTCGGGTGAAGGTCTGCAATCCCGGTCTTTATTTGGTTTAAGGGTTGTAGGCCTGATATAGAGTAGTTCCTATGCCCTCTTGCTGCTCGTTGCCTTATCTTTCTTTATAGTTAGTTTATTATCAATGCACCAGTCCTTATAGTTATTCTATCGAGACAAGTACATTGGTACCGTACAAAGCTCGACCCGTATTTATTTAGTTATTCATTTGTCTCTTATTTCTGCTGATTATGGTTTTGGTTAACACCTTAAGCTTCTTTGTGGTACTTATTATTCGGGGTTCTGACCCCACTAGTTTTGCTTGGCCATATTTACCCGAAGGGAACCAGAATCCTACGTACTTCCAGAAAAATGGCTCGCACTCGTAGGACTGCGACCGAAGCTCGCGAGTGGGTTTCCTTCATCCACCCCTCGTTTTGATTTCTCGATTTGTGGTGTTAGCAAGGGGGCAGAGTTAGCTCCTTATATTTTTGAGACTACGGTCAACATGATATAAATTAGACCATGGCTGGTATATTTGATCATGTATAATTACACTCTGCTAGTGCATCATTTTGTATTCACTAGATTCATGATCATATGTGGTATATATTTTGGGATGCCTCTTTACATTCATGTATGCTATGCTCCTAAAATTATTGTTGATAGATTGAGATACTAGGATTTGTCGGCCTTATGACTGACATCATAGCATGCTAGAGTCTACTCATTTGTCTTCTTGGCAACCTTAGCACATTGAGACTTACTTCGGTATTTTGCATGGTGTGGTTGGCCATGTTAGTCCTCGTATTTACCCAGTATTCTGGGAGCGGGGCGTGACAATCCCCCAACCCCCCAGGTACGAAAGATCGCTCGGACGTACCATAGGCGTTAGAAGTTTGGGTTAGCAACATGTATGTATTCGGCCGGGATGCGTGCTTGGATATACGTAGACATAATGTATGGGATGGTAGAATCCTTTGTTAGCAAGAGAGATCAATGAGTGTTGTAAGCCAACTTATCATATTCAATAGGGGCTATTCAAAGCATTTATAACCGCTGCAATTATCAATAAAAGAGCTTCGCTTCACATACTCTGTGTATTTTCATTATGACTCTATATTCTTCCGCTGCAACTCGGTGGTTTCGATGATAATCATTATGTTTTATCTTCTTGCCTTGTGCGAGTGCAAACTAGACTCGCACGACATTACGTGCGGGGGACGATTATCGACTCTACGAAATCGGAACGTGACAATATCCACGGCTTATCTATCTGCCCGTACTGTTGTAGTCAGGTCCTGAGCTCATGGGTCCCCGAGGCAAACTCTAGAAATGAGGCTCCCATACATAATGCAAAAAAAATGTAACTAAAGTAAAACTAAAAAAATTGTTGCCACCAAGATTTATATTCATGATCTCTAAGTGTAAATCTAAACATGATAACCACTACACCACAACTCTTTTTAGTTAAAGATGGTCTACAGTACATTCTTTTTCTATTTTAGATACATTCTTATGGTGCACTTTTAGTCGTTGGGCCCTGGACCATCGTCCAACCTGCCATGGACGAGGGCCGCCTCTGGGTGTAGTAGCTATCAATAACACTATGGGATTCTCAAACTATGTCACACTACACTCAAACTTTGTGGTCATTGGTCAGAACCACAATGAATCATTGGCAATATATGTTATTTTAGTTTAGTCAATTCTTTTAGCTTCACTTGTTTACGAGTTTATAAGGAAGGTAAATGTTACCATGAAATATTGCACAGGATCTTGAAGCATTTTAGAGTTCAAGCCTCGTGGCAATGGATCACCTTTTCAGTCAAGAGTTCTTTTATACCCTGAAATGTACAAAACCTACATACAAACATGTGTATACAATGTATCATTATTGTCACCTTTCTAGTCTTCTCCCATGGGAACGGGGTGGCTTGTTGGACCCGTAGTATGAAAAAATTTCAAATTAGACACCTAGAAAATTTGAAGGAGGTGCATATTAAATTCGATGAGGTACCTATCGACATTGAACAAATTTGTGTACTTATGTTGGCTTCTGTAACTTAGTTTTCCGAAGTATGAATGATATGTAGGGACTCCAGAAAGTTTCCTTTACCTGTGCAGAAATTTCACCAACCATTTTCTAGAAGTTTACAAACAAGTGGCCATCAAGCTACAAGATGAGAAAGCACATAGATGAAAGCTGCTTGGACACCAGCCACTACAAAAATATTAGATTTTAAACAATAAAAACTTCCGTCGTTAAAATACTAATTTCTGTCACTATTAAATTATCGACATATTCACGACGTCACTACCAAACTTGTAGAGGATCAAAATAGGGAGCCTTCGTCATCGTTGAAGAATCCTTTCCCATATTTACTGTAATCTGCCTAGTATTATAGTTGAAGAGTCTTAAAATAAAGGTTTGAGGGCTAATATAACAAGTGTTTATAGCGCAAATATGCTCTGAAATAGTCTTTTTACTACGTTTGAACACTTCCTAGTGAAAGTCTTCTCAAGAACATGTAATGATCATGCTGTTTGAAGTTATTGTCCTATAATTATGGTACCAGATATCAAGGAATTTGCTTACGAATGAACCGCAAGAACTGCTTCGGATAATTTGACTTTATAGAGAGTACTGATTTAATTATCTGCCAAAAAATCACAACTGATTTTGATGGTACTGGTACTTAATAATCCAGCTTGTCCATAAGCAAGTCTTGTGAGCACAAGTACTCAGTGTTCCGGTTTGAAATCTTGTACTGATGAACTGAAAATTTGATCTCTCCTACTCATTCTACCTTATTATATAATACTAGTAACTGCTCACGTGCATTATACGTGCATAAAAAAATTATTAAAAATATTTAAATATAAAATTATTACAAATACTGTCGTTTCTAGAAATAGAATTCAAACAACCAAGAAAAATACCTCCCACCTTAACCACTTGAGTTAGAATTATTTAGTTATAATTAAATAATATTAAGTAGTTAAATAATTAGTTATTATTTTTAAAATAGTTAGTAGAATATTTACATAGGACTTAGACAATTCAATTTTGAGCCGTTTCAAAGTCCCATTATAAGAGACTAGTAACGTGCACGTGCATAAAAAAATTGTTAATTTTTTATTTTAAATATGAAATTAATTATTCTAAACAGTGGGTGAACATAAGCAGGACTGGTCCGGACTGTAGTCCGGACTTAAAAAAAAAAAATTAGTAGAAGTTTTATGTTGAATAATTCTACCAAATAACATGAAACTGGCTGTAGTTTAGTGGTTATCATGTCATGCTGCGTTTGTAGAGGCGGGGGTTTGAATCTCAGCACAGTCTCTAGTAAAAAAAATTTCTCAGCCCCCCCTAAAAAAATGTTTGGCTCCGTCCTAGATTATAAATGTTGTCATCTCTAGGAATCGAATTCAAGCAACCAAAAAAATACTTTCCATGTTAACCACTTGAATTAGAATTATTTAATTCTAAATAAATAATATTAGGTAGTTAAATAATTAATGTATTATTTAAAAAAATAGTTAGTGGAGTATTTATATACGGTTTAGATGGTTCAATTTTGAATCGTTTCTAAGCCTCATTATAAAAGCAGAGATAGAGATAGAGAAGAGTAGAGATGATTATAATTGTAATTGAGTCAATACAGATAGATGATCTACAAGCGTAGGTTCAATATGATTTTTTGCTTATAATTTTCTCCTTTTAGAGTTTATAGCCATTCATTTGTACCCTTTGTTTCATCCTCTTGTGAATGAAGTAGGCTGTGATATTTTTCCCTTTACTTAGAAAAAAAGAAAATGTTTGCATGTAAATTCTCACAGTTATGCATCTGCCAAGTTCACGACTACGAATAATTTATAGCTCTAGCAAACTTGTGACTCATCGGCAGAACAGTCCCTCATCGCTTTGTTGGTGTCTGTATATTTTTTTTGTGTGTTATCAGGATGATCTCTTATATAATCTGGACAAGTTTCCTTAATTATCTTTGATTAAGCATAGAAACATTTAGATCTAATTAGCATTTAGACTATGGATTTAATATCAGATTAGAGTTTAAGATATGACATGTCTAATTCAAAAGTTTGGATCTTGAATTTTTAATTTTCGTTTTTTTCTTTTATATATTTTTTTAAATATTTGTAGGTTATTGTTCTTGTACACATATTAAGAATATAATAAATAAAATAAAATAAAAAATGAAAATTCGTGTTCCAAAATTTTCATTTACACAAGTTAAGAATCTAAATTGCTAACTAGCCCAAAAATTTATTTCCAAATTAAAAATCAAATAAAAAAAAATCTGGTCAAAGGATAAATTATAATTTAGGTAAGTCAAGGGCTGCATGTTCCAAATTTTTTTTTTTTTTTTTTTTTGTGACGAGAGGCGCAAAGAAAAGAAAGGGAGATGGATGATGCCATTGCAGCTTTTTTTTTTTATTTTTTTTTATGGCAAAGGATGATGATGGCCAGTAGGGACTTCACGTGAATCATTTGGAGTTTTCTCCGTGGAGAAGCTGGAATTTGGTAGCAATGCCTTGAAGTAGTATATTTGATCAAGCAAACTCAGTGAAATTTTCTTTTGTTTACTTCCTCTTTTCGTTTTTCTCCTTTCATAGTCCTCTTTTATTTTATTTTTTTCCTTTCTTTCATAGACAATCTCTTCTTCTACCTTGTATATAAATGTACAAGTTACAAATACTACTGGTTCAGGCCACACGTATTCCATCTATTAACTTTAGCAAAGATCTTAGGTATTCCATTTATTAACTTTAGAAGGATCATGGATGGCAGCTAAGTATTAGAAATGTGAAGGACAAGTGTTACAAGGGATGACACATAGTGTCAACAAAAGGTAAGCTAACACTAGTCCAAGTTGTAAAGTTTTAGAGACGTTCTATGGATGTGCTATGCACTTAATAAAAAGTAAGGGATGAATCGAGAAATCCGAGTACTCAGTTGATTGAAAGCCAAATTAAGCTGTATTGAGATGTGTGGAACATATTACTTGATTTGGAAACTAAAAGATAATCATAAAATCATAATATAAATGAACAACTCAAACTATCAAGTTCTAACTACTAGGCACAAAAAATTAAAATTCAAGATTAACAACTACAATCCTACGTATATATCCTAACATAAAAGGAATCACTTGGCCTACAATTAGAAGGGTAAGGTGGCACGATTGAAAGATGAAAAAAAAAATTTAGTCATCATACAAATAGCGAGCGTTAAGGTTTCGAAGAAACGAGATATGAAAGTAAATAGAGAGACTATTGATAATATCATGGTTTCCTAAGGGAAGGTGGTATGCTAGTCTCTGTGTTCGAGGTATGATCAAGAAAAATGTTCTAATCATTCAATATATTTTAATTGGGTAAAGAGCTATGACATTGATCTATGATGGAGGGAGGGATTAACTCAAGATGAGAAAGTATATATATAGTTGGATGAGCTGGCACAATCGGTGACTCATGAAGACTCAAGTAGGATTCAACGATGATCATAGATTCTAGGGGATCTACTAAGCTGAAGGTAGGATACCCTAGCTCTTACCAAGGTATTGGTTCATTTCTCTTGGTTTCCTAAGGTACTACTCTATTAATATCAAGTCAAGAATCTAAATTTATAGTCTTCTTATATTATCTCACTATAAAAGTTAGGTTTAGTCCTAATATTCAACCTTGGATTTTTATTGGTTCCTCAATACTAGTGTCACACCCTGATCTCCCGCAGGAATCGGCCATCCCCGCTAGGCACGAATCACCGCGCCAGCGCACCAACGGGACGATCGTTTCCATCGGGACATGATGTCGTACGAGCCTGGGGTTGCGCCCGCACAAGGCAACATCGTTAAAGTTGTGGCTATCAACGAATTGATCGAGTACGCAGTGGAGGGACAGTGTTGCAAACAATAATCCATCTGAGTATAGGGGGCAAAGATCGAGGCACGAGGTTCTTTGAATACATTGGCATCGTTCCATACATTATGTCCCTCTATACAAAAGCAGCTCAAAGCAATCGATACGGCTCAAGGCATCGAAACCAGATTTCTGGGTCCTAGGAATGAGGTACGCCTTTCGCTTTCTCAGACGATCCAACACCTGCGAACAAGCAAACTATTAGTGGGTCAGCACTTTGGAGAAAGTACTGGTGAATCTAAAATCAACGAATAGAAGCTTCACCCCCTGAAACCCACACTAAGTAATCATGTTATAAAATATTACATTACTAGTGATCTTTCTAGTTTTACCTATGTTCGTTACATACAGTACAAGAACGGGGTCATATTATTTCTTTTTGGAATCATCTTTAAAAACAGAATTCATATTCGATATATAAGCAAGCAGGCTAGACAAGCAGTTAATATACGATAAGCAGATTCATATACTATCTCGGGTGCGCAGCGTATCTCGTGAATCATATGCATTTCTTTAAAGACACTAGCAAGCATCGAGTGGACTATCATCTTAGCATCTCTCTCTTAGCATCTCATATCAATAACATCTTATCGTGTGAACGAGATAGAAGCATATACGAAAATAAGACTTCTCTATGCAAGCATTCAATACCGAAGAGCATGTTCGATAGCATGAATATCACTTATTCAGTAATTCATACCCTCTCGCCGAACGGTTATCCCTGCAGCAGACATACGAGTTAGAAGCATATGCATATATATGAATAAGGCTCTTTTTCCCTGTCTATCTCTGCATCAGACAGTTAGGTATGCAAGAAGGCTAGCCTAGCATGCGTCCTAACTATATAATGGTCAATGAGTCTCCTTTCTCAAGATTAGAAGCGGTGTTATCATGGTCCAGCACTGCACTATGTATACTCGCTCATAATACATAGCTTCTTTGACACGTGAACCAGCTATCTAATAGACATGAATACCCCCTGATCGCGAGGACTTCTTTACCTCAGGTATTCCTCTGATCCCCCCCAGGGCGAACGGTCCCCAGTGCTTCGTTCGTGGGATTTCCCTTGTGAACAAGTTGTCTAAGACTAATACATAAATTAAGCTCTATTAGATAAACTCTATATGGATGCAGCAGTTCTTTTAACAAGCATATATTCAATCTCTTCTCTCTCTGTCTCTTCTCTCTGTATGGACAGGCCGCCATTTCTATCTCTTATGCAGACTGGCTGCCATATTCTCTGATACCATTCAAGCATTTCGATAACTTCTATGAAAACATATAACAATCTCTATATAAGCAAGCAAGCATGGAAACAGTTCTCTATCTCTTTAACTAAGCATGCAGTTCTACTCTTTCTTTAGCATATACGATAGAAATATATGAACATCTATTACTCTTGTTTATTAGCATGGCATTCGATAGCGGTGTCCGTGTAGCTAAGCATGCACATTTTTATCTTTTCTTAGCATGGCAATGGTTCTATCTCTTTTAGACAAGCAATTCAAGTTCTCTAGTTAAGCAAGCAGGTTCGTTTCAATGACAAGCTATACGAGTTCTCTGATTAGCATGTAGAGTCAGGTTCTATCATTCTTCTTATGAAATTATCTTCTTAAAATAAGCATTCAAAATATCAGATTCATTATTAAGGCGTGCAAGAATCAGAGAATGAAGTTCTGTCCACTCACCTAGATCAATCGTCTTGTGTTTCGATCGGGAACTTTTCGAGAAGGCTTCCGCTCGGGCCAACAAAGCGATATCTCTTGTACATAGTGCCTACCTGGAGCGGGGTACTACAACTAGGGTCAATCAATATGGTCAAATTTTTAACTAACCCTAGTAGTATCTATACTACCCTCAAGTCATTCCAAAATATCTCAAGGGATAATGGTGTCATGCCCCAGTCCCAAAATACGTAGGACTAGGAACACGTAAGCATGCCAACCGTATGTATATGGCAACTCCAATATATGGAAACCATAACACATACGTACGCTGTATTATGAATATCAAATCCACAAGTGGTAAATATGTCACAAGTCACAGGGTGTAACTAAATCTCATCCACAAAAATCAATATAAATAAATAACCATTAACTATATAACTAAATCTCAATGTGAAGTATCAAAAGATGATAATCGGGTGGAAACAAATCTACTGCCAAATTAGAATATAAAATAAACAGAATAAGTACATCTAATAAACAATAAGACTCGAAGAGAAGACCTCCTCAAAGATAAGTAGCAAGCCCAAATCTGCGCTCCTACTAAGTCATAAACATCTACACCTAGAAAGGGACCAGGTCCTCAGAGGGACATAACAAGATACATAGAAGCATGCCAATAATATACTGAAAATAAATATCCATTGGGTCGCCTAACCATCTATGTGAATGCACGTTGAGAACAACTTTCTTACAAGTGGACTATCTGGCTATAAATGGGATTGCCATGATATTCTCGGAGAATCAGGGGTCTACAAAGCATATCGTCTTTTGAACGCCAGAGGCCTCCAGTAATATAGGGGTCATCACCGCCACGTATCTCCGGCGGAGCGTACGGGTTATAGAAAGGAAAGTGCAAAGGAGCCCAAATGCCTTACTTGTTGTTCTTCCCACCCCATGCACTAAGCATGTCACATTCATGACACAATAATACCTCTAATAACTGCCAAGTCCTCTAGCATACAAATCTCTAACAACAGTTATCCCTATCGCATGTCACATACGTACAGGAGGCCAACCTGTCACGCAAGTCTGTGTCCTACATTAGACTCATACTCGTGTAATAGCTGTGTCACGACCAATAAAACCTAATTATGCTTCCAAATTATGTGGTGGTCTCGTAAAACTAGGTCAATTCATATACATAATAAAAATAAATCATGACGCCACCGTCGTTGCACCCAAGTTTCCTTGGATGCACAGTTTATATAGCAGTTAAAATATATGAACTAAATGACAGAAATAAAATACATGCATCATATGAAATATAAATTATAGTACAATGGCAAGGTATACTTGCCTGGCAAAAAAGCTGCGTAGTGCCAATAACCTGCTCCTGAAGTCTCGCAGAACAATCCAATGGTCCTATATACATATAATATAATATAATACAACATCAGCTATTACACTAGCACATACACAACCATAATTACACTGGACTCATAGGGTACGTTAGGGGTGACACTAGTCAACTAACAGGTCAATTGCGCATCTAATTACGCGGGTGTTACATCTTCAACGCTGTATACAATCAGACAGTCAACTCACTAACACATCTAGGCCAGTACATCAGTGTACACAAGGCAGACAATTCTCTAATATTCAGGGTCACATGGTCAAGGTAAATATGCGGGAAAATCCACAGTATCCTAGGGTCGTACAGCAAATAAACATATATATAGTCATAATTATTATCATCATTTAATTACATATATATATATCCATATAATTACATATAACAATAAGATTATATTACTCATACGCATACGAGTTTGGGTTCTCCGACACGGTCTGGACTCATAACCACCAACTAACCTGAACCAATATGCTAACCTAGATGTTATTCACATAAGCACACATAAAATGAAAGGAGAGGGACATGTTCGAACCTTGGGGTTAGCGTGCACAGGCACCAGGATCGGGGTGATTGCTGCAGGTCATCTTTGGCAAGGGTGACGGATCCATGATGAATACGATGATGGTGATGATGAGGGTAATACTGATTGGGTTAATGATGATGACGAGGGTGATGAGGATGGGGATGTTAATTGTGATGATGAGGATGATGATTGGTGAGATGATGAGATAATGATGATAAGATAATGATGATGATATGATGAGATGATGAGATGATATTAATGAGATGATATAAGATGATAATGGTGATGATGATAGGGATGATGGTGGTTGAAGTCTGACGGAGTTCGGCTGTCAGGGAGGTCGACAGAGGACATGGAAGAGGAGGACATGGAAGAGAAGGAGACTGCGGGGTGGTGGTATTAATGGTGCTGGTGCAGAAGGTCGGGAAGAGGAGAGACGAGGGAGGTGGTGGTGGTGCAGAGGGAGGTGCGACGGAGGAGATGGGTTCGTCAAGGCTGCTGTGGTCGAAGGAGCGGAGAGAATGGTGGTGGTTGGGTACTGTGCAGCGGCGGAGGAAGGTCGGCTGCGGGCGAGGTCTGATTTGAGGGAAGATCGAGGCGGGAAAGGAGTTTGTGGGTGTTCACGCGGTGGAGAAGGTCGGAGGTTGATCGGGGAAAAGGCTCAAGTGCAGTCGGGGTCGGGGTTGAGTGCAGGCTGCTCAGCGTGGATGACCAGAATCCGACGGAGGTCAGGGGAGGAAGTAGACGAAGAGGAAAGTCGAGTAGGAGAACAAGGAGGAGGAGAGAAAGTCGTGTAGGTGATGGTCCAGCGAGGGCTCCGGCCGGGTCTGCGCAGGAAAGGGGAGGAAGGAGGTGAACAGGAGTTGGGTAAGGGGTCGGCTAGGAACTTGGGCTTTCAAAAAAAGAAAAAAGAAAAAAAAGTAAAAGTTGTATATATACATGTAGAATTTGGGTTTGATGTTGACCTAGGGGGTTGGGTTGGTCAACATCCTACTTGGGATGGGCTTGGCCTTACATGGAGGTGTTTGGAGGGCTAGGATTACATGGTTTGAAATACATGGCTAGGAATTGATGAGGGGTGATGTTGTGTTGCACATTCCAAAAATCATGAAGAAAATTTACTTGAGGAAAAATGGGTTTCTTAATGTGTTGTGTCCACTGGTGTGGACACCTCAATGCACTTTTGTAGAAAAGTGCCCAACAATTAGAAAATTGCACAAAGATGGAAATTGGATTAAATTAATTAAAATTAATGCAAATGGTGTTCTAAGATTAATTAGAAGTACATGGGACTAAAATTAGGTAGAACACAAGTGTCATGGACATATAGGACTCAGGATAGAATATTATCATAATTTGGGTTGCACAAAACGGGTAAAGATTGTGTCTCCAATTTCGATTGGAACGCACAAGGATACAAAGTTGAATTTATTTAGAATTAAGAAATAACGTCTGCGACAAATATTGTGCGACTAAAATGAAGCACAAGAGAGCATAATTATAAGTTACACAAAGGTCAGAATGGAAGATAGGCACGTCTAGGACAAGGGTGTAAAATTTGTAGGAAGGCAATGGCTAGTGTAGTGCTTCAATTATCGAAGCAACGGTATGGTGCACTAAGTGATATATAAATATTATAAAATTTATCTAAAATACCGTGTTCTATTTCTAATTGGATTCAAACTAGCCATAGTCTCTCTATCTAAGCCAAGTAGGCCTAATTTTGGTCGAGGGGGTTTATAAATGGTCAATCAGATTACAGGTGATGGATGCTAGGGTTTATTAGATATGCTAAAATTTTAGGATCTGCCAATATTCTAATTTATTTATTTTTAGTAGGTATGCTATCATAATTATCTTCTAACCTAACAACAAGGATTCATATATTCTGGATGAAGGCTATACTCAAGAAACTATTAGAGAAGTACATTAAATAGAAAGAAGTGAGGGAATAAGGATACCGATTTTAAGAGAATTAAGCGAGTACAATTTTGAAGGTCAGGGAAGATAGGTGAGTTCAAGAATTCAGAACAAAAATAAAGAGGAAAGTCAAATATGTAGATGAGATCCTATACTCTAATCTTATTTGCAAGCTTCCTCGGTACAGTAACATAACTGAGATAATATACTCTCGACATGCATGGGCCACCACAAAAATATGTCACGCCCCAGTCCCAAAATACATAGGATTTGGAATACGTAGCATGACAGCCCTATGTATATGATAACTCCAATATGTTAGAAAATTATAACATATACGTACGCTAAAATATGAATATTAATTCATAAGTGGTTCGTATATTGTCAACACAAGTCACATGCACTTATATCTCATCAATAAGCACAAGTGAAGGAATATCAAAATAAATAGCTAAATGTCTCAAGTACGAAGTATCAAAAGAATAATAGTTGGGTGGAGACAAATCCACTACCCATCGACTATATCAAAAACTAAAATGATAGAGGAGATCAAAACCCCAATATAAAATAAATGTCAATAAAGAAACATCAGCTAAGGATCCATCAGCAATGAAGTAATCACTGGTACTTAGAAGGTAAGACCTCCTCAACAGAGAATGATGCGTCAGGCCCGGATCCTTACTCCTGCGGATAATCCTTCTCATCTATATCTGGAAGTGGACCAGGTCCTCAGAGGGACGTAACAAGATACAAAAAGTGCATCCCATAATATACTGAAAATAACATCCAAAGGGTCGCCTAACCATCTATGTGAAATACACTTTTGAGAATAATTTTCCAATGTATGGGCTATCTGGCAAAAAATAGGATTGGCGTGACTCTCTCGGAGAATCAGTGGCCTAAAAAGCATAATGTTTTTCGATCATCAGAGGTCGCCTATAAATAATATAATATAAGAGTCATCTGACCACGCATCTCCGGTGGAGCGTACGGATTACAAAAGAAAAAGTGTAAAGGAGCCCATATGTCTACTTGTTGTTCTCCCCACCCTATGCTCTATCCATGTCATATCCATACCACGGTGATACCTTTAATAACTGTCAAGTCTCCTTGCATGCATTTCTATCAGCAGTTATTTTCGATCCGTCGTACGTCCCATACGTATAGGTGTCCAACCTATCACGCAAGTCCGTATCTAACATGAGACTCACACTCGTGTAATAAATATGTCATGACCAATGAAACATAAGAATGCCTCAACATCATGGGGTGGTCTTGTAACACTAGGTCGTCATGCAAAATATTAAATAAGTAAAAAAAGGCGACACAAACCATTGTTGCACCCACGTTATTCTTCGATGCGCAATTTTATATAGCAAAATAAAATAACTAAATGAATAATAGAAAATATGCATGATAATCATGAATGTAAATAAACAACATAATGTTTAGGTATAAATGCCTGGCAAGCAATCTGTGTAATGTACGAGTCCTGACGTCAAGCACAAGGGATCAGAAACTACAGGCTCCGAATGAACGTCTTCGGATGTTGAAATAAATATCACCAATGTCTTCGAAATCAGCAAGATAGTCAAAAAAACTCTACCCTTTCGTCCAATTTGGACACAGGGACAAAAATGAGAATTTTGGGTCAAAGCGGGGTCTACCTATGGCTACTTTGTACCGAAATACGTATCACGGATAAAATTTTCTAAATAGGACAAATTATAGGTAAAACTAATCCTAAACAGCGATAAAAACTTGTCACGCCCCAGTCCTAAAATATGTAAGACTAGGAATACGTAACCTGCCCAGCCGTATGTATATGAACTCCAATATATGGAAACCATATACACACATACGCTATACATGAATATCCAATCCACCAGTAGAAATATACTGTCACAATAAGTCACACATAATCTATATCTCATCCACAGCACAAATAATAAGTAGGAATAAAGATCTGAATAATAATTGAATATCAAAGATGAGTATCAAGTCTGATAGTATGGAAACAAATCCACTACAAAATGACTATACTGAAGTAGTAACAAAATCTTTAAACAGTAGAAATAATCACAGCTACTCTGAGGGTAAGACCTCCTCAGTCAGGTACGTAGTGTCCGGTCCAGGACCGTACTCCTGCGGATACTCCTGCTCGTCCATATCTGGAAAGGGACCAGGTTCTCAGAGGGATGTAACAAGATACATAATAACATGCCAATACGTACTAAAATCTAAACATCCAATGGGTCGCCTAACCGTCTAAGTGAATACAATTTGAGAACAACTTTCCCAACGTGTGGGCTATCTGGCCATAATGGAATTGGCATGATTCTCTCGAAGAATCAGGGGCCTACAAGTATACCATCCTTTGAACTGCAGAGGCCGCTTGCAATATATAGGGTCACAACCACCCATTTCTCTAGCAGAGAATTCCTGCGAACTAGGGAAAGTGTAAAGGAGCCCAAACGCCTTACTTGTTGTTCTTCCCACCCCATGTTCTAAGCATGCCACATCCATGACACGATAAAACCTTTAAATAACTGCCAGGTCTACTAGCATACAAAGTTTTTATCAGCAGTCATCCCTAACGCACGGCCAATACGTACAGGAGGCCAGACCTGTCACGCAGTACGTGATCTATATGAGACTCACAACTCGTGTAACAACTGTGTTACAGCCAATGAATCTAATGATGCTCCATAAGACTGGGGTGGTCTCATAAAGTAGGTCTAAAAATCTATATAAATAAATATCTATATAAGCCAAATTAAACATGCATGTATCAGCTGGAATATAAATAATAGTACAATGGCAAGGTATACTTGCCGAGCAAAGGTTCTGTAAAGTGCAACCTCTAATATGTGTGTTTAAGTTTTAGTGAAGGAAGAATTATAGTTAGGGTTTGGAAGAGTTATAATATATATAGAGATAAGAGGCGGTGGAGGTTACTTAATGGTTAAGAAACTACTGCCACTGCTGTTTCTTTCTTTCATTGGTTTAGGTTTCAGTTGATGAGTGTTTAGTAATAATAGGTAAAGAGGCGGTGGGGGATGAGTCACATGCGGAAATAGGAAATGAATATACGCGGGGGTTACTTTAAGTGCGGGTGAAAGGAAATTAAGCGGTGGGGTTGTTGCTGATAATTTTCTTCTTTACGTGCGGAGAAGGAAAGAGCAAGATAGGTTTTGCTATTGCTGCTGTTCCATATTTGTTTTACGCGAGTTAGGGTGCAAGTGGGTAATGGGTTTGGGTTTTGGTTTTGATACCCAATAGGAATTGTATATATGTATATACACATATCTATTCACAAAAATTTCTAAGAATTATATTGGTGCATACGGTTGAGCTAGCAACTGTCCAAAGGGTCGCCTACATGGAATAAATTAGAAAAAAATTATAATGGCCCCATAAATCCCCTAGGTGCATAAACATCTTGAATAAAAATTAAATAAAATCTATTTCCTCCATTTAGCTCATAATTACTATAATTAAATTAAATAATTAATAAAAATACGGTTTCAGGATTAGGGGTCTTACATTCTACCCAACTTATAAAAATTTCGTCCTCGAAATTAAAACTAAGCCAAGGTAACAAGTCAAGGATGTTATAAGGTATAAATTAACAAAGTAATTTCATACCTTGGTCAATGAATAGGTTCAGAAAAAGTTGGCGCATGTCGTCCTCTCGCTCCCAAGTAGATTCTACTGGCGCGCCATGCTTCCATGCCACGCGGACTAAGGGAATAGACTGGTTCCTCAATACTTTCTCTCGACGATCAAGGATTCCCATGGGTTGCTCTTGATATGACAAGCTCAGCCCAATGGTGATCTCCAAATGGTCGAGAATATGACTGATGTCTGCCACATATCGCCTGAGCTGCGACACATGGAATACGTCATGTACTCCCTCAAGTGAAGGTGGTAGTGCAAGTCGATATGCCACTTCTCCCACTATCTCTAGCACGTCAAATGGTCCAATATACCTTAGACTCAACTTGTCGCGTCCTCCAAATCGAATGGTGCCTATGGTAGGTGATATTCTTAAGAAGACATGATCGCCCTCTTTAAACTCCAAGGGACGACGATGAAGGTCTGCCCATTGTTTCTGCCTGTCTTGCGTTGCTCGCAAGTGTCCTTGTATCTTCTTAACTGTCTCAACGGTATTGACCACTAACTCTAGTTCCAGAATCTGACATTCTCCCATGTCACTCCAACACACAGGAGACCTACACTTCCTTCCATACAATGCTTCAAACGGAGCCATCTGGATGCTCGCCTGATAACTATTGTTGTAAGAAAACTCCATATGGTGTAGGTGATCCTCCCATGATCCTCCAAAGTCTAACATACAAGCCCTCAACATATCTTTCAATGTTTGAATAGTACGCTCTGACTGCCCATCTGTCTGTGGGTGATAAGATGTACTGAACTTCAGACGAGTTCTAAGACTCTCTTGTATGCTCCCCAAAAAATACGATATAAAGCGTGAATCCCTGTCTGATACAATATTGACTAGTACGCCGTATAATCTCACGATCTGCCTCCTGTATAAGTCAGCCAAAGCTTCTGTAGATAGGCCAACTCTAAAAGGCAAGAAATGGGCTGACTTGGTGAGTCGGTCCACTATTACCCATACTGCATCTCTTCCATTTGGACTCTTAGAAAAACCTGTGACGAAGTCCATAGTGATGTGTTTCTACTTCCATTCTAGAATCGGGAGTGGTTGCAATAATCCTGCTGTTCTCTGGTGCTCTGCCTTCACTTGTTGACATACCAAACATTTAGCTACAAAGCGAGATATTTCTCTTTTCATTCCATGCCACCAAAATTGTTGTCATAAATCGTAATACATCTTGGTGCCTCAAGGATGAATAAAATATATCGAACTATTAGCTTCTGTCATTAGCTCCGGTCGAATTTCTCTATTGGGAACATATAGACGATTACCACATCGTAATGTCCCGTCATCATGAATGCGCAATCCTGTATGCTTTCCGTCCTCTGTATTTTCCTTTAATCTTCGAAATCTGGAGTCTGTAGGCAAAGTTGCCTTGATTCTTTCTACTATTAATGATTGTATTTGCAAGTTGGCTAGTGTTCCATCTGTTCTGGGTAATATCACTTTAATGCCAAGACCTTGCAAGTCCTTCAATAATTCCTTCTGTGTTGTTAGGAAATAAGCTGCTGGCTTCCGGCTTAACGCGTCTGCTACAATGTTAGCCTTGCTTGGGTGATAATATAGCTCTATCCCAAAATCTTTTATCAATTCAAGCCATCGAAGCTGCCTCATATTTAACTCCTTCTGCGTGAAGACGTACTTGAGGCTTTTGTGGTATGTATAGATTTTCACTCGTTCCCCATATAAGTAATGTCTACATAGCTTCAAAGCAAATACAACGGCTGCAAGTTCTAAGTCATGAGTTGGATAATTCTTCTCATGTACTCATAACTGTCTATATGCGTATGCAATTACTTTTCTATGCTGCATCAATACGCATCCCAAGCCTTTCTCTGATGTGTCACTGTAGATCACATAGCCTCCTGATCCTGATGGAATAGTCAATACTGGTGCTGTGGTCAGTCGCTTCTTCAATTCCTCGTTGGTCCATATGAACTCTTGATCTTTGCAAGTCAACCGAGTCATAGGTGTTGCTATCTTTGAGAAGTTCTCTACGAACCGTCGGTAATATCCCGCAAGTCCAAGAAAACTTCTCACCTCTGCTGCTGATTTAGGAACAGGCCATGTCTCGCCTGTCGAGAACTTTTCTGGATTAACAAAAATTTCATCTCCTGTAATAACATGTCCAAAAATTGAGACTCTGTCCAAGAAGAACTCATATTTACTGAGCTTTGCATATAACTGCTCTTTCCTCAAGGTTTCTTGAACAATCTGCAGGTGCTTTTCGTGCTCCTCGTGGCTCTTCGAATAGACAAGTATATCATCTATAAAGACGACCACGAACTGGTTCAAATACTGATGGAAGACTCGATGCATTAAGTCCATAAAGATAGCTGGAGCATTGGTCAATCCAAATGGCATGACCAAAAACTCATAGTGTCCATATCTTGTCCTGAATACGATTTTTGGGATGTCCTCCTTTCGTACCTTCACCTGGTGATATCCCGATCTCAAATCCATCTTTGAGAACATCTTGGCTCCACTAAGCTGATCAAATAGGTCATCAATGCGTGGCAGTGGATATTTATTCTTCACTGTCACTGCATTCAAGGCTCTATAGTCAATGCACATACATACTGACCCATCCTTCTTTGGTACAAACAACACTGGTGCTCCCCAGGGTGATACACTTGGTCGGATGAAACATTTCTCTTCTAGTTCTTTCAACTGTGTCTTTAATTCATCTATCTCCTTCTTTGCCAGTCTATAAACATGTGATGCTATGGGTGCTGCTCCCGGGGTCAATTCAATCGAAAACTCTACGTCTCTGTCTGGGGGTAGGCCCGGTAATTCTTCTGCAAAGACGTCTTAGAATTCTGAAATAATGGGATGATAGACAACATCGTCCATTGTGAGCTGCATACTATTAAGGATTTCTGTGGATCCTAGTGCAAACTAAAGTTCAGGCTGGCCGGGTACCTTAAAATGAATGTTTCCTCCAAATCAATCGAAGAAAGCGTGGTACTTGCTCAGCCAGTCTATTCCAAGTACAATATCAAAAGTTGGCATAGGAAGGACTAAGAGTCGGGCGTTCATCTCTCTGCCACGTATCACTATAGGACACGATCTACAAATTCTACTAATAGATACAACTCCTCCTCCGGTGAGAATTTTAATACAACTAGGTAAAGGTGTAGAGGTAATATTGTGTTTGGCAATAAAGCTAGATGATATGAATGAGTGGGTGGCTCCCGTATCAAACAATGTCATAGCAGAAAAAGTAAAAGCAAGAGTGATACATTCTATGACATTGTAAAACCCCCTTCCTAAAAATCGTATATACCCCTTTTAATTATTTATTGTTAATTTAATTATAGTATTTAGTGGCTAAATAGGGGAAATAGATTTTTAATAATTTTTATTTTAGGTGTTGGTGCACTTAGAGGATTTATGGGACCATTAGGAATTTTTCAGAATTTATTTCATGTAGGAGACCCCTTGAGCAGTTGCTAGCCTAACGGTGTGCATTATTAGAATCTAGAATTTTTCTTATGAGTATATATATATATATATATATATATATATATATATATATATATATATATACAAATATATATATATGCATATATATATTTTAAAAAGAAAAAGGAAAAGAAAATAAAAGAAAATATAAACAAATAATAATAAACTAATAATAATAACTATAACTAATAACCATTCCAACTTAAAGCAACTTACAGCAACTTAAGCAAAAATCTACCAACCAAAGCAACCTACCTATCAGCAGCAAATAATCCAGCACAGCCATTCCCCTTTAATTCCACACCAACAGCAAAGAACCCCCCCCCCCCACGTTAGTTAGCCGCGGCTTCAAACTGAACCTTTCCATCCTCTCTCTTCCTATTCATATATATATATATATATATATATTTATATATATATATATTCTCAAATCCAGACCCTCCTCTTATCATCTAGACCTAGAGAGAGCCGCCACCGCAGCCAGAGAACCCCGTCAGGCCGTCTAAACCAATTCCGACGACCGCGATCCCGTGCACTGCAGATTCCCACACGAGGTACCTTTGTTCCGGAGTTGTTTCCCGTCGACTCGCTCAACCAAACGTCGCCCCGTCTTCACCGGTATGCACACCCCTTAACCCTCTTCCATATCTGTGTGCTACTAGACCTCAAACAACAAGAAATCCTAGGCGAAAATAGCGCCAAAGTTGGCACAAGCAGACCGAATTCTGGGATCGCAGAAAACTGCGGTGACCACCCATGTTGCCAAGTTCGTATCTCCCACCACAGAGATCCAAATTCGGTGATTCTTTTCGGTATGCGTAGACCACTTGACCTAGTTTAATTTCTGTTAAATAATTCTAGATTATTAACTGCTGTTGACAGAATTAAATTCGTCACAAAATTTTGTGAACCCACTTTTACAGATTTTCAAAAGTTGTAAAATAGAGCACGCCCTGCCGTGTACCAAGTGTACCGAACGGTGCGCACAGCGTAACCGGACACGTGAAAATTCGCGAAGACTGATACGGACGTATGTGCGCGCCAAAATCAGCCCGTATCCGCGGACACACCCCGTGTCGCAACTTTTGTGGAAGTCGCGCGCATTTTTGCACGCTCGTCAGATTGTGACGAAACTTGTGCCACTGGACTCGTGGTAATGCGCTGGTCCTGTGACCCAATTTTCACGCAATTCTGAGACGGTTGACCAAATCGCCAATTGGCGGGCCCCACAGTTGACTTTTTTGACAAAATTGTGTTCGGCCCATCAGAATCCACATTTGGATATATTATTGGGTTCGTATTAACATTTAGAGTTGTTTGACCTAAAATTTGTCCCATTTAGAGACTATTACCCTTGGCACGCTTGTCTTTGCAAAGTGGGTCACACGTGGACCCTACTTTTACCCGAAATTACCGTTTTGCCCCTGTGTCCAAATTGGACGAAAGAAAAGTATTTTTAGCTATTTTGCTCATTCCAAAAACGTTGGTGATATTTATTTCAGCATCCGGAGACGTTTGTTCGGAGGCCTTAGTTCCAGATTTCGTGTCCTTGACATTGGACGCTTACACTTTACAGATTTCTTGCCAGGCAAGTATACCTTGCCATTGTACTGTATTTACATTTTATATGAGGCATGCATATTTATTTCTATTTATTTTAGTTTATTTATTTTAACTGCTATATAAATTGCACGTCTAAGGAAACTTGGGTGCATCGACGGTGTCGTCGTACTATGTTTTTATTTATGTATATGCATTGGACCTACTTTATGAGACTACCCCATCTTCATGAGGAATTTATGTTTCATTGGCCATGACACTATTCTTACACGAGTGTGAGTCACATGTAGGATACGGACTTGCGTACTCGGCTGGCCACTGGTACGTATAGGTCGTGCGACAGATAGGGATAACTGCCAATAGAAACTTTGCATGCTAGTAGACCTGGCGATTATTAGAGGTTTATCGTATCATGGACATGACATGCTTAGAGCATTGGGTGGGGAGAACAACAAGTACCGCATTTGAGCTCCTTTACACTTTTTTTATTGTGCGCCCGAATTCTCCGCCGAAGATACGGGTGGTGATGACCACTATATATTATATTATTATCAGACGGGCCTCCGACGTTCGAAAGATGACGTGCCTTTTTAGGCCCCTGGATCTCCAATAGAGAACCACGCCAAATCTCAGTTTTCAGCCAGATAGCTCACTTGTGGGGAAAGGTGTTCTTAACTGCATTCACTTAGACGGTTAGGCAACCCCATTGGATGTTTATATTTCAGTACTTTATTGGCATATGTTTTTTGTATCTTGTTACGTCCCTCTGAGGACCTGGTCCCTTTCCAGATATAGATGAGCAGGAGTACCCGTAGGAGTATGGACCTGGACCTGACGCTACCTATCAGTCTGAGGAGATCTTACCTTCGGATTATATGTGATCCATTGCAGCTGTTTAGAGATTCTAGTTGCTATTCTTTTCGAGACATTTGTTCTTATATTAGAGTTTATTCTCTTCTCGCTTTAGTAGTTTATTATAGTCGATTTGCAATGGATTTGTTTCCATCCGACTATCATACTTTGAGACTACTTATTTGATATTCAGTTATTGATTTTTATTTATCTATTATTGGTGTTGTGGATGAGATATAGATTGAGTGTGACTTGTTGTGACAGTATATTACCACTGTGGATTGGATATTCATGTACAGCGTACGTGTGTATATGGTTTCCATATATTGGAGTTTGTATACATACGGCTGGCGTGTTACGTATTCCTAGTCCTACGTATTCTGGGACTGGGGCATGACAGACATCAATCTCCTAATCCATGTTATCCATTTCCATTGTAAAAGCTTGTCCGTTCCTCTGGGGTTGTCCCTGTCTGGCCCTCGTAAATTGATCCTCCTGTGTAGGTAGTGGTGGTCCTCGCTAAAATTCTCCTGCTGCTGGAGGTCGAGGTACTGGAAGCGCTAGTCTCTGTACTAGCGGTGGAAGTGTCTGCTGCTTTGGATAATTTCTTGCCTGGTGCTGTCCAGAACCACATCTCATACACTGTCCTAAACGGACCTGACAGTCTCTTAAGATGTGCCCGCGTCTCCCACAATAATTATATTGGAGCTTATCTGGAACCTGGTACGGTCCTGCTCTGTGCTGATACTGTTGTTGCTGAGCTAAACGATATCGGATAGGTCCTCTTTGTTGTGTTCTTGCTGGTCCTTGCTGCATCCTCAACTGACCTCCCTTTCCTCTGCTGATGGTTTCTTGTAATCTGGCTTCTGTCAGTAACTCGACATAAGAGATTCGGGACTGGGAGCTAGTGTAGTGTTGTAGCTCCTGAGTTAGTCCATGATGAAATCTCTTAGCCTTAGCCAAGTCATCTGGTATCAAGGTAGCCCCATATTTTCTGAGGCGACTAAACTCAGCATTATATTTATCCACTGTTCTGTTCCCCTGCTCCAGGTGGAGAAACTGATCGTACAATGCATCTCTGACGGTGTCCGGGAAGTACTTCCTCTCAAAGCACTCCAAGAACTGCTCCCAAGTCTGGTATGTACCCAACTGGCGCTCCATGGATTCCCACCAGTGATGACTATTACCGTCTAGAAGCGTCCTTACACCCGTCATCCACAGGTCTGTAGGTAGCTGTGATGCCTCTAATAATTTTCGAGTGTGCGTGATCCAGTTGGTAGTTTCCTCTGGGCTCTCTATGCCTTTGTACGGCCTCAGACCCATCTGTATAAAGTCTTTTACTGAACCAACTTTAGCTCGAGGTACTGGAGCTAGTACTTGAGCTGGTACAGTAGTCTTTGCAGCCATCCTTTCAAGTGCTGCTAGAAACTCCTGTCTTTGTTCTGCTGCTTGCTGCCTCTGTTCTGCAGCTACTGTGGCAGCCTGTTGTCGATGTTCCTGCATTATCATCTGGAAGAATTGGAACAGTTGTGCCTGGCCATCCTGCGGTGTTGATGAGACTTGAAGGTTCCATTAGGTGCAACGGGAAGATCAGATGGAACTGGATTGTGAATCTGTCCATCTGGCCCTGAAAGTCTAGGAGTTGTTGAGGTCTCTCCTTGAGTCTGACCATTGACTCCAGGAGTTGTGTCACCATCAGTACATCCCTTCTGCATATCCAACTCTCTGCAGGTGATATACACAATAATTTAGAAGAAGTACAGGAATCAAACAGGATGCAAGCATTAGATAGAATGTAGAAGCATAAAATATGCTGGGGAATGGTCCGCGTATTTTAAGTCAAACCCCCCCAACATACATGAAGTCTCTCCTGCGTAAAATAGGGCTTCAAGGTGTTTGGCATAAAACAGGTTGATAAGCTTCTTGCGTAAAGCAGAGCTTCAAGATAGTTTGGCGTAAAGTAAGACTTCAGAGCTGTCCGTGTAAAGCAGAGAATCGAGGAAATTTGGCGTAAAACAGAGATTCAAAACTGTCGACGTAAAACACAGTTTCAAGCTGTCTGGCGTAAAGCAGAGGTTCGAAGCTATCCGCGTAAAAATTGTCGGCGTAAAAATCTGCGCATAAAATATATGATGCGTATAGCATATGCTGCGTAAAGTCTGCGTGTAAAAGATCTCTATACTTCTTGCATAAAGTTTTTGTTAAGGTCTGCGTAAAATCTATTTGCGTAAGAGTCTGCGTAAAAGGTTTCCTGTGTAAAGAGATATGTAAAATCTAAAATATGTTGTAGCGTAAAGTCGTACGAGAAACTCTTCATATTCCTCGGATGAATTTGTCAGACAAATCAGTGAAGCTGACCTCTAACAAAAGTACTGCACGATGATCGAGAGGTCGGCTGTGATAATGATTTGCACAGAGACCCAGGTTATCGTTTAGTGACATATTGGATACAAGTCATTTTTACGAATTCAAATGGAAAATTGGAGTCTTCTGAATACGCTGCATATTCTATATGGGCAGAAATGAGTTTTTACGCTCATGTCTGAAATGAGTTTTTACGCTCAAGATAGGACAAACACCTACGTCAAAAGCTGTTTCTGCACAGGGCTCGAGGAATATCTCTGCATTTAATGCACGAGATTTGGTCATGGCTGGGAGAAGCTAATCGCTGTAACAAATACGCTCACATCACCATCCTTTCATTTTATGCCTAATCAGGCTATTCTACGCTGCCTTATATTTTACGCCTAATCAGGCCACTCTACGCTGGTTATCTATTTAATTAGGAATCATCAAGTTTACGCAGGGGTAGTTACCTACGTGGCTTGCATGACGTGTCATTCATAGACTAAGGGGACGTGGGTAGCAGTTGTCATAACTATAGCGTAAAATAGACAATCTTCTTCATAGTTTGGCCTTTTACGCCAACTAGGCAGTCTTTTGGCTTTTACGCCAACAACAGTCATTTGACTTTTACGCCAACAAGGGTAAAGGGTCTTGGCGTAAACTTTGGTTATCCAAATATAGGATGGTTGAAAGGAAGAATGAGATTTTAGTCAAGTGTGGATGAGATCCTTATACTCTACTCCAATATGCAGGCTTGTTTGGTACAGTTACGTAACCAAGATAATATATTCAAGACATGCATGGGCTACCACCAAAAACATGTCACGCCCCAGTCCCAAAATACGTAGGACTAGGAATACGTAACCTGCCCAGCCGTATGTATATGAACTCCAATATATGGAAACCATATACATACGTACGCTGTACATGAATATCCAATCCACCAGTGGAAATATACTGTCACAATAAGTCACATATAATCTATATCTCATCCACAACACAAATAATAAGTAGAAATAAAGAGCTGAATAATAACTGAATATCAAAGATGAGTATCTAGTCTGATATCATGTGGAAACAAATCCACTACAAAATGACTATACTGAAGTAGTAACAAAATCTCTAAACAATGGAAATAATCACAGCTACTCTGAGGGTAAGACCTCCTCAGTCAGGTACGTAGCGTCCGGTCCAGGACCGTACTCCTGCGGATACTTCTGCTCGTCCATATATGGAAAGGGACCAGGTCCTCAGAGGGACGTAACAAGATACATAATAACATGCCAATAAGTACTAAAATATAAACATCCAATGGGTCGTCTAACCGTCTAAGTGAATATAATTTGAGAACAACTTTCCCAACGTGTGGGCTATCTGGCCATAATGGGATTGGCATGATTCTCTCGGAAAATCAGGGCCCTACAAGCGTACCATCCTTTAAACTGCAGAGGCCGCCTGCAATATATAGGGTCACAACCACCCGTTTCTCCAGCGGAGAATCCGTACGAACTAGGGAAAGTGTAAAGGAGCCCAAACGCCTTACTTGTTGTTCTCCCCACCCCATGCTCTATGCATGCCACATCCATGACACGATAAAACCTCTAAATAACTACCAGGTCTACTAGCATACAAAGTTTTTATCAGCAGTCATCCCTAACGCACGGCCAATACGTACAGGAGGCCAGACCTGTCACGCAGTCCGTGATCTATATGAGACTCACAACTCGTGTAACAACTGTGTTACAGCCAATGAATCTAATGATGCTCCATAAGACTGGAGTGGTCTCATAAAGTAAGTCTAAAAATCTACATAAATAAAAATCTATATAAGCAGAATTAAACATGCATGTATCAGCTGGAATGTAAATAATAGTACAATGGCAAGGTATACTTGCCGAACAAAGGTTCTGTAAAGTGCAACGTCAAATATGTGTGTATAAGTTTTAGTGAAGGAAGAATTGTAGTTAGGGTTTGAAAGAGTTGTAATATATATAGAGATAAGAGGTGGTGGGGGTTACTTAATGGTTAAGAAACTACTGCCGCTGCTATTTCTTTCTTTCATTAGTTTAGGTTTCGGTTGAGGAGAGTTTAGTAATAATATGTAAAGAGGCGGTAGGGGATGAGTCACATGCGAAAAAAGGGAATCAATATACGTGGGGGTTACTTTACAAGCGGGTGAAAGAAAATTAAGCGGTTATAGAGATAAGAGGCGCTGGGGGTTACTTAATGGTTAAGAAACTACTGCCGCTGCTGTTTCTTTCTTTCATTGGTTTAGGTTTCGGTTGAGGAGAGTTTAGTAATAATAGGTAAAGAGGCGGTGGGGGATGAGTCACATGCGGAAAAAGGGAATGAATATACGCGGGGGTTACTTTACGCACCGGTGAAAGAAAATTAAGCGGTAGGGTTGTTGCTGATAATTCTCTTCTTTACGCGCGGAGAAGGGAAGAGCAAGGTAGGTTTTGCTATTGCTGCTGTTCCATATTTGTTTTACGCGAGTTAGGGTGCAAGCGGGTAATGGGTTTGGGTTTGGGTTTCAGTTTTGATACCCAATAGGAATTGTATATATATATACACATATCTATTCACAGAAAATTCTAAGAATTATATTGGTGCATACGGTTGAGCTAGCAACTGTCCAAATGATCGCCTACATGGAATAAATTAGGAAAAATTTATAATGGCCCCATAAATCCACTAGGTGCATAAATATCTCGAATAAAAATTAAATAAAATCTATTTCCTCTATTTAGCTCATAATTACTATAATTCAATTAAACAATTAATAAAAATACGGTTTCGAGATTAGGGGTCTTACAAAACTCAACAGTATGTCCAATTTTGGATTAATGTGTGCCAATCACAAATTTGACCAACAAGTCAACCGTGGGACCCACGAATAGGCGGCTCGGTCAACTAGGGTCTCAGGACCAGCTTGATATCACAAATCCAATGTCGTAAGTTTCGACGCATTTCGATGAGCATGCACCAACTAATGGAGAAATTTGTAAAACGTCGATACGAGAATTTTTTTACGGATATGGGTTTATTCTGACTCGCACACACGTCAAAATCATCTTTCGCGAAAGGTTGCACGTCAGGATATACCATACACTCCTTTTGATGCAACTGGTACAAGACATGGTGGTCTGGTTTAACCGTACCAACTCTGTATAAACAATTTTTATTGTTTTAAAAATGGGTTTTTCTTGGTTTTGGAACTCAATTATCAATCAACCTATTTCAAAATAAACTAAACTAAAAGAAGGAGCTGGATGGGGGTTAGATAGAGGTTATACCAGTGAAGATGGTTTAGGAAATGGATGATCAAGGGGCAAGTAATTACTCCACGAACAACAGTGGTCAAATCTGGAATCAGTCTGAAACGTACGGCGTTCCTGTCGTATTTTTGACCTCTATGATGCTCGAACGGCCACGAAACCACTTGAAATTTGGCGGAGAATGACTTTGCTTTGTGGCGATGCATCTCTGTCATGCCCCAGTCCCAAAATACATGGAACCAGGACACATGGCAATAGCCAGCTATCACGTCTCCGAGGATATCCCAATTTAATGGATCCTAGCAAAGAGTGCTACGCTTTCCTAAAATACTAACATGTCCAATATCAGTCAATAACAGGTAATCTAATATCATCCACAAAATAAACAGTAAGAAGTACTAAATAAACTGCTGGAAGATAAACACCAGTCCCAAGATATCATAGTACAACCAATAATGTCAGGTGGGAACAAACCCACTACTATAACGAAATAAAATACTGAAATGATAGATAAAAGATAATGACTAGGGCATCGGCTGACTAGATAATGATGCACCCAATCCTAGGCAGACGGCCTACCAAGTGATCACGGAAACTCTGACGGTAGCACCTCTAGCTCCTCTGTGGTAGCGAACCTCGTCTCCTGTCCTGGGCCGTACACTGTGGGGTAATATGCCTCGTCCAAATCTCGAAAGGTACCAGATTCTCAGAGGGACATAACAAGATACATAAAAGCATGCCATATATATAAATACTGAATAATATAAATGCAATAAAGTAAAAGGGTGTGCTAACCATCTAAGTGAATGCAATGTGAAGACAACTTTGGTACGTATGGGTAGACATAGGCATAACGTCCAACACTCCGAAGAGCGTGGTATCTGTAACGTCCATCATTCCGAAGAATGAGGTATCTGCAATATATATACGTTCGTATCACTCTGAAGAACGCGATGTCTGCAATAAAGGAAGTCATTGGATCCGTGGCTCCTCCGGATACTACGTCATCCAATGTGTGTATTTCATACACCTACTAGCTGTCCTCCCTGCCTAATATAGATACACTAGTCGAATACTCGACGTGCATACCCCTTATCTATATGCCAGTCTCTACCAATAAAATAATTATGAGTTACATACTAACCGTGATGCTTGTCACACGCATCGATAGCTAGTCGAGTACGCGGACCCACATCCCAACATGAATATATCACAGTGAAACGTGTAAGGTATCAGGTCACGAAAGATATCAGAGTATCCTTCCATGGGTTTAGTCTGCTAATGACTAGGTCAAGTACACTAATCATCGACGTATCCGTCGACTGCACTGAGTCAATCTCGGACGCACACAGTTATATGAAATACAGCAATAAGAATCATACAACATGTGCACCATTAAAATCAAACAGTAAATATAGCAAGGTATCTTGCCTGAGTCCTCAAGCTGTGAATGCAAGAAGCCGGTTCCCGCAGTGTCTCCCGGCTGGTCCAATGGTCCTAACACATAATATAATATAACAATATGATATCAGACACTAAGACAATAAACAGACCCTACGATGCTCTTAAGACCTGTCATAAGTTCACGACCGATCGAAGACGGCTACACGGGTGCACGTAGCTAGGATGTACAAGTGTTCTGTCCTCGTCAGCGTGTGTCTTGAGACAATAATCATTAATGTTAACGGGTTGCCACTATATTGATTTATACGAATACATGTCTTTGGTTTCCATGCCCAAACGTACTCAATTTATGTCAAGGCGTTCAGGTGAATTACTAACCTTGGTGACAGATCTCATAATTTATGGTTGCTAGCTATTAAACAAATTCTACCTCTTGTTAATCATCATACTAGCATGCATATTATTAGGGTTGACTCAGTTGTTATTACCTCGTTTATTTATCAACACGCATACAACTCTGGATTATCTCATTCATATTGGTTCGTGTCGACATAGGACACACCGACACGACGATTTGATAAAGCAACTATACGACGATATAAAGCGAGAAACGAGCTAGGGTCAAGTACCTGACTGATTGGACGAGAGCCTGCTCGTCCTGGTCGTCTTCCTCGCAGCGGAGTTCCGACGTCGATCGGCGGTTGGGTCGGCAGCGGTCAGTGGCAGCCCGTAGCGGATGCGGCAGCGGCAACCGTGGTCGGGTGGAGGCGGCAGCGGCTTGGGGCGGCTCTGAAGGGTCGGTCAGGTCGGGGGAAGTGTCGTGGTCGGTCGACCAAGGGTCATGGGTGGAGCTGGATGGGGTGTTCGACGGTTAGATGCCGGAGGGTGGTCGGGGAACGCAGGCAGCGGTCGGTGGCAGCCCGCAGCGGATGCGGCAGCGACAACCACGGTGGGGTGGAGGCAATGGGAGGAGTTGGAGAGGGTTGTCGGGCGGTCAGTCTGCCGGAGGGTGACTATGGTGGCGACGGGTTGGCTTGCGAAGTCGGAGGAGGGGCTCGGGTTGGAATAGGTCGGCTAGGGTTTGCTCAAGCAATGAAGAGAAAGGGTTTTTATGGTTTCTAAAGAGACTCATGTATATTTATGTGGTGATGGAGTTTGTGGGCTGTCCTCAGGATTTGGGCCTGCCTTGCCTTGTTAGGGTGGGGCTGGTCCACGTGGAAGAGTGCATGTGGGCTTGGTCAGGCTTGTTTTAGGTGAACTTGACCTCGAGTTTTAATTAATTTAGTAATTGCAAGGTGTTCTCTAAGGAATATTACGTAGCTAAGTTGAGACGCAATAACGAGCATCTATTTCTGCACAATGATCAAGGAGTAGTCTGGCATGTCTAAAATGTGTCCGTGACATTGGGTTGAAGGTAAATGCTAGTGTGGCTTTCCCAACCTCGTAGCAACAGCGTGGTGTAATAAGACATATAATTGTCGCACAAAAATCCTAATTAAATTCGTTTATCCCTAGTCTCTAGTTTTTAATTCAAAATAATCCCTAAATTGGTTGAGGGGGTTTACAGTCTCACATCCTCGAGGAAGCATCTACTACTTTGTGGGGTTGTTGAACAGCAAAAACAATCAGCAGTTCGCTGGTTTGGTTACGCTGGCGCTTCCGGTGCATTTTCGGGCTCTAGGGAAGTCGAAACTCTGCGAAACGAATTGGAACTTGTTGTGGGGTGTCTTGGCTATGTGGGGAAGACGTTCTCATACTCGGGGACATATTTTAGAGGTGGTGAATTTGCTGGAACAGCAACAGGTTGGCTGCTCACGGCTTCAAGGGGTTGTCTTCCTAAGGGTGTTGTCACCGGTGTCTCCAAAGTCAGCTTGGCATTGAAAGGATGCTGACGAGTGCAGAAATAATGAGATAGTGGAGAGAGACAAAACTGATGGTGATGGACAAAAGAGAGAGAGAGCTCGAGTTGAAGAAGTCTGTGTTGGCCTTTGAAAGGGAGAGGCTTGGAAACTATATATATATGTGTGGTTTTGATATCTATGTACAAATAAGTTTAAATTTTGGTTTCGTTTAGGATTATAATGGATAGGAGATTACATTGCATAATTTAAATTGATACCTGATTATGTCTAGTTTGATTCAAAAGTTTCAGTAAATCATTTAATGAAAGATGATGATCGGCTCACATGGTTGGCGCGTATATATAAGAGGAGGATGAGAAGGTGATGTTGAACTAGAGATAGATATGGATGAAATTTTGATCAAAATTAAAATAATATAATTCGAAAAGGAGTAGGTATATGTTCCTTTATGGTTTAATGGATAAAAAATTTAATTATATTAATTACCTATATATATTTATTTATTTTATTTATCCATTCTTGTAAAATATACATTCTTCTAAATTATTATAAATATTTCTTATATCATACTAGTAAATTATTTTATTTATTTATTTGTTTGTTTTACCTAAGGGTTACTTAATTTACCAATTGAGAGTTATTAATAATTGTTGATTAAATCCAATAAAAAAATCTAATTTTTTTTTTAGATTTTGGGGTAGGGAGTTTACATGCTCGCTACTCCAAGAAGGCGAGGACAGATGTGGTCCCAAAGACGGTACCGACGACGAAGATTAAGCCCCCCGTGAAGGAGACCACAAGCAGAGAGGTAGGACCCCTTATACTAACGGTTCCTGATGCGGACCCGATTTAGATGTTATGGCTGTATCCGTAAACCCTCTTAGTTTGATTCTTCTTGATCCTCTTTATGAATATCTCTCTTCTAGTCTGTTTGAATTGCAGACACAAGAGAAGAGGGACCCTCCCCGGCGGGCTGCTGCTTCAGTGATTTCTTATGCTGAACAGGAAGAGGAAACCCCTCCGGAGTCCGATGTGGGTGCCTCAGAATCAGCACCTGAAGCTTCGGGAGCTCGGGGCTTGGTTGCAGCTTTGGTGGATGAGCCTTATACCCCTTTGGAGCTCATATCCGTGGAAGATATGGAAGCTATGGGGGAGACTATGACAATACTAGATGAGCCACGACATACGCCACCTCCCTCTTGTACGTCATTTTTCAATTTCACAAGAGATTAGATTTTCTGGCTTCAGCTTCTTATTCTCCGGACGAAGTTAATTGTTGGTTGTTCTGGTCCTACAGGCCATGTTCCTCCCTTACGGATAGTGTGTATGGCTATCGAGGAGGATATCCTGGAAGAATGGGGTAGTGGGCTTATCAAGAGAAGGTATGAATCCTTCCCTCACCCCTCTAGAGGCAAAGAGCACCCTGCAGGGTCTGTTGCGGGTCCTTCTAGTGTAGTGGCTGCTACTGCCGATGTTATTGCTGGGCACTTGGTTGTTGAGGACTTTTCGGATGGTGGGATGGTTGGTCGTTCCGAGGAGGTTGTTCCCGATGTTTCCGATATTACGGTGGCAAGATCGTCATCTGAGGTCACTGTACCACAGTTTGGATTGGTACACCAGCGGGTGCCTAAGCAGCGGGGCACCCTGGTACTCCTGTCCTAAGTCGCATCTCCGACCTTGCTCAGCTACCGGGTGTTCGGGCCTTTGAGATGGCCATGAAGGAGTAGAATGTGAGACATCCCACTGGTCGCTCTTCCGCTACTTCTTCACCTTCAAGGCCATCGGGCGTTATCGCGCAACCTGCTACGCTTGTGGCTTCTTCCTCCTACCAGCAGCCCTTGACTCCAGCAACGCTGGAGGGGATTGACGAAAATATCCAGATCTCCCTTAGGAGCATCTACATGTTTTTGAGGCAAGGGGTCGAGAGTGTATTAGAGCGAAACAGGCCTTTCGACTGGACGAAGCTTTTTGCTGAAACTTAGGCCAATTCTCTGAGGAGCATCCCTAGTTTGGAAGAGATAATGGACCTCCTGGACCAAAAGCTGACGGAGGTAGAGCGATGCCTAATAGAGCTGCGACAACATCAGCAAGCGCATATGGGGATACGGATATCCCGTGAGTATAATGAGTTCTCAACGGTGTTGGTGGCGGAGAAGACCCTCTTTTCTTTGTCTAAGGAAGTTTTGCAATATGACTTCCAGAAGTTGCAAGAAGAGCGTGATCGGGTAGGTACCCTTAGGGAGGATTGCCTCACCAGGAAGAGGGACCTGACCGAGGAGATCAGACAACTCCAAGCAAAGCTTAATGTGCTGGGGAATAGCCTCTGGGAGGCCTAGCAGGAAGAGTGGGCCATCTGAACCGAGGCTAGCCGGGTAGCAAAGAACATGGCTGCTGTTATGGTCATGGTGCAAAAGCTGGACGACCGATATAAGTCATAAATCCGCTACGAAGATCCTGAGGTCCTGGTAACAGAAGTTGAGCACCGAGCTAAAGCACTCCTGGACAACCATATCGCCCATCTCCAAAGGTGAATATCGGAGTTGTGCTTCAACCAGCAGCTGTAGTAGTTTTGGGAATTCCCCTTTTTGTCCCTCTCATCGTAGTTTGTCGTAGTTTTATGGTTGGGGCGAATTTAGTTTGCCTTTTCTCTTTCGTAAGAAGAAAAAAAAGCTTTCTTTGTTTTTGCAATTATCTTTTGTCTTGAGTTTGACAGAATCCCATCAAACCTCGTCTTGGGCTGTATGAGAGTGAACGATCGTACCTTACGGAATGAGGCATTACGACTCTGGGGTGAGTCGTCGGTCTACCACTTAATTATAAGTACCAGGTGTCTTTCTGACTCATTCCACAGATTTACCTCTTATGTGATAGCTTCCAAGGATGCTCCACAGGGAATCGAGGAAAACGCTTCCCTTTCCGTGGACAGGGTTGCTTCAAGTCCCCATTCTGGCACGCCCGAGTCACTTCCTATTGAGGACACTGGAGGAGCGTTTGCTGCTAACGTACCTAAGGCGGACATTTTACAGGAACTCCTCGGCTCTTCGTCGGATGGATTAAATGTCACCTTGAAAGGACCGGCGGAGCAGACCAGCGTAGTTGCCTACTGTCAGTTGTTTGCATCTTCAGACACTTATGTGTTTTCATGCTCTTGCAATGTATATAAAAAATTAGGAGGATTCTAACTCCTCTTAGATTTTCTATTTTGCTCTTAGTTTCCTTTATGTAGAGGAAATAAAAACTTCTAAATTTGTTGCATTCCTGCGTGTGGGCTTTCTAGGTCTTGTACTAGAGGTAATATTAACGTAGTACAACTCTGCAGTTGTTGTGGCCATTCCACTGGGGATTTGTTTTTGGACCTATTATATTTTGCGCAACTAAGTGCAAGTAACAAGTTTGGGACATGTCCTGCCAGAGGTGATGTGGACGTGGGAGGTTTTGTGGTCCCTTTACTTCTTGCGCACCTGAGTACAATTAATAGGTTTGGGATAAGCCCTGCCAAAGGTGATATGGACATGGCAGGTTTTATGGACTTAACACCGCTAGCGTACTCCGGTTAGAGTATGGGTTGATAAGTTTAGATAATGATCAAAATCAAAGGTAATATGGACATGATAGTTGATAGTCGATACCCGAAAGGTCTGCTCAGATTTAATATGGACATGACAAACTCAGCCAGAAAGAAATGCTAGGACAGTAGCTCAGAGATAAAAATGGACGTGAACCAAAGTCCCAAGGACTCACTAGGGAGTATTTTACTAAGGGTGGTCTACCTGAGAGTGTAGATAGACCTGAGGGTTGTCCCACTGGGGGAGCTTTTTGAGGATTCATACCTGTTGCTTACTCAGGACTCCTAAGTATAAATAATGGCTTTTATAATAATTTGTGTAGAAAGGGAAATGCCGTACATAGGTACTTGCTGGGGATGGAAAACAAAACAAGAGTGTGCATCTTGGTTGCCTTGCTGAAGAAGAGGGGAGTACAAGTCTAACTTAGACGTAGTACTTTTTCAGGAACTTGTCGTTGATAGGCATCATGAGCAAGTCACCGTTGGGTTTTGCTAGCCGGTAGGCGCCATTGGAGAATACGGACTATATGATGAACTGGCCCTCCCATTTAGGGTAAAATTTACCGGTTGTCTTGTGGGTCATAACTATCGGTCTTCTTACTGCCAAGACAAGATCACCCACTTGGAATATTCTCTGCTTAATCCGCTTGTTGAAGGCTCCAAAGAGACGCGCTTGGTACAACTTAATGCGCTGTTGAGCTAAGAGTTATTTTTCATCGAGTGCTTCCAACTCTTGTAGTCGTCAATGATGGTTGTCGTCCACGTTTAGCTGATAGGAGAGAGCCACTCGGAGTGAAGGAATTTAGATCTCGAGGGGGAGGGTTGTTTCGCTTTCGAATACCAAAGAGAATGGCATACTTCATGTAGCTATCTGTGTCACGACCCGCACCCGATATAGGGATGCAAGTCGGGAACAACGCCCAGCCTATGCCACAGCATCGGCGGTAGAACGCTGTCTTGGTCAACTATACTATCTAATTATCTCACTATAAAGTATAAACCTCCAATAATATCTCAACTCCAAGAAGAGAGTAATCAATTTAATTCAACACAATACTCAATCATATTTCTCTGGCACGAGAGGATATCATAGAAGTCTAACATAACTAAGCAGTTAAAAATATAACAACAACAAATAGAAATAATATCCAAACACAAATATATGCCGGAAATAAATCTGGTACCAAAATGCTAAAGAGAACTAACTATGCTAACTAGTGAATCCGGCTAAATCTCTCGACAGTCACTCCAGAACTAGTGGGTCCAAGTCTGTACCATCAATAGGCTGAGGTCCGTAGTATGTCGGACACCAATCTCCCGGATCCTCTAAAAAATGTTTTCTAGTCAGGAATAGAACGAAGTACAACCCAATAGTAGTTCCAACTAATTGACAAAAACTATAAAGCAGTAGAATAGAAGATGCTATCTACGATGAGGATATAACTGATAATCAAGAACAATGAAAGAATAGGCAATACTAACGACAGAATATAATCAATACGTACAAGAATAAAGGAATGAACTATAATGTCAGAAAAGAACAAGGTAATCAATGAACTGAATAATAGAATCTATAATAACTGATTTGAGATACTAACTAAATATGTGACCGGCCTGGGAGATTCAATGATTACACTAAGGAGCTAACTCAACCATACGTGAATTGCATGGTTAGTTAGTAGCCAATGATTACACTACTAGCCGATAGTTTTTTGATCACATATTTAATTGGTATTTCCCCCGCCCCGACTGATATGATGGATCGAATCATGACACGTCACTAGCCAATGTATCCAATGTTTAATCTACAATATTCAATGTTATCCAATACCAACAAGGACAGTATCCGATACCATCTCCATAATCAAGGTAATATCCCATGACTGACGATCCAATAACAATACCAATCCGTGTACCATCGTGTCAAGAATCATAAGTAACATTTTTAAATACTTGAATTATAGTGGTAATCAAATAATGGATACTATCAAAGAATGTACTCGCTTGTGGTCTAGAGCAAATAATAAAAAATAATGTCTGAACTGGTATCACAGACCTATATATGAAATATTGCATTAATACAAGTTTTGGGGAAGAGAAATAAATTAAACTAATCAATTTCTAGGTCATAAAACTATTTCTAAGTCAAAAATTAAACTAGGTCAACTCTAAGTCAACTATGGTCAACTATAGTCAAATTATGGTCAACTACAATTTCTAGGTTGCATGAGTCTAACTCAAAGATATTGGGCTCACACACTATGAATCTAGGCCATACAAGCTACATCTTAGGATACTAAGATATCGTATCTCAGGATACGCAAACAAGGGATAAATATAACACATATGTACATATCAAATAATATTATATATATATAATCCTAATTACAAATGCTAAATGGATACCTTGGTTTCAAACCAACTTGGTATCGCAATACTAAACCTCTATCTTGATATCCAAACCCAATACCTTGATTATCCTCCAATACCTTGTTACTTACCTTGGCATCTCAAGGTAAATTCAAAACCTTATTTATACTAACTACCCAACAATAATTAAACTACTATAAATTTAATATTTATATAATATTATATACCTTATTTTAGTCACCTTAATACCAACCCATAATTAGTTTACAACTATCATATTACTTATGCCAATACCTACTACTCATACCTTGGTATATCTTGATACTTACCTTGGTATCTCAAGGTATTTGCCAAAATCTCATATATATACTAACTACCCATCAATAATTACATATATCAATCCAATATAACTCTAGTATGTACTAATAGAATAATACTAACTACCAACTACACACTAACTATTAATACATATATACGTACATACATACCTACAAATATATAATATATAAAAGATACTCATAATAATTGATAACTAAAATATACTAACTATTCTAATAAATTTATATGCTACAACTAAATATATACATATATAGTATACTATAATACAAATAGCAATTATAAACATATTTATATATATATTAATTACCATATATATATACATATATATATATTAATATCTAATATATTAAAAACTGCCAAACTGTCGCTAAATACCCTGCCCACTGTCGCAAAAAGCTGCTATGTATATATACACTGCAGTTTTTGTGACAGTTTCCTGCACTGTCACTAGAAACTGTCGCTGAAGCTTCTGATACTCTGCTGATACACTGTTGTTTCAGCGACAGTTTTCTGCAACTGTCACTGACTGCTGTCGCTGAAAAGCTGCTATTATTTGCATTTGTTGCTGCTGTTGCGACACTTCTGGCTCGCTGCTGTCGCTAAAAATATATGTATATATATATATATATAATATATATAAATACATATATATAACCCACCATATATATTTATATAATATATATTTAAATACATATATATAACCCACAATATATATTTATACAATATACATATAAAACTATATATAACTATATATACACTTATACATAGTAAATTGCATAAAATATCATATAGTAACATACATACACACACATAGTAATATGTATATATAACTATACATATATGTATACATATATATAATCATACAATAATATAAATACATAACAATATATAATATAACTATATATATAACCACATATAAATATATCTACTATATTATATATACATATGCTACCACTTATAAATATATACATACATATATATATATATATATATATATATATATATATATATATATAAATAATCATATAATAACTATAAATAATCTAATTACTTAATTAAACATACACATATATTATATAAAATATATACATATATTTACATCCCTAACATATATTATAACATATATATTAATGCATGTAGAAGAAAGCTACATAATATATAATCTATTAATACATATATAATACATAGATCTACGATACAATAAACACTATAATAAATATATATAATACATATATAATATATATAGATACATACACAATTATAATTCAAGAATTAAAGCACAATTAATTAGATCTACACATAAACACACAACAATTGGAGAGTATCACACAGTATCCCACTAGATCTAGGATACGCATGCGACACGAGTCCACCACACATCCAATTGCACTCCGAAGGACACAAACAAATCACATATAATATTTATGAACAAAACAAAGTATCAAATGTACATATATGTGTCCGTGTCAAAATACGACATGTACAAAGTCCCGTGTCGGAGGGAAAACTCCCAAAACAACACGTATCACCAAATTGTTGGGATACGACCTACACGTACCCAATTGTGGACATGACACTAGCCCCAAACACATAAATATATGCCAAATTGATCTATAGGATCAATTGACACACACAACAAAAGTAATTTTCGGAATTCCCCCAAAATTGACACAAAAAGCACCATAATTTTCTTCATAGGTCTCCTATGAACACAAAACCAAATCCTATGGGTAGTACATACATATGGGTTGATTATTCATGATTAAATCAAAGATTTAGAAGCTATTTTAAGGAGAAAAAAACTGAATTATACCTATTGGGAGATGGATTCCCAATAAAACCCCCAAAATTGGTGAAATTAGCTTCCAACTTGTAGATCCTTGCTCCTCTTTATAGATCCTTGCTTCCTCCTTCTAGATCATTGCTCTTCTAGTCTCTAATGGTGATTTGAGAAGTAATTGGGTGGAAATTTGGTAGAGATTTGATAAAATTTGGTTGAGGAAAATTCTAGATCTAGATTTGGAATAAAAAATGAAGAGAGAGAAAGTTTTCATCCCCTTTATATAGGCCTCACTTGTCCCCTCACTCAAGCTACTATGTAAAGTCTAAAATATCCCTTGGGACCTCTCATGAAAAAATTAATTAAGGAGGGAAGCTTCTAGTCTAATGGTTTAATTAATTTAATCATCCTCCTAATTAATGTGCTTTCTAGTTGGGCTCAATTCTAACAATTAATACATGTTGGTCCATGAGTCTAAACTAAACTAGTTAGGTCAACTAACACAAGTTCAAAAAAATAAATCTATCATGCTAATAATAAATAAATAAAACAATAAATACATATTTAACATGCACAATATTTAATTAATTATAAAATGACCAAAATACCCTTTTCTATAAAATACGGTAGTGACAAGTCTATCCCCCTTAAAATAATTTTGTCCTCGAAATTTAAGGGTGATCGTACTTCTTCTAAGTCAAACTCCCAGCAATCATAGTCTAATATGATCTTATCTCACTAAGAACAATCCTATGCAAAGAATAACATGCATGGTCATGGTCTCCACCTGTCTTATTACTGTTGTCTCTATCAGGGTATTCTATAGCTACACTAACTATATAACACAAGCATCCAAAAGGTACTAAAGAATCAATCAATCAAAATAGATGAAAGGAACAGAAAGAAAGAACAGACTCTCTAACCCATCACCTGTAGTATTGGTCTCCTCGACCGTCATCGCAAATGCTCCGCCCTGTCGAGGTAGCTCCCTCTGCGGGTGATGAGAAATCTGTGGGGCTATAGGTCGCCTAACTCCACCTCTCTGCCCTAGATCGGCATCCTGGCCTGGACGTTGAATTGTCCAGAGACAATCCTTCACCAGATGCTCCGTTGGTCTACAATGTAAGCATGCTCCAAGTCTCTTCCGGCACATCTTCCAAGTGTGCCCAGTCTTCTTGCAATAGGTGCATTGAGGAGCTTGTTGCACCTGCCTCTGAGGCTGTTGTGGTATCTACTATATTGGAGCTTGTACTGGAGCAACAATAGGTTCTGGCATTGATATTGCTGCTGATAGGCTCCGAATTGTACTGGAAACTGCTGTTGCTGGAACCGCGGCCTCTTTGTCGGTCACGCACTGCTACTGTCACCCCCAAACATATCCCGGTCCCTCTTCAGCTTCAAGTTCCACTCCCGCTCGACCTTGCGTGCCTCCGAAAGTATCTCAGAATACGTCTCATAGAAAGACGGAATGAGAATCTTCACTTCCCAATTCAGACCCTTGCGGAAACGGATAGCCCAAACTTCTGGCTCTCTCACCAAGTACTCCGCAAATCGGCTCAGCCTCCTGAACTCTGCGACATACTCCTCTACAGACATGCTTCCTTGTTTAAGGCTCTCAAATTGCCTTCCTAATTCCAATCTGTCCGTCCGAGCAAAGAACTTCTTCTTAAAGAGATCCTTGAATATCTCCCAAGACTGCCCCGCATCAGTAAGAATTGGCTTATTCCTGAACCAAGTGCGGGCAACGTCGAACAGTTGAAGTCCTACCGCCTCAACCTTCAAATCCTCCACAAAACGGGACACCTTCATGAGTCACTCGATATCTTCAAGCCAATCGTTAGCATAGACTATACCTTCTGTACCCTTGAAAACTTGAGGCTCAAGCTTCTTGAAATTTTGAATATTGCCTGGCATGATCTGAATATTCTGTGGCTGTAGAGGAGCCTCTTTCTGAACTACTGTTATAGCTATCTGATGGGCGTTTTCTATACTCTGCCGCATCAAATCTGACTGCCTGTGCTGGGCTTCTATCTGTGCCCTCTGTAATTCTATCATCTCTCTAAACAGTACAACTATCGGCGCGATATCTCCTAAAAATGGAGGTGGTGGAAGTCCCTCCGAAGCAACTGGAGTAGTCCTCAGAACAGGTGGAGGAGAACCCCCGAAGGTAGCCAAGACTCCTACATGAACTGATGTCGTAAGAGGTACAAACCCTACAGCCTGAGTGGAAGATTGAGAGGTGGCAGACCTCAAAGAAACTGCTCCCGATCGATGGGATCTAGTCTTCGGCGGCATCCTGAAGACAGATCGAAACAAAGAAGATCAATTCGACACAAGATAAGATATCATCAAGGAAGGACAAAAGTATTCAGAAGTAATCAAAAGTAGCGATTCAATTCAGATTGGAATTCCTAGTTGTGATTGAGTATCCCTCTCTCTTCCTAGTATCTTATGTCCTATATCCTATCGCAGGCTCTCAATAGTACAACTAAGTCGTCGCACTACCACGACATCGCAATATTGCGAAGCCTGACCTGCATGGGCCACCACTAAAATTGTGTCATGACCCGTACCCGATGTAGGGATGCAAGTCGGGAACAACGCCCAGCCTACGCCGCAGCATCGGCGGTAGAACACTGTATTGGTCAACTATACAATCTAATTATCTCACTATAAAGCATAAACCTCCAATAATATCTCAACTCCAAGAAGAGAGTAAACAATTTAATTCAACACAATACTCAATCACATTTCTATGGCACGAGAGGATATCACAGAAGTCTAACATAACTAAGCAGTTAAAAATATAACAACAACAAATAGAAATAATATCCAAACACAAATATATGTCGAAAACAAATTCGGTACCAAAATGCTAAAGAGAACTAACTATGCTAACTAGTGAATCCGGCTAAATCTCTCGACAGTCACTCCATTACTAGTGGGTCCAAGTCTGTCACGACCCGCACCCGGGGTAAGGGTACTAGTCGGAAATAACGCCCAGCCTACGCCGCAGAATCGGCGGTAGAACGCTGTCTAGAAAGTCTATCTAATATAATGAACCACCAAAAGATAGTGTACTCAATCACAGAACTAAGATAGAATGAACACGAATCAGATAAGAATAGAATAGTCACAATACAACTCATGAGTATAAAATAATACATCAATGAGTCTGAAGAAAAATACAGAAATATGCTGGAGACAAATCCAGTACAAAAGAATACTACAAAACTATAAAGCTACAACTCCAGGGTCAACTGTCTCAGTTGGGATAAGTCCCTCTTGAGCCAGGGTCTCAGAATCTAAACCCACAACATCCTGGGGTCCATAATAGGTAGGGTACTCCTCAGTGTCATCTGGAAAAATATATCCAGTCAGGAAAGGAGCAGAGTACAACCCTAACAGCAGTTCTCAAACAATGATAAAAACTATGTAACAGTAAGTAGCTGTGGATAAACAAGATGCATAAATAGATACAAGAAATATATAGACAATAAGGAAGTACTGGAAAGAAATACAATAATGAACAATATGCTGATAGAACAAGAATACTAATGACTAAGTGTGTGAGTACTAGCTTTAACATGTGACCGGCTTAGGAACTTGCACAAGAGTATAATGGCCTGGCTGATTATACGTGCGGTGTATGATCAACACTCACAAGGAATAAGACATGCACAAGGAGGCTATGATCACATATCTACACTAAAATACTCCCCACCCTGACTGGTATAATAGATCCAACCACGGTACGTTATGGCACTAGATTCCCCAAGAAGATAGCTAGTCTCCCCGAGAATCGGTGTCTGTACATGTACAAGATAACCAATGAAACAATACTTGCACCATATACACCATATACCAAGGAATAACATCTCATGACGAGATCCGGATATACCAAACCGTGTAACCATAGTGTTAAGAGAACATGTATATCTACACTAGATACAACGAACATAGAGGATATCATAAATGAGAAACTATCAGAGAATGTACTCGCCTGAAGTCCAATGAACAGTCTCACAAATGTCTGACTCGGTGCCTCGAAGACCTAGATATGGAATACCACATTAATACAAGGTCCCGGAAATAGAACAAGTCAAACTAGGCAATTTCTAGGTCAATAAGTCAATTCTAAGTCAAAAGTCAACTATGGTCAACTCTAAAGTCCACTAAAGTCAAACATGGTCAAACCCAAAGTCAACCTCACAAGACATCTATAAAATAATATAGAGATAAACTACAATAATTTAGGAATCAAATTAGATTCAAAAAAGAACTCACATAAAGTATACTAATAATACAATTAATATATACCCTAAAATAATATATATACAACCCAACATTTATATAAATAACATAATATATTATTACAATTATTATTCCTCACAAAACACATATATATATACATATATATATATACAATTATAATATATAATATATACATTAAATCTGTCAAAGCGTCATTGAAAAACAGTGAATAAAATAGGATTAAATCAAAACAGTTTAAATAGTGACAGTCGGGACTGTCACCGAAGGACTGTCACCGAAATCCAAATAATAAACTGCCACTGCTTTGGTTTTCGCTGACAGTTAAACTGTCGCGGAAAAGCGTCGCAGAAAAGCTGCTGTTTCCCGCTGCTGCAATTAATGACAGGTTTGTCATTAATTGCCCGAAGGCTACAGCGGCTGCTATTAGTCGGCTAATTAATGACAGTTTTTGCTGTCATTAATTCACTGTCACTAAAACAAGTTATATATATATATAATTATATATATAAAAACAGAATATATAAACAATATATATATATATATATATATATATAAACAGAATATATAAAACAGTATATATATATATATATATAAACCATTAATACAAAAATGTACATATATATATTAATATACACATAAACTTATACCTTCAAATATTTAACAAAGAACATATAATTTACATGGCTAGAAGCACACCTAAAATATTTACATTAATATCCAAATAATTACATAATAATTATAAATAATATAATTACACAATTAAACATACAAATATATTTTATAAAACATTTTATGTATAAATTATATTATTTAACAAGTAGTAACATATATATTTGCATGCAAGAAAGCTACATATTATATTGTACATTATATTAGCACACCCAAAATATAGATCTATGCTACAATAATTATTATAATAAATACACAAAATAAATATTTAATATCCATATATATATATTAATTATAAATGAAGAATTGAACCACAATTAATTAGATCTATGCAAAAATACACACAATTGGAGAGTATCTCACCGTATCCCACTAGATCTAGGATACGCATGCGACACGAGTCCAACACACAACCAAATGCACCACGAAGGACACAAACAAATCATAAATAATATTTATGAATAAATCAAAGCATCAAAAGTAGATCTATGTGTCCGTGTCAAAATACGACATGTTCAAAGCCCCGTGTCGGAGGAAAACCCCCAAATAACAAGTATCACCAAATAGTTGGGATACGAACCACAAGTATCCCAATATGGACACGACACTAGCCTCAAACACAAATCTCATGTTGAATTGATCTATAGGATCAATTGACACACACAACAAAATATAAATTCGGAATTCCAACAAAATTGACACAAAAAGTACCATAACTTTCTCCATGGGTCTCCTATGAACACAAAACAAAGTCCTATGGGTAGTACATACATATAGGTTGATTTTACATGATTAAATCTCAGATTTAGAAGCTATTTAAATGGGAAAATCTGAATTATACCTATTGGGAGATGGATTCCCAATGAAACCTCCAATTGAGATGAACTTGCTTCCAAATTGTAGATCCTTGCTCCTCTTTGTAGATCCTTACTTCCTTCTTCTAGATCCTTGCTTTCTCCTTCTCTAATAGTGAATTGGAAAGAATTTGGAATGAATTTGGTAGGGAATTGGATTGGGAATGGAGGGAATTTGGTAGTGGGAGAATTCTAGATCTAGATTTGGAATGAGATGAGAGGAGAGAGAAATTTCCCCCCCTCTTTAATAGGCCGGCCATAGCCCCTCCCCCAAGCAATTGTAAAATGTCCAATGTACCCCTTGGGGCCTCTCATGAAGAAATAATTAAGGAAGGAAGCTTCTAGTCTAATCATTTAATTAATTTAATCCATCTCCTTAACTATGGGCTTTCTAAATGGGCCAAGTCTAACTAATTAATTCATGTTGGTCCATGGGTCCAAACTAAACTAGTTGGGTTCACTAAAATAAGTCCAAAATAATTAAATAACATCCAACAACAATTAAATAATACAACAAAAATTATTTACCATGCACAATATTTATTTAAATAGGAAATTACTAAAATACCCTTTTTCCTAAAATGTGGTAGTGACAAAGTCTGCACCATTAATAGGCTGAGGTCCGTAGTATGTCGGACACCAATCTCCCGGATCCTCTGAAAAATATTTTCCAATCAGGAATGGAGCGAAGTACAACCCAAAAGTAGTTCCAATTAATTGACAAAAACTATAAAGCAGTAGAATAGAAGATGCTATCTACGATAAGGATATAACTGATAATCAAGAACAATAAAAGAATAGGCAATACTAACAACAGAATATAATCAATGCGTACAAGAATAAAGGAATGAACTATAATGTCAGAATATAACAAGGTAATCAATGAACTGAATAATGGAATCTATAATAACTATGTGATTTGAGATACTAACTAAATATATGATCGGCCTAGGAGATTCAATGATTACACTAAGGAGCTAACTCAACCATACGTGAATTACATGGTTAGTTAGTAGCTAATGATTACACTACTAGCCGATAGTTTCTTGATCACATATTTAATTGGTATTTCCCCCACCCCGACTGATATGATGGATCGAATCATGACACGTCACTAGCCAATGTATCCAATGTTTAATCTACAGTATTCAATGTTATCTAATACCAACAAGGACAGTATCCGATACCATCTCCATAATCAAGGTAATATCCCATGACTGACGATACAATAACAATACCAATCCGTGTACCATCGTGTCAAGAATCATAAGTAACATTTCTAAATACTTGAATTATAGTGGTAATCAAATAATGGAAACTATCAAAGAATGTACTCGCCTTTGGTCCAGAGCAAATAATTAAAAATGATATCCGAACTGGTGTCACAGACCTATATATGAAATATTGCATTAATACAAGTTTTGGAGAAGAGAAATAAATTAAACTAGTCAATTTCTAGGTCATAAAACTATTTCTAAGTCAAAAATCAAATTAGGTCAACTCTAAGTCAACTATGGTCAACTATAGTCAAATTATGGTCAACTACATATTTCTAGGTTGCATGAGTCTAACTCAAAGATATTGGGCTCACACACTATGAATCTAGGCCATACAAGCTACATCTTAGGATACTAAGATACTGTATCTCAGGATACGCAAACAAGGGATAAATATAACACATATGTACATATCAAACAATATTATATATATAAAATCCTAATTAAAATGCTAAATGGATACCTTGGTTTCGAACCAACTTGGTATCGCAATACTAAACCTCTATCTTGATATCCAAACCCAATACCTTGATTATCCTCCAATACCTTGATACTTACCTTGGCATCTCAAGATAAATTCAAAATCTTATTTATACTAACTACCCAACAATAATTATAAACTACTATGCATTTAATATTTATATAATACTATATACCTTATTTTAGTCACCTTAATACTAACCCATAATTAGTTTACAACTATCCTATTATTTATGCCAATACCTACTACTCATACCTTGGTATATCTTGATACTTACCTTGGTATCTCAAGGTATTTGCCAAAATCTCATATATATACTAACTATCCATCAATAATTACATATATCAATCCAATATAACTCTAGTATGTACTAATAGAATAATACTAACTACCAACTACACACTAACTATTAATACATATATACGTACATACATACCTACAAATATATAATATATAAAAAATACACATAATAATTGATAACTAAAATATACTAACTATTCTAATAAATTTATATGCTACAACTAAATATATACATATATAGTATACTATAATACAAATAGCAATTAGGAACATATTTATATATATACTAATTACCATATATATATACATATATATATATCTATATATATATTAATATCTAATATATTAAAAACTGCCAAACTATTGCTAAATATCCTGTCTACTGTCGCAGAAAGCTGTTGTGTATATAGATACACTGCAGTTTTTGTGACAGTTTCCTGCACTGTCACTAAAAACTGTCGCTGAAGGTTCTGTTACTCTGCTGATACACTGTTGTTTCAGCGACAGTTTTCTGTAACTGTCGTTAACTACTGTTGCTGAAAAGCTGCTATTATTGGCATTTGTTGCTGCTGTTGCGATACTTCTGGCTCGCTGCTGTCGCTGAAAATATATGTATATATATATACAATATATATATAAATACATATATATAACCCACCATATATATTTATACAATATATATTTAAATACATATATATAACCCACAATATATATTTATACAATATACATATAAAACTATATATAACTATAAATACACTTATACATAGTAAATTGTATAAAATACCACATAGTAACATACATACACACACATAGTAATATCTATATATAACTATACATATATGTATACATATATATAATCATACAATAATATAAATACATAATAATATATAATATAACTATATATATAACCACATATAAATATATCTACTATATTATATATACATATGCTACCACTTATAAATATATATCTACATACATACATATATATATATATATATATATATATATATAATAACTATAAATAATCTAATTACTTAATTAAATATACACATATATTATATAAAACATATACATATATTTACATCCCTAACATATATTATAACATATATATTAATGCATGTAGAAGAAAGCTACATAATATATAATCTATTAATACATATATAATACATAGATCTATGATACAATAAATACTATAATAAATATACATAATACATATATATTATATATAGATACATACACAATTATAATTTTAGAATTAAAGCACAATTAATTAGATCTACACATAAACACACAACAATTGGAGAGTATCACACCGTATCCCACTAGATCTAGGATACGCATGCGACACGAGTCCACCACACATCCAATTGTACCCCGAAGGACACAAACAAATTATATATAATATTTATGAACAAAACAAAGTGTCAAATATAGATCTATGTGTCCGTGTCAAAATACGACATGTACAAAGTCCCGTGTCGGAGGGAAAACCCCCAAACCAACACGTATCACCAAACTGTTGGAATACGACCTACACGTACCCAATTGTGGACATGACACTAGCCCCAAACATATAAACATATGCCAAATTGATCTATAGGATCAATTGACACACACAACAAAAGTCATTTTCGGAATTCCCCCAAAATTGACACAAAAAGCACCATAACTTTCTTCATAGGTCTCCTATGAACACAAAACTAAATCCTATGGGTAGTACATACATATGGGTTGATTATTCATGATTAAATCTCATATTTAGAAGCTAATTTAAGGGAAAAAACTGAATTATACCTATTGGGAGATGGATTCCCAATGAAACCTCCAAAATTGGTGAAATTAGCTTCCAACTTGTAGATCCTTGCTCCTCTTTGTAGATCTTTCTTTCTCCTTCTAGATCCTTGCTATTCTAGTCTCCAATGGTGATTTGAGAGGTAATTGGGTGGAAATTTGATAGGGATTTGATGAAATTTGGTTGAGGGAAATTCTAGATCTAGATTTGGAATAAAAATTAAAGAGAGAGAAAGTTTTCATCCCCTTTATATAGGCCTCACTTGCCCCCTCTCTCAAGCTACTATGTAAAGTCTAAAATATCCCTTGGGGCCTCTCATGAAGAAATTAATTAAGGAGGGATGCTTCTAGTCTAATGGTTTAATTAATTTAAGCATCCTCCTAATTAATGGATTTTCTAGTTGGGCTCAATTCTAACAATTAATACATGTTGGTCCATGAGTCTAAACTAAACTAGTTAGGTCAACTAACACAAGTCCAAAAAAATAAATCTATTATGCTAATATTAAATCAATAATACAATAAATAAATATTTAACATGCACAATATTCAATTAATTATAAAATAACCAAAATACCTTTTTCTAGAAAATACGGTAGTGACAGTCTGGACTGTTGTACGGTAGGTCCAGAGACATTCACCGAGCTTCTCGTTCCAGTTGCGCTTGTTAGATGATACAAACTTCTTAAGAATCTTGATGATGGCTTTGTTGAATGCCTTAGCCAACCCATTTGCCGCTGGGTTGTAGGCAGTCGACATCACATTCTAAATCCAATTTTTGTCGCAGAACCGGTAGAATGTATGACTTACAAAAATTGGACCATTGTTATGAATGATCCTTCATGGCAAGGTGAAGAGGTATATGACTTGATGCTTGAAGAAGCTGATCACGTTGGATGTCTTAACTTCCGGAAGTGGTACTGCTTTAGCCCACTTGGAGAAGTAGTCGGTGATGGCCAGGATGAACCGATGTCCCTTAGACGGTGGTCCGATGATATCCATTTTCCATGTCTCGAACTGCCAAGATGCTACCTTTGGGTGTAGGAATTCAGATGGCTGGTGGATGAAGCCTGCGTAGATTTGGCATGCTAGGCACTTTCTCGCATAGTCAACCGCATTCGCAACCAATGTGGGCCAATAATGTTCCATTCTCCGAAGACGGTCATGTAGCTTAGGTTCGGGTTGATGGGAACCACAAACGCCACCGTGAGCCTCACGAAAGGCCTGCTTTGCTTCTGCATTCGATAGGCATCATAGCAGAAGGTCGTCATAAGAACGACGATACAATATTTTGGTGGCTGCGTCATAATAGAACCGAAGGAAACTTCTTCTGATCGATGTGGCTTCATTTGGGTTCTCGGAGAGAATTTCATAGACCGCATAGTCGATGAATGGAAACCTCCAGTCCTGGACATCAGCGTGTACTTCCGTTACGTAGCTTAGACATAGGCAAAGGTTATTTTTGGGGCAGACCAGTTCTTGACCGATCACCGTAATTAGCGGATGGGTGTCGTCTGGAACTGCCAAGGAGGCAGCGAGGCCGGCCAGGGCATCATCCTCAACGTTCTGTAGCCGAGGGACATGCTCAATGAAGAATCCCTCGAAGGTTGAGATAATGCCAAGTGCAGCTTGGTGGTAAGGAATTAGGTCTTTATTCCGTACTTCATATTCACCTCGAACTTGGTTGACTATCAGCTTGGAGTCATGTATGCCTCTAAATAGTCCACCCCCACTTGTTTAGCAAGTTGGAGTCTAATAATGAGAGTGTTGTACTCTACCATATTGTTGGAGCATGGCTTCGTGAGGGATTAAGATCGATTAATGACCAGATTATAGGGGGAGATTAATACTATCCTAACTCCAGCGACGATATTGCATTTGTGACCTACTCTTGAAGCAAAGTCAAAGAACATCTGTTACTTCGTCTGTATTTGTGACCTACTCTACCTACAGCTTGTATTAAGTTACGTTTGAGTTTGCCACTTCGTCTGGAATTTTATCGTAGAGTTTCGAGGTTTCTGGCACCGGATGTGCTGCTAGAAAGTCGGCCAGTGCTTGACCCTTGACGACTTTCTGAGGGACAAACACCATGTCGTATGGAGAGAGTGGCATCGCCCAGGTAGCCAGACGGGAACTGAGTGCCCCCGATTTGGTCATGTGGACTCTGAAAGGATTGACTCATGATATCACATGAATGGTCTATCCAGTCACGTAATGCCGAGTCATCTGGACGACAAATACTAGAGCAAGGCATTCCTTCTCGACGGGGGTGTACCTATGCTCCACACCAACCATCATCCGACTGAGATAATAGATGGCCAGCTCGTAGCCTGTATCACTATTCTGGGCTAATAGAGCATCGAGGGAGTGAGTCATCGCGCGAACATAAATCAGAAATGGCTTCCCCGAGGCTGGGGCTACCAGCACTGGAGGGTTCGATAGGTATTCTTTGATGTCGTCAAACATGCGTTGGCATTCTTTATTCTAGAAAAATGAGATGCCTTTATTCATGAGCTGGGTGAATGGACGACAATGCCCAGAGAGGTTAGATATGAACATCCAGATGTATGCTAGCCTCCTTTGGAGGCCGTAGAATTTTCGAAGGTTGCTCGGCGGGTTCATCTCAAGGATTGCTTTAGTTTTGTCGGGGTTTATATGAATATCCAGAGAAGTGATGATGAAGCCCATGAGTATGCCACTGGAGACTCCAAGGAAGGATTTGGTTGGGTTCATCTTGAGCTGGTGCATACACATGAGGTTGAACATAGTCCTCAAGTCTCAGAGATGATTATCTTTGGAGAGAGTTTTGACAACGATGTCATCGACGTAACACTCGACCATCTTGCGTAGATGCTCACGGAAGATGGTGCTTATAGTTCATTGGTATATAGCACATGTGTTCTTTAGACCGAAGGACATGACTATGTAGCAGTACACTACTATCGGTGTTCAGAATGATGTATGCTTCTCGTCTTCAGGAGACATCTTGATTTAATTGTAGCCAGAGAATCCGTCCATGAAGGACATGCACTCGAAGCCACAAGTGTTGTCGATCATTATATCGGTGATTGAAAGAGAAAACTCATCTTAGGGTATGCCAAATTTAGATCACAGAAGTCGATACAGATTCGAATCTTCCCGTTCTTTTGACGGCGTGCACGATAATGTCCACCCAATTCGGATATTATTTTTTGCGTATGAAACCACTAGATATTAGTTTGTTGACTTCAACTTCGATGGCGTTCATAATGTTCGGTCGAAATCGTCGTTGCTGTTGTTTGACAGGCTTAGCATTCGGCGAGATATTGAGCTTAGGGACCGTGATTTGGGGGTCCAGTCCTGGCATGTCTTCGAAGCTAAAGAAAAAGATATCAATATATTCCCTGATGAGCTATAGCAGGGATTTTTGATCTTTATCAGACATAATTTTGCTGAACAAGATAGGCTTTAGGGAGGTCTCGTCGCCTAGATCGACTTGTACAACTTCATCCTCGGTAGGAGGGTCTCACTGCTCAAATCGCATCTCCCATTGGGAATCTAGGTGTTTGGCCCACGGCTCTATTTTAAAGTGTTCAGGTGGATCCACGTTGTCTTCCTCAGGGTCAATTGACACCATATTGACGGACAATGTTTGCTTGAGCATGTCCCCGATACTGATATCGGAGTCCCAAGCGGAAGATTCTGAATAGTGAGAGTGCACTTCGCCTTCTTCATCTGAGCCCTCGGGAGTTATGAAAGGAGTTACATATCCTAAGCCATGCTTGGTTTTATCATAGTGATCCTTGGACTTGCCTGCGGTAGTAGGTAGATGCAGGGGCAGCCGTCGACCCTTATCATGGTTTAAGCCCTTAGTGGCATTCAGATCATACCCCATCTTCTAGATAAGGTGCTTGGCTTGCGAGCTATACCGATTGAGTGCTATTTTGCCAGTATCAGGTTCCGGATCAAGTTCTTCTTGGACGAAGGATCGGGGGCATTCTACTCTGCCGAAGATGATGAGTTTGTCTCTCCTCCTTCTGGCCGAAACTAGGAAGTAGGAGTTTTGGATGGGGAGGATCTGGTTCACTGCGTAGGTGATAGTCACCTGTGTTTGCATATGTAGGCCCAGACTGTTCTCCATGGAATATAAGGTGCTTATATGTGCAAGTTCGAAGTAGTTCAAAGATAACCCTTTATTCATAAAATATGGTATCTTTTCTTCGGGAATTACATCATCGAGAGAATGGGACGTTGGCATGAGCGGCTACATACTTCTCCAGCTCATCTTTCTCGAGGGCCACCCCCAGTACGAACGAAGGCTTCGGTGGATTCCTGTACAGTTTTACCACCAGGGGTTTCAGAATTTATTAGAGGTATCGGAGCCTCCCTTGGTGGTCTTCGAATGCGAATGACCATAGGTTCTGAAGGCATAGACAGCGCCAGATCTTTCCTTTGCGGTTGATTCGGCCTACGAAGGTGAACGACCATAGGTTCAGATATTGTAGACAGTGTCGGATCTTCCTTTGGCGGTCGATTAGGCCTGCGAAGGCGGACGACCAACGATTTGGGTGCCTTCCTATGTAGTTTTATGACAAAAGGAGCAGTTGTGTCGGAAGCGCGTGCCTTGAGATGGACCCTCAGGGGCTCCTATAGTATTGTCGCTGCCTCTGCTTCATCATCGGCCTCGTTGCCCCCTCCTCTTGGGGGACTTGCTTGTATAGGATTGCATCTGAGTAGTAGGTCTCGACCCCTTTGAACTGGTCTACATCCGCAAATTCTGTCTTGACTGTGCCATGGTCGTCCACATACTTTAGACATTGGTGTAGAGTTGATGGCATGATCATGTATTGGTATATCTAAGGTCATCCCAGTAGGAAATTGTAAGATACATCCACGTCAATGATGTAGCAAGTGACCTCTGTCTTCAAGTCACCGATCTGGCATTCAGGCAAATCTTGCCTAGAGGGTAGCTTCTTCTTGCGTTGAAGCCACTAATGGTAGTATTAGCGACTGCCAAATGATCCATCGGGATGCCCAAGGTCTAAAGCGGACTTTGTAGGATAATGTTGATTGATGAATCGGGATCGATGTGCATCTGGTCCACCTTAATGGCGCCGATGTATCTTGTGTAATACAGAGGACGATATTGTCGATTGTTCTTTAGCAACATATCCTATTGCGAGAATATAATATCGGGTATTGCCTCCATGATATTATTGTAGTGGGGGCAAGCAACTGGATCCTCAGCTGGCGGTTTGACCTGCGTGAGGTAGGTGTCGGCATTCTGTAATAACTCACTCAGAGCATCCCGGGTGTCTCTGGAGAGCTGCAGAAGCTCGAATAATAACAACTTCAACGGAGTGTTGGCTAGTTGTGCAGGATGTCAAATTTGTAGGATTTTTCTAACTCCTGACCTGCATCTTTGTGCAGCGGTTTGTCAAAGCGAGCTTTCTTTTGCTTAGATTTGTCTGGCTGGGATGGACCTGGATCAGAGGTCGTAGGTGCAGTTGGAGTATCGTCGTCGGGAGTGTTATAATACCGCTGGTAATTGAGTCCTAACCAGGTTGCTCCTGCCATGGCTTCCTCAATGGTGGAGGACACCATGTCGCAGGATTTGTACTTTCATCCCTTGGACTTGGCAGTGGAATGCGTTACTTACTACATCATGTTTGGAGCAAAGTAGGGATAAATCCACAAAACCTTCCTCCGTAATATGGTGAGAGGTATCGGTCCGGCTATCTGGTCTCGAGCTGGTGGAAGGTTACTAACTTCCTTTGTCGCCCTGGGGAACGGGATCACTCTGTCCTGGGCCTCTGTTGCCAAGAAGTTACCGAACTGGAGGGATATCATTTTGGCGGCAATTGTTATGTCAACGAAGTCCAAGGAGAGGGCTTTGGTATCAATCAAGCGCTGGATGTACTGCTTCAATGTGTAATAATTCTGCATCACATGGTGGACGTACTGGTAGAAGTGACAGTACTTTGGGTTATTTATATCTGCCGCTTTCGGCTAGTGTTTGACATCGGGGAGCCAAAGTTTTCCTCCCTTCATCAGCATGTCGAAGATGGGCATGACATTATCATACTCCAAAGAGTAAGTCTTCTTTGGTTTCAGAGCTTTCACCTATTTTTGCTCCGGCTTCTTGGTTAAGTTGGAGACCAAGGCTTACTTCCTTTTTCCCTCGTGGCTTCTGTTGCTGCCGTTGTTGTTGTTGGGATGTCTCCCCCTATCATCGATGACAGGGATTTGTATGCCCAAGAGTCGAGCGTCCTTGACCTTCTTCTCAGCATCGACAACATTTATAATGAACTCCATCCAGTCTTTAAGATGGCTATCACCAATCCAGAGACTAACTGTAGAAAGTAGGTTTTTTTGGCACATCTCCATCAGCGTCTTCTCGGGATTGCCAGGAGGTAGCCTCAGTGCATCTTATCAGACCCGCTCAATATAATTTTGTGCTAGTTCTTTTTCTCCCTGGGCGACATCCATCATGGAGGAGATAGTCATGTCACTTCCCGTTTCATAGAATCTTTGGAGAAAAAGACTTTTGAGGTCGTCGAATGATGAGATACAGTTATCTTGGAGGCTACAAAATCAATCGAAGGCCACCCCGGATACTGCCTCGATGAAGAGACTAGTGAGGATAGCATCATTGCGGGGTAGGTATCCCATCGTAGTTTCGATGTAGCTCATATACCGACGAGGGAAGGACTTTCCGTCAAATGTGTCAATATTGAAGGGTTTGTACTTGGGAGAATATGATACATCCCTCTATTCCAACGAATATGGCTGCTGCACTCCAAAATCACGGAGTGAGTCTCGATTGCTCATGGAAACTATGCGGGCTCAGAGTTTTCGGACCTCCCTTATCGCTTCCTTAGCTTCATCTGTCGCGGGAGGAGCAGACGACCCTGGTAGAGCATGACGGCCGCCAATGGGGGGAGCAGTTGCATTTGAATCTGCATTATTTTCAGGGTCTTGACCAGAGGCCCTTGGTGGTTGGGAGGCTACAGTCTCCTTGATGTCTAGCACTGCTTTGGTCAAGGATTGCATTAACTCACTCTTAGTTTGCATTATGGCCTCGAGGGTTTCGAGTCGCTGTCGGTCACTGGGGCCTTCATGGTCGTCCTCTGCCATATATGTCTTTCATACATGAGGTGAATAGGAAGGGGTGGTTGACGTAGCACTTTCCACTTCGGACTATTGCAGTAAATAGTCGTCAAGGAGAGCTAGTAGTGCTGCATCATGTTAAGACTCTGATGGAATACTACCCCCAACGTAGGAGGTTGTGTCTCCTTGGGGATGGTGGCCACCACAAATGTCTGTTCCTTGAGAATCGCTATCTCCTTGAACGTCGGATTATTGTATAGGTACGGGGAATTGCTACCTCCAGCTTGTGCAATCCCCAGTAGTTCTGAGAAAAACTACCCCCAACATCTGTGAGCTTCTTCTTCGAGCGGGTACCCTGGAAAATACCTTCTGCATGTCCCGCTGCTGGCCTTCCTGGTAGTCGCCTTCTTAACGTGCTGGTTGAGAATAACAGACTGAAGGTGTTAGATTTCCTTCCTCCCATGGTAGAAGGGACCTTCCGATCAGAGTAACATGAGGTGAATGATATCTTATCCTCCTTGGATGTTTGTACCTGATCCTTGGATTGTTGTCGGATAGGTGCCATCGGGTACAGTCGTTGGAATATCGATGACCTATTTATAAGTACTTCCACTTTATTACAGTAACTATTGATGATAATTTTGGCACAGTAATATCCTGGGGAGGACACTTCATATGTCGTCATGCGCTTGTGATTGATCACATTTTGCAAGTCAGGCAAGGGCTGACTCATATTTGAACCATTTTCATGAACACGGGTAGACCGAGCGCATGGGTGCGTGGGTATTATTTTTGCTTCTCATTCTGGGGTTTATTCAGGAACTTCCCCCAAGGCGTTAGTGGAAGGATCTTGAGACCAGCCGTGTCCATTTGCCATTGCAGGCTAGATACATGGGTCAGTCTTGTACAACTTTCTGTCAGGGGCACACGTAACAGTTGGCGGCGCCAACCAACGGTTAGTTGATTGGGCAGTTCCCTGAGCTTGGCGAGCTCGTACTGCCCTATACTTCTTCGACTTAGCATGTACAGGCGCTTAGTACGAAGAGTCCAAGTTTTGATTTGTACCATTCTCAGCATGGCGCATAAGATCAGTGCTAAATAAAATTTGGTCAAAAACTGAGGTTCGGCTACTGTGAGGGCCGCATGCGGCTATCTTCCTGCAGTAGTGAACCGGTGGCTCAAATTCGGTCTTATGCGGCCTCCTCCTAGGCCGTATGGAACTTGCATCAAGACCCGAATGGATGGCATCATAGTGTTTTTCTCTTCTAGAGTTCAGGTGCTGAGCATCTCCTGTGGTAGACAGAGAAGACGCATGGACAGTCTTGGTGGACGCTTGACGAGCGTCCTCAGCAACATGTAGGGAGGCAGTGAGTGCATTCTCCACAATTGGGTAAGGTGCAGAGGCCTTTGCTACCCAAGTCATGCAAATTTTATTGGGCTTTGGTAACCTCGATGAAGGACTAGAGCTTTCCTCTGAGAGCATCTCCTCGAAGGCCTCCTGGTTGAAGCGGACTACCAGCATCCTCTGGGTTGAACCCAGCTTGGCCGTATCAGAGTGCATCACAACCTTATCATCAAAGGAGAAGGATATCCCCAGCCGATTCTCTATCATGTTCGCCATTAAATTCAAAGTTTAAGATAACTTGATTTAATTAACAAACAAAAAGAAAGTACAGAGAGGTCCTAGGAGACATTCTAAGTACAAATTTATTTTCTGGGGGGTGACGATGGAGGGTTAGGAGTGGAACAACTCTCTTTACTCCGTGGACGATCCGATGCAGGAAGAGGAAGCTCTTCTTTCTTGCTTGATTGTAGGTTCGCAGATAGCCAGCCCTTAGAACGTTTAAGTTGCTAATATTTATAGCCATCGTGCCGATGGACTATGGATGCCGTATATTCCTCTGTTTGTTGGTCGAATAAGGTTCCTTCAACAGAATGAATTATAATTGTCGTCGTATGCCATGGGCCAATTTCCACGTGGTCTTGATTGAGATATGCTGTTGAAGAGATCTCGAGGTTATTTTTAACCCGTTGTGTGCGTGACTTGGTCAGCTGGACACATAGTCAGCACCAACTGTGCGAAGATCTTTGCAATTGTAAGGAGAAGATCTTGTGAGCTGGAGGCCGCATAACAACTTGGTCGCATGATGGCGAGGCCACTTAGGTTTTGTTGCCGCATACATGCTCACGTTTCGGCCTTGGTCGAATGGACTCGATGATCGCATGTTAGCGAGGCCGCATAGGGCGCTGTGGCAGTTTATGCGACCTTTTTGGTCTTGGTCAGATGGACGCTTAGGATGTATGGCGTCATGGCTGCATGCTCGTCCAGGCCGCATACATGCTCGTCTGGATTTGGTCGAATGGACACTGCAGTCGCATGTTGACGAGGCTGCATGTCACTACCATATTTTCTAGAAAAGGATATTTTTGTCATTTTATAATTAATTAAATATTGTGCATGTTAAATATTTATTTATTGTAATATTTATTTATTGTTAGATGTTAGATTTTATTTGGGACTTGTGTTAGTGGACCTAACTAGTTTAGATTAGATCCATGGACCAACAATTAATTTTAGTTAGAATTGAGCCCAATAGTAAGCCCATTCATTAGGAGAATAATTAATTAGTTAAACCAATTGCATTAGAACCTTCACTCCTTAATTAATTCCTTCATGACAAACCCCAAAGGGTATTATGGATATTTTATAATATCTTGGAGGAGGGGTAGAGGCCGGCCACTACATAAGGGGGTGGAGACTCTCTCTCCTCTCTTTTCTTCATTCCAAATTTAGATCTAGAAATTTTCCTTTCCAAATTTCTTCATCCCTACACCAATTTTTACCCAAATTTTATTCCAATTCCTTCCCTATTCATTATTACAGGCTATTAGAATAAGGAGAAAGCAAGGATCTACAAGTTGAAGGCTCTTGACACTCAATTTGGAGATTTTATTGGGAATTCATCTCCTAATAGGTACAATTCAGTTTTCTCCCTCTAATTAGACTCTAAATCTGAAATTTAATTAGGAACCCTCCCATGTACTAAGGCTATCCATAGGAATTGAAATTATGTTCATAGGAGGCCTATGGAGAAAGTTATGTGGTATTTTGTTTCAATTTTGAGAGAATTCCGAGATTGACAAACCTTGTGTTTGTCAATAGGTCAATTAGACCAAATTAACATGTGTTTGGTTATGTAAGACGAGTTTCATGTCCATAATTGGATACGTATAGGTCGTATCCAGACAATTTGGCGATACAGGTTGATTTGGGGGTTTTCTTTCGACACAGTGGTTTGAGCATGCCACATTTTGACACGGGTATGTAGTTGAGTAGCTAGATCTTCGTGTTATTCATAATTGTGATTCTAGACTTGCTCGTGTCCTTCAGGGTATGTTTGGTGCTATGGTGGAGCCGTGTCGCAAACGTATCATAGGATGAGCGTGATACGGGTGCGGTGCACTCCACGTATTTGATTTTTTGCATTTTAATTCAATTTACCTTGGTTATAAGTATTAGAGTATTGTATTTATAGTTGTTATATATATATATATATATATATATATATCCTTGTATATCTATGTTAATAGTGCACATGAACTCTCTCCTACTCTCCAATGATGTGTGGCTGGTCATTGGAGAGTAGGAGAGAGTTCATGTGCACTATTAGCAAAGAAGCAATCCCATACCTACCATTCCCTTGACTCCTTGGATATATATATATATATATATATATATAATTGTGATGTGTTGTTGGTCATTATAGAGTGTGAGAGTTCATGTGCATCATTAGTGTGGGTATGTGGTTGCATATATATATATATATATATATATATATATATATATATATATATATATATATATATATATATATATATATGAGTGAGTGTATGTGTATATAGGTGTGCATAAGCAGTGAATAAGCATGAAATGCTTCAGAAGCAGCAGGAAATAAGCAGCAGAAACAACAAGAAGCAGCAGCAAAAGCAGCATGCTGCAGCTGCAGCAGAAGCAGTAAGCTGCAGCAGCAGAAGCAGAAGCAATAAGCTGCAGCAGCAGAAGCAATAAGCAGCAGCAGCTACAGCGATAAGCAGCACCAGTGATAGGCAGAAGCAGCAACAGTAGAATATAGCACCGTGCTTAGAGATTAAGTTGTAGATAAGTTAAGTTAGTTATTGTTAGTTAGTTATGTGTGCATATATATATATATATATATATATATATATATATATATATATATATATATAAAAGCACTAGTTAGCATTAGCATTGGATAATTTTATTTCTAGTTTACCTTGAGTTACACCAAGGTAATGAGAGTTGAGGTATCATAGGGTATGGGTATTGAATATCAAATGGGTATGTTAGTATGTTAGTTGGTATAGTATTGTTATAAGTTTAAATGCATGTTAGTTTATAGTGAGGTATGATGGTTAGTTAGTTAATGTTAGATATTGGATTACCTTATGATACCAAAGTAATGTCAAGGTATTGGTTTATGCAAAAGGTATTGGGTTTGTGTATCAAGAGGGGTATGTAGGTGGTGTGATACCGTATTGGCTCAAAGCCAAGGTATCCACTTAGCATTATTTGGGCTAGGGATACCATATATTTTATCTTGTATATATATATTATTGTATTTACATATCTAATAACTTATGTATCTTATGATACGGTATTGTATTGGTATCCTAGTATAGCCTAGATACATAGTGTATGGACTCAATATCCTAGAGATGGACTCATACAACCTAGAAATAGATAGTTTGACCAAGTTTGACTATTTTGACTTAGAATTGGATTTATAACCTAGAATTGAACTAGTTTAACTTATTTTCATTCTAAAACCTTGTATTAATGCAATATTCCATATATATGTCTGTGTGACAGCAGTTCAGAACCGTTTTGCATCATTTGATCTGGACCACAAACGAGTACATTCTCTGATAGTTTTTATTATTTGATTCCTACTATAATTCAAGTATTTAGGAATGCTACTTATGATTCCTTGACACTTTGGTACATGGATTGATATTGTTATTGGATCATTAGTCATGAAATATTACCTTGATTATCGAGATGGTATCAAATATTGCTCCTTATTGGTATTGGATAACATTGGATATTATAGGTTAAATATTTGATACATTGGCTAGTAACGTGTCATGATTCGATCCATCATATCAGTCGGGGCGGAAGAAATACCAATTAAATATGTGATCAAGAACTATCGGCTAGTAGTGTAATCATTGGCTTCTAACTAATCATACACTTCACGTATGGTTGAGTTAGCTCCTTAGTGTAATCATTAAATATCCCTAGTCGATCATATATTTAGTTAGTATCTCAAACACATGGTATATTGTAGATTCCATATTCAGTTCATAGATTACCCTATTCTATTTCTGACATTATAGTTCATCTCCTTTATTCTTGTATGCATTGATTTATATTTTGTTGCTAGTTTTGCCTGTTCCTTCATTGTTCTTAGATCATCAATTATATTTTTATCGTATATAGCATCTTCTATTTTACTGTATTATAGTTTTTGTCAATTAATTGGAACTGCTATTGGGTTATACTTTGCTCCATTTCTGAAAGGATAATATTTTTCAGAGGATCCGTAAGTTTGGTATCCGATGTACTACGGACCTCGACCTATAGATGGTGCAGACATGGACCCACTAGTTCTGGAGTGACTGTCGGAAGATCTAGCCGGAATCACTAGTTATCATAGTTTATTTTATTTAATATTTTTGTACCGAATTTGTTTTCGACGTTTATTTGTGACTTGGATATTGTTTCTATTTGTTGTTGTTATATTTAGACTACATAGTTATGTTTGGCTTCTTTGATATCTTATCATGCTATAGATTTATGATTGAGTATTGTGTTGCATTAAGAGCATTGTCCTCCTTCTTGGAGTTGAGGTATTATTGGCAGATTATACATTATTGTGAGATGATTAGATAGTATAGTTGACCTAGACAGTATTCTACCGTCGATGCTGTGGCGTAGGCTGGACGTACCCACGTACTCGTACCCCTTCACCGGGTGTGGGTCGTGACACATTTTTGTGGTGGCCTATGCAGGCCAGGCTTCGTAAGTTGTGCAATATCATGGTTGTACGATGACTTAGTTATACTACTGCAAGCCTGTGATAGGATATAGGACATAGGACACAAGGATGAGAGAGGGATACTCAATCACAACTAGAAATTTCAATCTTATTTGAAATCTCTACTTTTGATTCCTTCTGAATACTTTGAATATTGTTGTCCTTCCTTGATAATATTTTTGTAAAAATTTGAACATAGGTGTGGGCTAAGTAAATCAATGGGTAGTCTTAATGCTATCGGACATACCAGTGGAAGTGAGGGACCACGAAATCCATCATAGCATAGAAAAAGGATCCTTAAATGCTGGGATTAGCATAGAAATAATTGCTAGTTAGAAAATAATTATATTACTTACATTACTACTATTATTCTATTCATATTAATTTGAATTACAACGAAATCTTTAGAAATAAAATTTCCAGTTAGTAACTTCTATTGATTTTTTTGTTATTTTTGTATTCTTCAAATTGATCTCTTTTGTTTCGATCTGTCTTCAAGATGCCGTCGAAGACCAGATCCCATCGATCGAGAGCAGATTCTGCGTGGTTTGCCACCTCTCAACCTCCCACTCAGACAGCAGGGGTTGTACCTCCGAGTACATCAGTTCACGTAGAAGTCTCGGCTGCCTTCGGGGGTTCTCCTTCACCTGTTCTGAGGACTACCCAGTTGCTTCAGAGGGACTTCCACCTCCTCCATTGTCAGGAGATGTCGCGCCGATGGTTGCACTGTTTAGAGAGATGATGGAGTTATAGAGGGCACAGATAGAGGCCCAACACAGGAAGTCAGATATGATACGACAAAGTATAGAAAATTCCCATTAGGTAGTTATTGCAGTAGTTCAGAGTGGGGCTCCTCCACAGCCATAGGATGTTCAGCTCATGCCGGACAACATTCAAAATTTTAAGAAGCTAGAGCCTCGGGTTTTTAAGGGGACAGAGGGTATAGTCTATGCCGACGATTGGCTCGAGGATATCGAGCGTCTCATGAGGGTGTCCCATCTTGCTGAGGATCTGAAGGTTGAGGCGATAGGACTTCAACTATTCGATATTGCCCGTACTTGGTTCAGGAATGAGCTACTTCTTACTGATATGGGGCAGTCTTGGGAGGTGTTCAAGGACCTCTTCAAGAAGAAGTTCTTTGTTCGGACGGACAGATTGGACTTAGGAAGGCAGTTTGAGAGCCTTACACAGGGGAGCATGTCCGTAGAGGAGTACGCCGCAGAGTTAGTGAGGTTGAGCTGATTTGCGGAGTACTTTGTGAGGGAGCCAGAAGTTCGGGCTATCCATTTTCGGGATGGTCTGAATTGGGAAGTGAAGATCCCCATTCCGTCTTTCTATGATACGTATTCTGAGATTCTTGCGAAGGCACGCAAGGCCGAGTGGGAGTGGAACTTGAAGTCGAAGAGGGACCGTGACATGGTTGGCGGTGCCAGTAGCAGTGCGAGACCGGTAAAAAGGTCACAGTTCCAGCAATAGTATCAGGGGCTTATTAGCTCCAGTAACAACAGTTTCCTGTACAGTTCGGAGCTTATTAGCAGTAGTATCAGATGTATGAGCCAATTGTTACCCCAGTACAAGCATTAGCACAGCGAAAGCCATAACAGCCTCAGAGACAGGTGCAACATGCTCCTCAATGCACCTATTGTAAGAGGAGTGGGCACACTTGGGAGACATTCCGGAAGAGACTTGGAGCGTGCTTACATTGTGGATCAACGAAGCTTATGGTGAAGGATTATGTCTGGACCCTTCATCATCCAAGCCAGGGTACAAATCAAGGGAAGAGAGATGGAGCTAGGATACATGTAGCACCGCAGATTGCTCATCACCCGCAGAGTGAGCTACCTTGGCAGGGCAGAGTATTTGTGGTGACGGTCGAGGACATCGATACTATAGGTGATGGGTTAGCAATTGCTGTTCTTTCTTTCTGTTCCTTCCATCTATTTTGATTGATTGCTTCTTTAGTACCTTTTGGATGCTTGTTTTATATAGTTAGTGTAGCTAATAGAATACCCTGACAGAGACAATAGTAATATGACAGGCGGAGACCATGACCATGCATATTATTTTTTGCATAGGACAGATCTTTGTGTAATTTTAGATACGACCTACTTGGACTATGATTGCTGGGGTTTTGACCTAGAAGGAGTACGATCATCCTTAAATTTCGAGAAAGAAATTTTTTAAGGGGGTACATATGTCACTACCATATTTTATAGGAAAGAATATTTTGGTCATTTCATAATTAATTAAATATTATGCATGTTATATTATTTATTTATTTTTAGATATTAGATTTTATTTTGGACTTGTGTTAGTGGACCTAACTAGTTTAGATTAGATCCATGGACCAACATTAAATTCTAGTTAGAATTGAGCCTAATAGTAAGCCCATTCATTAGGAGAATAATTAATTAGTTAAACCAATTGGATTAGAACCTTTTCTCCTTAATTAATTCCTTTATGACAAGCCCCAAGGGTATTGTAGAAATTTCATAATAGCTTGGAGGAGGGGTAGAGGCCGGCCACTACATAAGGGGGTGGAGACTCTCTCTCCTCTCTTTTCTTCATTAAAAATTTAGATCTAGAATTTTTTTTTTCAAATTCCTTCATTCCTACACCAATTCCTACCCAATTTTTTTCCCAATTCCTTCCCTATTCATCATTGGAGTCTATTAGAACAAGGAGAAAGCAAGGATCTATAAGGAGAAAGCAAGGATCTACAAGTTGAAGGCTCTTGTCACTCAATTTGGAGATTTTATTGGAAATCCATCTTCCAATAGGTACAATTCAGTTTTTCTCCTCTAATTAGACTCTAAATCTGTAATTTAATCATTAGGAACCCTCGCATGTACTAAGGCTACCCATAGGAATTGGAATTAGGTTCATAGGAGACCTGCGGAGAAAGTTATGTAGGATTTTGTGTTAATTTTGGGGGAATTCTGAGATTGGCACATCTTGTGTTTGTCAATAGGTCAATTAAACCAAATTAACATATGTTTGGTCGTGTGAGACAAGTGTCGTGTCCACAATTAGATAATTGTAGGCCGTATCCCGATAATTTGGCGATACGGGTTAATTTTGGGGTTTTCTTTCGACACGGGGGTTTGAGCATGCTATATTTTGACACGGACACGTAGTTAAGTAGCTACCTCTTCGTGTTGTTCATAATTATGATTCTAGACTTGCTCGTATCCTTCGGGGTATGTTTGGTGGTGTGGTAGAGCCATGTCGCAAACGTATCATAGAATGAGTGTGATACGGATGCGGTGCACTCCACGTGTTTGATTCATTGCATTTTAATTTAATTTACTTGGTTATAGCTATTAGAGTATTGTATTTATATTTGTTATATGATATATATATATATATATATATATATGTTTCTAATTATAATTGTGGTGTGTTGGTGGTCATTGGAGAGTAGGAGAGTTCATGTGCATCATTAGTGTGGGTATGTGGTAGCATATATATATATATATATATATATATATATATATATATATATATATAAGCACTAATTAGCATTAGCATTGGGTAATATTATTTCTAGTTTACCTTGAGTTACACCAAGGTAATGAGAGTTGAGGTATCATAAGGTATGGGTATTGAATATCAAATGGATATGTTAGTATGTTAGTTGGCATAGTATTGTTATAAGTTTAAATGCATGTTAGTGTATAGTGAGGTGTGATGGTTAGTTAGTTAATGTTAGATATTGGATTACCTTGTGATACGATGGTAATGTCAAGGTATTGATTTATACTCAAGGTATTGGGTTTGTGTATCAAAAGGGGTGTGTACGTGATGTGATACTGTATTGGCTCAAAGCCAAGGTATCCACTTAGCATTATTTTAGCAAGGGATACTCTATATTTTATCTTGTATATATATATATTATTGTATTTACATATCTAATAACTTACGTATCTTATGACATGCTATTGTGTTGGTATCCTAGTATCCTAGTATAGCTAGTATAGCCTAGATACTTAATAGATGGACCCAATATCCTAGAGATGGACTCGTACAACCTAGAAATAGCTAGTTTGACCAAGTTTGATTAGTTTGACCTAAAGTTGACCTAGTTTGACTATTTTAACTTAGAAATGGCTGTATGACCTAGAATTGAACTAGTTTAACTTATTTTTATTCCAAAACCTTCTATTAATGTAATATTCTATATATAGGCCTGTGTGACACCTGTTTGGATACCGTTTCGCATTATTTGCTCTGGACCACAGGCGAATACATTCTCTGATAGTTTTTATTATTTGATTACTACTATAATTCAAGTATTTAGAAATATTACTTATGATTCCTTGACACTTTGTTACATGGATTGGCATTGTTATTGAATCGTCAATCATGAGATGTTACCTAGATTATCAAGATGGTATTGAATATTGCTCCTTGTTGGTATTGTATAACATTCTATATTTTAGGTTAAATATTGGATACGTTGGCTAGTAACGTGTTATGATTCGATCCATCATATCAATCGGGGTAGGAAAATACCAATTAAATATGTAATCAAGAACTATCGGCTAGTAGTGTAATCATTGGCTACTAACTAATTATATACTTCATGTATGGTTGAGTTAGCTTCTTAGTGTAATCATTGAATATTCCAAGCCGATCACATATTTAGTTAGTATCTTAAACACATGGTATATTGTAGATTTCATATTCAGTTCATAGATTACCCTATTCTATTTCTGACATTATAGTTCATCTCCTTCATTCTTGTATGCATTGATTTATATTTTGTTGCTAGTTTTGCCTGTTCCTTCATTGTTCTTAGATCATAAGTTATTTTCTCATCGTATATAATATCCTCTATTTTACTGTTTTATAGTTTTTGTTAATTAATTGGAACTACTATTGGGTTGTACTTCGCTCCATTCCTGACTGGATAATATTTTTTAGAGGATCCGAGAGATTGGTGTTCGACGTACTACGAACCTCGACCTATAGATGGTGCAGACATGGATCCACTAGTTCTGGAGTGACTGCCGGGAGATCTAGCCGAAATCACTAATTATCATAGTTAGTTTTATTTAACATTTTGGTACCGGATTTGTTTTCGACGTATATTTGTGACTTGGATATTGTTTCTATTTGTTGTTGTTATATTTAGACTGCATAGTTATGTTAGGCTTCTTTGATATCTTATCGTGCTTTAGATTTGTGATTGAGTATTGTGTTGCATTAAGTGCATTGCCCTCCTTCTTGGAGTTGAGATATTATTGGCAGATTATACATTATTGTGAGATGATTAGATAGTATAGTTGACCTAGACAGCGTTCTATCGTCGATGATGCGGCATAGGCTGGACGTACCCACGTACTCGTATCCCTTCATCGGGTGCGGGTCGTGACACATTTTTGTGGTGGCCAATACAGGCCAGACTTTGCAAGTTATGCAATATCACGGTAGTACGATGACTTAGTTGTACTACTGCGAGCCTATGATAGGATATAGGACATAGGACACTAGGATGAGAGAGCGATACTCAATGACAACCAAAATTTCCAATCTGATTTGAAATTGCTACTTTTGATTCCTTCTGAATACATTGAATATTGTTGTCCTTCCTTGATAATATTTATCTTGTGTTGAATTGGTCTCTTTTGTTTCGATCTGTCTTCAGGATGCCGTCGAAGACCAGATCTCATCGGTCGGTAGCAGATTCTATGAGGTTTGCCATCTCTCAACCTCCCACTCAGACAGCATGGGTTGTACCTCCTACGACATCAGTTCACGTAAGATTCTCGGCTGTCTTCGGGGGTTCTCCTTCATCTGTTCCGAGGACCACCCCAGTTGCTTCGGAGGGACTTCCATCTCCTCCATTGTCAGGAGATGTCATGCCGATGGTTGCACTGTTTAGAGAGATGATGGAGGTACAGAGGGCACAGATAGAGGCTCAGCATAGGTAGTCAGATATGATGCGACAGAGTATAGAAAATTCCCATCAGGTAGCTATTACAGCAGTTCAGAGAGGGGCTCCTCCACAGCCACATGATGTTCAGCTCGAGTCGGGCAACATTCAAAATTTTAAGAAGCTAGAGCCTCAGGTTTTCATGGGGACATAGGGTATAGTCTATGCTGACAATTGGCTCAAGGATATCGAACGTCTCATGAGGGTGTCCCGTATTGCTGAGGATCTGAAGGTTGAGGCAATAGGACTTCAAATGTTCGACGTTGTACGCACTTGGTTCAGGAATGAGCCACTTCTTACTGATACGGAGCAGTCTTGGGAGGTATTCAAGGACCTCTTCAAGAAGAAGTTCTTTGCTCGGACCGATAGATTGGACTAAGGAAGGCAGTTTAAGAGCCTTGCATAGGGGAGCATGTCCGTAGAGGAGTACGCCGTAGAGTTCGGGAGGCTGAGCCGATTTACGGAGTACTTGGTGAGTGAGCCAAAAGTTCGGGCTATCCATTTTTCGAGGGTCTGAATTGGAAAGTAAAGATCCCCATTCCGTCTTTCTATGATACGTATTCTGAGATACTTGCGGAGGCACGCAAGGTCGAGCGGGAGTGGAACTTGAAGCCGAAGAGGGACCATAAAATGTTTCGGGGTGCCAGTAGCAGTTTAGGAGCGGCAAAGATACCGCAGCTCCAGCAACAATATTAGAGGGCTTATCAGCTCCAGCAACAATAGTTTCCCATATAGTTCGGAGCTTATTAGCAGCAGTATCAGATGTAGGAGCTAATTGTTGCCCTAGTACAAGATCCAGTACAACGGATGCCACAGCTGTCACGCCCCGATTTCCCGCAGGGAATAGGCCATCCCCGCTGGGCAAAAATCATCCCGCCAGCACTCCCGCGGTACGATCACTTGACCCATCTGGGCGTGATGTCGCACGAGCGTGAGTCACACCCGTGCAAAGCCATGATCCGAATAGGCGGTAAGAGGTCTAAGCCACAGAGTCACACAGATTGTCCGAGTGCAACATAATTATAAACGCATACGCGATTGGTAACAAGTTCACCGAGTCATCAATAGCGAAAGCATTGAATAACACAAGTATAGAAATAAAATAAGCTCTTTATTGATTTCAACAAGTGTTATAGGCGGCGCTTAGCCGAGATTATAATTCGCTCAAGCCTCTCTCTCTAAAATAGTAAAAGCATGCCAAGTGGCTATATTTATGAAACAATACATAGGATATGTTCTAACATTATATCCTGTATATGGGCTTCGTACTGCTATGAAATAATATATAGGAAATAATACATAGGATATGTTGAAATAATACATAAGAATCCTTGGTAGATAACAGCCTCGTACTGCTATGAACCATTGAATCCTGCATCATCGTCAGCCTCTCGCCTATCGATAGCTGTGACGCCTGCAGCTCCATGATGTTGCGGTCTGTCGAGGCTCTAATATCATTTGTCAAATCTCGGATCTCCGTCATGCTGCGGTCGAGCATATCGAATCGTGCGATGAGCATCGGATCGTCCGCCTGCGGCTGGGACCGGGGCTGCTCCTCCATCCTTCGTAGCAACTCATCACGGAGAGACGCAATCTGACGGTCAACGGCCTCCTGGAGGGCCTCCTGGACTCTGGCCGACGACTGCGAGGGCTGCGACTGCGAGGGCTGTGTGGAATGCGCAGCAGTCGCGGAGGCCCTAGATGACTGCGTCGCAACCAGGGCGCCATAGGAGCACGTACCGTAGTACGTACCCCTCTGGAGACCACCAGCTGCGGTAACCCACAGGTCATCCGTCGACAGAGCTGGAGCGGGCGGCGACGAAGTACCAGCCTCTCCAGGTGTAGGTGCACTAGCAGTCGCCCGCTCACGCAGCCTAAGATACTCGGCCTAAAAATGTTTGGAAACTCGATAATTGCCTAAGTTATATTAAAATTAACACAAAGTAAAGTAATACTTACATAGGTCTGCGAGGCCCTCTCATCAATGAGATTTCCGTCCTTGCGATGGGTGGCCAAGAAGATGGTCACCATGTTTGCATCCTCACCCCTCTGTACCTGTTAAAAATATATTATTTATTACTAAACTTAAACATTTTTTCCAAGTACCATTTTATGGTACTTACATTAAAATTATATATTTTAAAAGAAAAAATATACCAAACGACGGAAATATTTTGCCATCGGAATCGAGCCACCACACCACTTGGCAGCATTCCGCCTAGCCGCCTTGGCCTTCTCAGACCTTTCCTGGTAGCTCGGATCGTCGAATGTAGCCCTCATCGCAGTGCACTGCTCAGGCGTGATCCAACCTTGGATCAGTTTTCCAGCATGATCACGAGCCTTCTGGTCATCCAGAGCATCTCGGATAAGCTTGGCGGCAACGGTAGGAAAGAGCCGCTCGATCAACTCGGCCCGGTGCAGAGGATAAAAATACGTTTGCTACAATAAATAATTTAGTAAGTTAGCATCACAGATAAGTTATATAATATGCATAAATTAGAAGATTTATTTAATATACTTTTACCTGGAAGTGCGCAAACCAGAATGTCTTCCTCTCCTCCAGAGCCTCAGAGTAGTTGATCCAAGGGCCACCGTAGTTATTTCTCAGAAATTGGCCCAGGCATCTCTGAACCGACGATAGACGATATTTATACAGAGATAATAATTTAGAATACTGAAAAATTCAATATACGATGAATAAAGAAATACACGATATATATTATACTAAACCATCTTGTAAACTCCCTGATTTTCAAGAATTTTTAATTTGAATTTTTTATAATTTTCTGGAATTTTCTGGGATTTTTATTAATTAAAACTAAGACATTTTGAATTTAAATGATTTTTAAATACTGTTAATTAATATTAAAATATTATGAAAATAATATTTTATGGTGTAAAATAAAAAACTAGATATAGGATAATTTTTCGAGAATTTATTGGACCCCGGAAGTATTTTTAAAGCCCTAAAAACTAATTATTTAATTAAACCAAAAAGAACCGGGTTTATTTTAATAAACCAAACCAAACCAACTGCTGAACCGAACCAACCCAAACCCAACTCAGCCTTAGCGGGTCAGATTGGGGTCAAAACCCGCGACCCGAAACCCGACCCGACCCGACCCGTATTTAATTTTTATTAGTTCGGGTCGGATCCGAATTGAACCCGACCCGACCCGGATCCACTAGCCCGAAACCTTTTCTCTGTAAACCGACGACCGCTAGAATCCCCGCCGGCGACCTTCTGACTTCCCGAACCTCCACCGCTCCGCCTCCGCGGGGGTTACGTCCGACTCCTCCGCTCCAGTAACTGTCGGCGACTCCTCGCCCTGCCTCCTATTTAACCCGCAGAGCCCGACTCCAGAACCCTCTCCCCCTCTCTCCGCCTCCGTCCTCCGACCCCGACGAACCCGGCCTCAGCCGCCGCAGCCGCCAGCCTCCCCGACATCGCCCCGCTCCGTCGTCAACCCGAACGCCCCGCCTGTCGTTCCCCTCCCGCAGGGCCTCGAACCCGCTCCACCTCCGACGAATCCCGTCCTCCGGCCGCTCCCATCCCCCGCCTGGAGCACCACCCCGCAGCCCCGGCAGCCCGCTGTCAGAACCCCTCTCCTCCTCCTGGTTCTCCCCTCCGCTGACACCTTCCCTCCGCCCGGAGCCCTAGCTTCCACCCCTAGCCTCCGTCGCCCGACCCTGCTCCGCCACGTCGCAGCCCCTCCAGCCCACAGAACTTCCCCGACCACCCTCTCCCTGCCCAGCCACCGCCTCCAGCTCCGCAACTCCTCCCTTCGGCGAAGTTCCGACGAGCCAGCCGCCTCCGCGAAGCTCCGGCCAGCCGCCAGCATCCTCCTGACTCCAGCGACACCCATCCCCGTCCAGCGTAGCCTCCGACAAGCTCGGACACAACAGAAACCTAAACCCTAGATGGACACAGGACTCGGACACGACACGCGGACACGTGAATTCAGATTTCACGGAGCCCTATTCAGGTACTCATTTCTCTCTCCTCGCTGTCCCGTTTTTGATTCTGTCAGTTGTGACATGAACCCTGCGTGACCCTCTCGATGCCCGTGTAACCCACTCGGTGCATCGCGTCCTGTGGCGATCGCAAACCGTGATCCAAAAACAGAAAAATCAACGCCCTGTTTCACCCTGGAACTGAGTACGCCCCGCCAAACGGGACGACTTGGTCACGTGCGGTCTTCACCGATACGTGCGCATCATTGATACGGACGTACGGGATTTCGCAGAAGTTGAGTTGGATGTGCGTGCACACCGAAATTAACGCGTATTCGCCGACAACGTCCCGTATCCGTCCTTTCTGGATCTCACTGTAACTTAGTGTACACATGTCGAATCGAAATAAAACTTGCGCCATTGGACTCATAGCAATACGCTGGTCCTGTGACCCAAGTTTGGTTCGATTCTGAGAACGTTGACAAAATCGCTTATCGTGGGCCCCTCAGCCTCCACTAGACGGGCGATTTTGAGATCGGCTCATCGGAATCCAATTATGGAAGTTTCGTTGGGTTCGTATCATCTTTCCTGATTTGTTGACACTAAGTTTGACAGATTTGGAGACCTTTGGTTTTGACATATTTTTCGGTGCAAAACGGCCCACATGTGGACCCCGCTTGGACCAGAAACTGTCATTTTCGTCCCTGTGTTCAAATTGGACTCAAGGACAGGCGTTCTAGCTATTTGATATTTTTTGGATCTGATGGTGATATTTATTTCAGCAACCGGAGAACAGTCTGCAAATCCCGCTGAAGTCAGAGCTACAGTTGGAGCGAGAACCCCAGGCAAGTGTACCTTGCCAAATTCTGCAGTTTTTACTACTTATTTCCTTGACATATATAATTGTTATACATGCTTAAACCTAGGACCGTGTGACTTACTTAGTGTCCGATTAATATTCGGGTGCCAACACCGTACGCGGAGTTGTGTAAAGTCACCTAGAGATGGACATCGTGACCCTTTACATTCTAGTACTTGCATTATCAAGTACGTTATACCCAGGACACTTGACACTATATATTTGACAGAATCTTCCTGAGATATTCATGGTGATTCTGTGTAGGATGCAGGATGGACATAGACATTATATTAGTTCTTATTATGACTTGCTGTATTAGTGTTGATCTTGAGTGTCATGGACATGAGACGTATGATTATATTGGGTGGGGAGAGACACACAGGCTACAGGCTGATCATATATATATATAACCCTATTATTGTGGTGCTCAAGACTCTAAGCCCAAGCTTGGCCCACTACGTGTTATTACTGCTACCGGCTCCCCGACACAGAGCTTGTAGTGGTTTCAGCCTGAGTTTTAGTGATGCTCTCAACTTGCATATCACTTAGCTGGTTATCTAGTTCACCCTATTATTTCATTTATTACTGCACTACATTTATTTTGCCTTGTATTATCTGTACCTTGCTATGTCCCCTAAGGACCTGGATCCGGATTATGTCCCCAGGTTTAGCAGAGGAGATTCACTCTGAGGTTTACAGGACAGGTGCATTAGCAGGAGCAAAAACAGGTTCAGAAGCAGGCACTGGAGCAGAACCAGGAATCGAAGACTAGGTGATTGCCATAGATTTTCCTGAGTATATGTTCTTCTATACTCAGTCCGTGTTGTTATTTATTTTCTTGTATAAATGAACAATTGTATCAGACTTAAACATCGGGTTGTTTCCCTATTTAAATTACTTGTGACTTGATGTTGATGTTTTATTTCTTATGTTGACTTTGTTATATTCATTCTGTGGATGAGATTAGTAGACCCTGATCATTGTAATACAGATTAAGTATGCCCCGATGGATCCATTAAATTGGGTTTGTCCATCGGTGCGTGCTGCTGGCCATTGCCACGTGGCTAGTCCTTCGATATTTTGGGACTGGGGCGTGACACATCTAATTGACTTACTTTGTACCGTCGGCCCAAATCTCTGTCCTCGTCTCCTCCGGAGGTACGCATGGAGGATCTTGCTGATGATGGGACAACGTGGGCATGACCTCCTCGACATGCTCATCTGTCCCCATGGTTCCGTCAACAGGAGAAACGCTGGATGAGGGTGTACTATCACGCCTGGAACTACTCGTCCCAACAGTCGGAGATGTGAGTGATCGATATACTAGAGTACTAGGCTTCGATGATCCAGAACCAACAGTAGGCAGTACCGGAGGAGCACTCTGTTTATCTCGGGATCTGCCGTATCCTCCGTGTCGTCCTGTCATATATGATAATAACATATGATGAATATAGAGAAACACAAATATATAGTACATTCTACAGTCGAAATATGATGCATATCTCAAAGCATTCTACAGTCAAAATATAATATATATATTCGTTAATGTGTACATCTACTCCGTCAATTTTCCAACCTTGATCTACATTCTACAGTCAAAATATAGTTACATTCTACATGCAATATATTTTATTTTCAATTATCTTCAGAAAATTCATCTTGTTCGCCTTTCTCGTCCTTCTCTTCCTCTTCCTCCTCCTCGTCTTCACTTTCATCTACTTCGTCTTCCTTTTCGGATAATTTTACATCTTCTACATTATTACTCGTGTAATGAGTAACTTTCGTTGAGTCCACATCTACAATATTTGTTACAAGAGGTAGATCGTCCTCCTGATAAGCTATTTCGTCAATGTCAAAGGTATTTCTAGCTTTAGTCTTGCAAACTGCCTACCAATCCGACCTTGTTGTCCTCCATCTAGGATAAGTTGTGAAGTACACGAGCTGAGCCTGACTTGATAGGACAAATGGTTCATAGCCTTGATATCTACGCTTGTAGTTTATATCCACAAGGCCATGCTTGTCAATTTTCCAACCTTGATCTTGAATCAGATCGAACCATTTACACCTGAATAGCACGATATTAGTAGGTTCTGTGCCATAATTATATGTCAACTCCACAATCTCTCGTAAGATGCCAAAAAAATCATTGTCCGGATTGACGTCTTTGTAGTTCGAAGATTTGATACACAAACAACTATTTTTTGTAGAATCAAGATCCAGAAAGCTATCTCTGATAGGAGCATTTGTTGACTTGAATCTGAACCCATTCACACAGAAACATGGCCATATTTTTATGGCAGTAATTGGTCCCTTGGCCAGAGTTCTAATAGATTCAGTCTCGGGTGTTATTAGACGATCGACCTAAATACCAAAGTAGCGATAGTAAGTTATTTGTTTTGCAAGTGCAGAAATAAAAAGTAATTACCAAGCATCTTACATATGCACTCAACCAAGAAGGAAAATGGCATATCATATCTTGTTCTACTTCTTCGTCTGTTATGTAGGGTCTAACCGACCTCAACTCATCATTATATGTGCTGAAAAATAATGAAGCAACTGCTGATTAGTAGCATAATAGTATCTTATACTATTACATTGAGATAATGTAAACGTGGACGTATTAATTACTTACCCCTCTAGCTTCTCCACTTCATCCTTGTCGCAATTGAGTAATATATACAATTGAGCAGCCCTTAGCTCATCGTCATTCAAATATCTCTTCTTCATTTTTCCCGAAGGCTTTACGGACGCATTGAATACTTTGAGTATTGCATCATTAGATTCCTGATATGCGTCGTCGTTTCTCGGAGCTTTCGTCCTATTAGTTGCAACATGTGGTTTGAAATACGTCGAGCAAAAGTTTGTAATCTCCTCAAGAACATAAGCTTCACAAATAGAGCCCTCAACCCGTGCCTTGTTTTCCACCTTTCTCTTTAGGTGATTCAGATGCCGCTCGAAGGGGTACATCTACCGATAACCGACAGGACCACCAACACGTGCCTCATAGGAAAGATGAATTGGAAAATGCTCCATAGAGTCAAAGAATCCAGGAGGAAATACCTTCTCGAGCTTATATAGTGTTACCGCAATATCCTTCTCTTGCTTTTCTAGACGATCGACGAGCAACTTAGTACAACAAAGATCTCTGAAGAATATGCTCAGCTCTGTCAATGGGTCCCAAATGAGATGCTGTAAGAATTCCCGAAATACAATCGAAATTAACCTCTCCATGAATACGTGACAATCGTGGCTCTTCATACCCACCAGTTTGTTCTCCTTGAGGTAGACGGATCTTCTCAAGTTCGACACGTACCCGTCTGAAAACTTTAGGCCCTGAATCCACCTACAAAGTCTACATTTATCCTCTTTCTCCAGTGAGAAAACTGACTTAAGTTGCTTTAACTTTCCATTCTCCTTCTCTATCAAATACAATGCAAGACGTCTACATATTTCTTCTAAGTCCAACCTGGCCTTCGGATTATCTTTCGTCTTCCCCTTTACCTCTATTACAGTATTAATTATGTTATCAAACACATTCTTTTCGATATGCATGACATCAAGGTTATGTTTGATCAGATTGGTGCTCCAATATGGCAGATCCCAGAATATACTCCTCTTCGTCCAGTTATGGGTGCGACCAAATCCGTCACACTTGTACCCCTTAGCAGGCTCTTCGATAGCACTTGGTAAATCTTTTACCTCTTCCCATATCGTATATCCGGGCCACCTTGGTGGTGGATTGGCCTTCTCCATAACTCCCGCACGAAAAGCATTCTGGTTCCTCCGGTACGGATGATCCTTCGGCAAAAATTGTCGATGACAATCGAAGAAGCACGGTTTGCCTCCGTGTTTCAAACGAAAAGCCTGAGTACGGTCCATGCAATACGGACATGAGAGACGACCATGGGTGCTCCATCCCGATAATATTCCATAGGCCGAAAAGTTGTTGATGGTCCACATAAGTGCTGCCCTCATCTGAAAATTCTGCTTTCTAGAAATATCGTACGTGTTGGCACCTACTTCCCACAGCTGATTCAACTCATCTATCAAAGGCTGTAAATACACATCGATGTTCCTCTTCAGATTGTTCGGACCCGAGATAATAACGGTTAGGAACATATACGGAGTCTTTATGCACATCCAAGGCGATTGATTATACGGAGTGACGATCATAGGCCAACACGAATACTGGGAGCCCGAAAGTCCGAATAGGGTAAAACCGTCAGAGGAGAGCCCCAATCTAATATTACACGCTTCCTCGGGAAAATGTGGATACTCTCGATCAAAGTGCTTCCATGCTTCTTCATCGTATGGATGATCCAATACTCCTTCGATCTATTTTCGCCTGTGCCAACTCATGTTTTCTGCAGTCTCCTTAACCATAAACAACCGCTGCAACCGCGGCGTCAAAGGCAAGTAGTGCATCGAATCAGTAGGCTTCCTTGCACCGACAGACTATCCTCTAACAGTGGCCTTATAGCGATCAGCACCACAGAATCTGCACGCATCTTCATCCTTGTCGTCTTTGTAGTACAACATGCACCCGTTGCAACATGCATCAATTTTCTCTTATCCCATCCAAAGTGATCTCACCATCCTCTTAGATCGATAGAAGTCTTTAGGCAACTTTGTACCCTGGGGCAAGATCTCTATAATCAAATCGAGCAGTCGATTATAGCATTCTTGCGACATGTTAAAATTGGACTTGATGCTCAATAATCTTGTAACCACCTCCAACGGTGAATGATCCTCACAACCAGGATATAGTGGAGTCCTTGCATTCTCCAAAAACTCTATAAACTTTGCAACATCGGCATTCGGTGCCTCCTCAGCTACATCATAATTGTCCGGATTGAATCTAGGTCCTGCCGTATCATAATTGTCCGGATTGAAACTAGGCCTCGCCGCATCATAAACTAGGTTCACCAACCCGTCGTCGTAAGCATCGTGGTCGTCGACATCCATATACGGCTCCATATAGGGCTCCGACTCCGATGCTAGAGATACAAGTTCTCCGTGCGCGGTCCACTGATAGTAATTCGGCGTGAAGCCCTTCGAGTATAAATGATATGTAACTTCCACTTCTGGATGATATTTCCTGTTGCGACATCTCACACACGAACACTTAATTTTGGTACCATCCATGTACTGAGGGAACGCCTTTGCGAACAGCAGGAACTGTTTTACACCCTCAATGAATTCATCCCGTACATCGTACATGTCATCAGGATAATGGTTGTACATCCACGAACGATGACGCAGATAGTAATTTATATCCATTTCTAGATACTTCTGCAAAAATGACAGTATGTATCATATAAATTATTACATACAGTGGTTTATCACCTAACTTCATAACTTAACCGTACTATAAAAATCATAACTGATATAATACATACTTTCATTTATCAAAGTCTAAAATAAGCAATATTCAAAACAACTGACCATTTATCAAAGTCTAAAGTAAGCAATACTTTCATTTCATAACTGATATAATACATACTTTCATTTAGTCCAAGAGCCCTAGATATGGAATATAAATGTTAATGAGTGTTTTGAAATGATAAACATGGTTAACTAATTCGTGGTGATGTTTCTAAGCCACTTTTAGATCCATACTAGTTTATACAAGTCAATACTAGGTTAATACCTTGCTACACTATGTCTTCTAGGTCGTACTAAGGAATTCTAGTTTATACTAGTTAATGCCTAGCTAATACTAGTTATTACTAAGTATACTAGTTAATATTAGCTATACTAAATACTACTAGTATAACTTAACTAATATCCTACCTTACCCCAACTCACATCTTAGCTCATAAATGTATGTCACAATAATACCTTGGTCCCAGTCACTTGTTAATCCCACTTGATACTGGACTACTAGGATATTCTGCTTTGATATTAAGTACTCTACTATCCACACTGAGAGCCTCTTACCCTTGGCCTGGCACCTTATACTTCATCCTTATACTTGCTCACTGGACTACAACCCATAGCAGTCACTCCTCCCAGATACCACAGTATCAGTTCACTTCACAGCACTGTTGTGCTCTAATTGAACTGCACTGCACTGATCACTCTTGCCAATTAAATCCCTGATACCACAGTATCAGTTAAGGGCTGTATTGGCATGCAACAAGTGACCTGTGAACACCTACCCGATACTTGTCTATACCTTAACCCATACACATGCCTGCAGACCCTAACTAAGTCTGCATCCTCTGATACTTTGCATTGCTGCTGCAGTAGCTAAATCTTCCCTTCACTTAGTTGTTTCCAACTGCCCTTAGCTACTGCCATGGCTCACAGCAGTGCTTGTTGCTGCCTTGCCATTGCTCAAGCATGCATGTGTTTGATGCTTCTCAAGTGTGCACCAACACTCTCCCACTGCAGAAGATGACAGGAACCAATCCCCTCCTCACAGTGCCAACCCGACACCACTGCAACATATTGCCAGCTTGCCTAATGCACTAGGCCAAACTAAATTGAGTTCAGTTCCTGAAGCCTCATAGTTCAGTAGTGACACCCACACATAACTCGACTCTTCTACCCTCTCCCACATCAAGCACAGCTAGAAGACACTATGAACACCAACACAGATAACAGTAGCTATATACCTATCTATATATATATCGAGATACACCTATATATGCATACACTCTCTCATATGCAAATAGATAATACACCAATTTATATATACATATCATATGATACTCTAAGGCATAAATATAAACACACACACAACCACTAGTCCAATTCACAAACATTTGGTGTGTAACACCAAGATACTCTAGGATACATCCTCCATACACCACACCACCATGATACCAACCCTCAATTCACTTGGACACATCCAATAGATCAAATATTGTGTGTGTGTCAGTGTGTGTGTGTGTGTGTGTGTGTCGTGTCTGTGTCAGTGTCAGTGTCTGTGTGAGTATGTGTGTGTGTGTGTCTGCGTCTGTGTGTGTGTGTCGTGTGTGTCTGTGTTCGTGGGTCGTGTCTGTCAAGTGTGTGTTGTGTCAGTGTCACATGTGAGAGAGAGAGAGAGAGAGTTAGGGTTTACCTAGAGCTCGAGGAGGAGGAGGGGGATGCCGGAGTAGCCGCAGCCGTGGAGAGCCGGTCGCCGGAGAGGGGGTGGGGGAAACCGAAAGGTTTTGAAAACTTTTGAAATTTTTGACAGATGGGGGAAAAGAAAACTGAGCCCTAATTAACCAAAATTTAGCGACGTTTAGCGACGTCAAATAAAAACGTCACTAAATTAAAATTTTGCGACGTCAAAGACGTCGCTAAACACATTGCTAAATATTTTTAATATATATGTCACTAATTACGATGCTAAACGTCGCTAAATTAGATATATTAGTGACGTTTAGCGACCTTAATTGAACTTATAGCGACTAATCTTTTAAAATCTTAATAAAAGTCGCTAAACGTCGCTAAATGTCGCCATTTAGCGACGTTTAGCGACATTTTTTATGGAGTCGCTAATTTAGCGACGTTTTTACATGGAGTCGCTAAAATGCGTCGCTAATCCCGCTTTTTCTAGTAGTGAGAGTTGTCAAGGCAGTTATGGATTAAAATCTTTTTTTTTTGGTAAATTTCTATTTGCATGCTCATATCAGTACAATTATGTAACCGATACGATATGCTCGGACATGTCTAGAGGGCAAGTATATTCGTCTAAGAAGCTAAGTCAATTATATCTCAATCCAGATAAAGTAGTCATGCGGAGAGCGAACCAAATGTACTAAGGTTGTCCAGTCCATAATACGTTGATTCTGATTTAGACAATGTATTAGTATGGGCTTCCATAACACATATGTCAGAAACAAGCTCGATAAAAGGATAAGCTTGCAAAAGTAGGCTGTAAAAGCAGCATGAGTCAAGATATTCCAAATAACATAAGTACACGGGATTATGATGAGTGAAAGATAGAAAATAATTCAAGTTCACCAAGAAGATAAGACTCATCCGGTGTTGTGCCTCTATAGTTGCCATACTAACTTCTTGTCTAAGTCTTTAGTCGACCAAATGGGGTATGGGCCTCTAAGTTCTACAGTCTGGATAAACACTATCTTCTTATGGAAGCCTATAGTTGGTGTCATTTAATTATACTTCATTAATGGTTCAAAAAAACTATGGGATACTAGGTTTTGAGGCATACTACCCAACTTACAAGAATCAACTAATACTGTAACTGCCTTGTGGGGATAAAGTAGAAACTCTTGTTAGGGTATACGAGAAAAAGATCTTGGTACCTATTAGGGTATCCTATTGCATTATATAGGTATTGGTCATATTAAGTCTTAATTATAGTGCTTATAGAACAAAAGTGTTAATATTAAAAATGGAGAAGTTACTGGCCCTCAAGCGAAATAGGATATAACATGTATTGAGATATGGATACAAATTAAGTGATTTAAACTAAAGTATAATCATAAAATCATAATCTAAGTGAACAACTCAAACTATCAAGTTCTAACTGCCAAGCATAAGATTTTAAAATTCAAGATTAATAACTATAATCCTAGTAAACTATATATCCTAACATAAAAGGAATCACTTGGCCTACAATCATAAGGGTTAGGTGGCACGAATTAAAAGATGAAGGAAACTTTTTAGCTATTGCATAAAAAGTGAGCGTTAAGGTTTCGGAGAAACAAGATATAAAATTAAATAGAGAGACTCTTGATAATATTATGGTTTCATAAAAGTAGGTGGTATGTTAGTCTCTATGTTCGATGTATAATCAAGGGAGAGGTTCTAATCATTCAATAGGTTTTAATTGGGTAAAGATCTATGATGATTGATCTATGACAGAGGGAGGGATTAACTCAAGATGCAAAAGTATATAGATAGTTGGATGAGATGGCACAGTCGGTGACTCATGGAGACTCAAGTATGATTCAATGATGATCATAGATTCTAGGGGATCTACTAAGCTGAAGGTAGGATACCCTTGCTCTTACTAAGGTATTGGTTCATTCATCTTGGTTTTCTAAGGTACTGTTCTGCTAATATCAAGACAATAATATAAATTTATAGTCCTCTTATATTATCTCACTATAAAAGTTAGGTTTAGTCCTAATATTCAACCTTGGATTTCTATTGGTTCCTCAATACTAGGGTCAAACAATACGGTCAAATTTTTAACTATCCCTAGTAGTGTCTATACTACTCTCAAGTCATTCCTAAATATCAAGGGATAATGGTCAATCAATTTACAGGTGTTAGATGTTAGGGTTTATTAGGTATTCTAAACTTTTGGGAGCTGCCAATATTCTAATTTCTTTTTTAGTAGGTATGATATCATAATTATCTTCTAACAACATGGATTCCTATATTCTAGCAGGAGACTATACTCAAGGAACTATTTGGGAAGTACATTAAATAGGAAGAGGTAAGAAAATAAGGATACCGATGTCAAAAGAATTAAGCGAGTACAACTTCGAAGGTCAAGGAAGGTAGGCGAGTTCAAAGAATTTGGAACAAAATCAAGGAAAAAAGTCAAGTATGTGGATGAGACCTATACTATAATCCTATTTGCAGGCTTGCTCGGTACAGTAACGTAAACGAGACAATATACTCTCGACCTGCATGGGCCACCACAAAAATATGTCACACCCCAGTCCCAAAATATGTAGGACTAGGAATACGTAAACAAGTCTGCCGTATGTATATGAAGACTCCAATATATGGAAACCATAACACATACGTACGCTGTATTATGAACAATAATTTACAAGTGGTATATAATTGTCATAAGTCACAGGGCATAACTAAATCTCATCCACAAAAAATCATAAAGAAATAAATGATCAAATATATCAATGAACAAAATAAGAATTAGTCGAGAAGAACTAATAGTTGGATGGAGACAAATCCACTACCGAACCAGAATATAAAAGTAAATATAATAAATACATCATCTAATGATCAGAGAGGCTCGAAGGGAAGACCTCCTCGAAAGAGAACGAAGTAGCAAGTCCTGATCCGTGCTCCTACGAATAGTCATGATCGTCTACACCTGAAAATGGACCAGGTCCTCAGAGGGACGTAACAAGATACATAGAAGCATGCCAATAAAATACTGAAAATAAACATCCAAATGGTCGCTTAACCGTCTATATGAATACACTTTTGAGAACAACTTTCCAACACGTGGGCTATCTGGCTAAAATGGGATTGGCATGATTCTTTTGAAGAATCAGGGGCCTAAAAAGTATGACGTCTTTTGAACGTCAGAGGCCGCCTGTAGATAATATAGGGGTCATCTAACCACGCATCTCCGACGGAGCGTACGAGTTACACAAAAAAAGTAAAATGGATCCCAAATGCCTTACTTATTGTTCTTTCCACCCCATGCTCTATTCATGCCATATCTATGACACGATGAGACCTCTAATAACTGTCAATTCTTCTAACATATCTCTATTAGCAGTTATTTTCTATCGCACGTCCCATACGTACTGATGATCAGTCAATACGTAAGTCCGTGATCTATATGAGACTCAAAACTTGTGTAAGAAATGTGTCACGGCCAAATAAAATATAAGAATGCCTCATGATAATGGGGTGGTCTCATAAAACTAGGTTAACATGCATAATATATAAATAAGACAAAATACGATGCCACCATCGTTGCACCCAAGTTATTCTTGGACGCGCAGTTTATATAGCAATTAACAATATGAACTAAAAAACAAAAATAAAATACATGCACCATATGGAATATAAATCATACTATAATGGCAAGGTATACTTGCCTGGCAAAAAAGTTGCGTAGTGTAAGCGTCAAGACGTCAAGCACAAGGAATCAAAAACTATGGCATCTGAATGAACGTCTCCGGATGCTGAAATAAATATCACCAACGTCTCCAAAATCAGCGATATAGCTAGAAAATACTACCCTTTCATCCAATTTAGACACAGGAGCAAAACGATAATTTTGGGTCAAAGCGGGTTCCACATGTGGGCCACTTTACACCGAAATGCATGCCAGAGGTAAATGTCTCTAAATAGAATAAATTATAGGTCAAACAAATTATAAACGATAATACGAACTCAACGGTATGTCCAATTTTGAATTTCGGTGAGCCGATCACAAATTCGTCCTTCAAGTCAAACCATGGGGCCCGTAAATAGGCGGCTCGGTCAACTGGCTTAGAATCACGTGAAACTTGGGTCACAGGACCAGCGTGATACCATGAATCCAATGGCACAAGTTTTGTTGCATTCCGAAGGGTGTACACAAAGTGGGATGGTTGTTTACAAAAATTGCAATACGAAAACTTTTGCGGATACGGGTTGATTTTGACGCGCACACACGTCCGAATCAACTTCCGCGAAAGTCCACACATTAGGATATACCATACGCACCTTTCGGTGTAATTGATACGAGATGAGAAGAAAATTTTAGTTTGGCGGAGAGTACTCTGTATCACAAAATTTTAGTTTTAAAATACCCAATTTTTAGTCGTTTTGGAGGCCGAATAATTTAACAAATAAAATAAACTAATAAAAACTAAAAGAACAGTAAAATTCTTGGTTATATTGAGAAGAAAACCTTTCAATTAGATTTTGAAAATATTAAACGGGTTGGTGGCAAATTGGGCATGAACATAGGGGTTTGGGTCAAAATTCTGGACGGTTCTTGGACAGTTTTTCGGCCAATTTTTTGACCAATCCCGAGAACAAAAACTCGTCCCGCTTAGAGAAAATCCTAGAGGGTTAGGTTGTGAACGTATACAAAGAAACCACTCAAGAAAAGGATGAGAGATGAGAGATGAGAGAGATATAATACCATAAAGTAGGGGTCGCTGCTGCCTGTGTCACAGCGGCTGTTGCGGTTGTACTCGCGCGCGGTCGGCCCATGGCTGCTGCTGCGGCGGTCCCTGACCGATTTGTGGCGGTCGCCTGCGTCAAGGGGGGGGGGGGGGGTCGACGGCACTGAGGGTAGGGGTAGGGTTTGTAGAACTAGATTTTAGGTTAGGGTTTGATGGTTACGTAATATATATATATATATATATATATATATATATATATATATAGGCAGGGAGAGGGGGAGTCTGGGAATCGGCTAAAGGGGTGGGGTTTGCTGCGGGTAATAGGTTTAGGAGTTATAAGATTATTGTTAAAGTTATTTTCTTTTGTTTTTCTTTTCCTTTTTCTCTTATTATCATTATTATTATTATTATTATTATTATTATTATTATTATTATTATTATTATTATATTATTTTCTTATTAATAACTATATATTTATTTGTATGTATTTACATATATAGATGAGTTTATAAGAAAATAACTTTTAGAAATATATTTGCATATATATTTATACATATGAATGGGAATATAAAAGTACAAAAAAAATATTTTTATATAATAAATTCTTATAATATTTATTCTACTTTAACAAAATTATATATATATATATATATATATATATATATATATATATATATATATATATATATATATATATATATATATATATATATATAAGATTATATAAAAATAATTTCTAAAAATATATTTGCACCCAAAATAACTACTAGGAGATTTATAATATTTTAACACGAGATAAATTGTAGTAAAAATAACTTTAGAGAAATAATTTTAAATAAGTATCTTTTTATAATAAATAATCAAGAAATTTATTTTCTAAGAGAATACTCTAAAAATTCATCATTTAAATAAAGAAAAAATAAAATACTAAAAAAATACAAAATAAAGTTAGTGGGGTTTCGGTCAAGGGTAGGATTAGGATTTTGTGTTTTCTAATTTGGTTGACAATAATTCTATGGTAAATCACTAATCCCATAGCCTTTAATAATAAGATTTGATTGGGATTCTTTAAGAATAAGGTAATGGCAACTAATATGCAAATCCATAAAAAGAAAAAATGCCTAACTTGGCACGGAGAATTATGGTTTACTAATTGTAGGAAGTTGGAATAGAAAAATAACCACAAATAAATTATATATATATAATATCTAAATATTTAACACAAGAATCTATGGTTGGTACACTAATGTCATACTAATGCCAAAGGATCGAATTTTTGTGCCACGAAAAGATCCTATAGATAGTGTCTCCTTGTAGGCTACTTCCTATGATGGGCGATACAGATTTTACGGCTATCCTATATCATTAATGTCCAAACTACGGTAAAGTGTCCTAATGAAATTATTGGATTTTAATTGATTTGAAAAATAATAACCTAGAACAAATACAAGAAATACAAAATACACACAAGATACCTATTTTTTGGGAAGAGGGTTTACACTAACAGAGTGTACCATTATGCCAAACTCTAACAGAGTGCGCCCATTGTGTCAAACTCTAATAGAGTGCGCCATTGTGCCAAAACTCTAACTGGATATGCCAATAAGCCAAATTATATCAAAGTATGCCAGCATGGCCATAATATACAGTTATCCTTACAAAGTGCACTAATACCGCTGAACTTCTTCAATTGTGCGCTTATGACCCTAACTGACAGTGATCAGTTATAATTAGGTGTCTTTTATGCCATGTTTTTGTGAAGTGTGCACAAATAAATGTCTATACGACCTACGTTTTTCTCGTATAGGAAGTCATGTGTTAAGCAGGAAGTACGTTGTGCACCCACTCAAAAGAACGTAGGTTTTATTTCTCAAAAGTGCGCGCACAATGAAAACACAATACAAATTGCTTATTTGTGCACGCACACTTCCATAACTGTTCCTAAAGGTTATTAATATAGGGTCAGTCCCTCTTTCACACACAGGAGGACAGAGAGAGTATACAGAAACTTGTTGTCGTTGCTGCTAGAGTATTTTTCTCTAATTATTCGTGTGTTCTTGAATTTCTTCATTGTCTCCATGTTTATTGTACTTTTTCTTTTTTCTAAAGTTTGTAAACAAAGTTTGTACAACTTTTTATTAATGGCAAAAATAAGGTATCGACAAAGTAACATTCATTTGTTGTATCATAACTCGGAGCTCCTAGATAGCATTACCTATGGTGTCATTGCACTAATTTGTTCTGGTACTATTTCCTTTACCTTCTTCATCTCCAATGACATAATAAAGCTATGTAGCTAGAGCTTATACTATCATCTTATGAACTCAATGGTATGCTAACCCCAGATTGAGGCACTTTACTGTATTGCGGGGACACAATCTTAGAACGGGTACCTTTGTATACCCCTTCCATAGGGATGATCACAGATCAATTTTGGGTTGATACTCAGAATTCGAAGAGTTGGATGGAGTAGCTGGAGAGTAAGAAATAATCCTCATTCTTTTGTTCTTGCTTTTACGAGAAGACCTCCATGTCATCTTGACAGAGGCAAATAACAAGCCTTCTTTGTAGATACGTCTTCGCCTTTGGTAACGCTGTCAGATTGGCAAAATAACTTACAATTTGTCAAACACTAATCATTTGACTGGCTATTCAATTGCTTTGGACCAACAATAGTTGATGACGATCTTGTTCCAGCAATATTCTATTGGAGATGTCGCCGCAAAATAAGATAAAAAATTTATTTAAGAAAACTTTGTTATTACTTGTTGATTACACATAATTTCTATTACAACTCATAATTATAAAAAATAAAAGTAAAATTAAAAGATTTAATATCTGGAGAGTGTAGGGTGAAGAACTCGATCGAGGCGTGATCGTTATGCTCCATTGACTACTCGAAGTAAAGGTGGGGAACTTGTAAAGTTTAGCTCACAAACAATGTAGAGGGCGGAGTGAAACAATAAGATGGCTCTATGCTCAAGAATTGATGCCTTATATGCCTTGGCATCACAAAAATTGAGACATTTATAGACAATTCATACTGTAACAGCTATTTGCTGATTTTAGTGTACAAAACCAAGCAATTCTGTACTTTTTACTCATTTTTGTGCAGAAACATTCTGCACAAAATTTATTGCCTTTACTGAGCATAAATTTTATAACTGAACCAACTTAAAACATATATGCAAATCATTGTTTGCATGCCACATAGAATCATTTACGATCAATATCATTAATACCCATGATTACGCACGGCAGCATAATTATGACTATCATTTCAAATTTCAAATGTGTCCCATTAAAAGTAACTCATGCTTCGGGATTTGTAACATCAAAAAAAAATTCCTATCGTTAATGTAGAATGGGCATGAAGTACAATACAATAACTCAACATCTAAGTGTAAAGAGTCCTCATCATAGAACTCTTACGGGTAAGAAGTCTTCAGCTAGCACTTAAGCAGGGTATCTCTTCAACGCATAAGACTTCTATGCTTAAATGTGGTAGTCATTAGCACCTTTATCCTGATATTTGGCACTTGATGCAATGCATGCCTTCCACATGGAGGGTCATTAATAAGAGAGACACGGCATAGACAATTTTTCTTCTAAGCACTAAAGCTCTTCAACATAGAGCATTGTTGTGCTTAAATAATGGCAAACTTAGCCCCTTGCTAATCTGGCACTGCAACAATCAACTTTTGCTACATAGAGACTCTTCTTAGTGTGGATCCTCTTTGCGTACAATACTTCAACATTGATAGAGTTCCTCGGTGTGAGTGACAGCTATGATTTATGCACGAAAGCACTCTACACATAAATGCATTAAGGAGGCCAAATTGTACTCTTTTATAGTGGTACTATTATACATTAATGAGTGGCTTTAAATTTTAGTGTTTTTTTACGCTTCTTCAAATGATAGAGAGTTTGAAATGGTAACACATAAGATAGACCCAAGTATAATGAATTTAATCATCAATAAAGTTCTTTTAGTAGAGAAAATCAATCATAGATAAGATAGGAGCAGGTCTTCATATGTCAGAATAAAATAATTTAAAAATATAACTTGAATTAGATAAACTTTTAGCAAAAGGTAAGGCTAAGTATTTTACCAACTTATAGCCCATACATGTGGATAGAGAAAAGAAAAAATATGCCCAAGAGCTCCACTATAGAATAAATTCTTTAAACAGTGCTCTAAAATATGACCTAAGCGTTTGTGCCACAAGTCGACAACAGACGTAACGATAGCTGCATGACTAGAACCCAAAGGTTGAGATGATGGAAGATGAAAAAAAATTAAGTAGTACAACCACCTCTCTCTCCGAGCACAACCAATCGTCTGGCCCGTACGAGGATCCTTCATAAAATATATGAGGAAATAAAAAACAAAAATAAACCCACACGCAAAAAGGCTACTAACTGAAATGAGTATAAAATAATATGGAGAACTGTTTGCCATTACAAGTGTTTAAAAGAACTTGGTTGAATACAAATAAAAAAAGTACAAAGAAATCATAGACGTAAGATCTTAGTACAATATTTTTTTAATCTGGGGAATGTGATGATAGAGATCGAGTATTGCAGTGACTCATTTATTTTGTTGATGGTCCGATGAGGGAATGAAGATGCTCTCTTCTTTTTTCTCTCCCTTGAGCTTGTGCACCCGTATGTCGCCCCTTTTATGGGTGTGCTACCCTGCTACTTATAGCCGTCATATTGACGGACTCTAGGTGCCGCATATGCCTCTATTTGGTGGACGCACAGGACTCCTTTAATAGATTACAGTTACAACTGTAGCCGCATACCACGGGCATGCTGCCACGTGGCCTCGGTTGAGATAGGTCGTTGAGAATATTTTGGGGTTATTTTCAACTCCGTTGTGTGCGTAACTTGGTTAGCAGGACACGTAGTCAACACTGATTATGTGAAGGTCTGGCAAGCTGAGTGTCACATAACATCTTGGCACCATAATGCCCTGGCCGCATAGGTCTTCTGGACACTTTGGCTACATAATGACGGGGTCGCATAGACTTGAGGACGTATAGGAATGACCACGTGGCATTGCTCATCTAACAGTAATATTTTTGTCTTTTTTATACCGCCGTCTTCACGAGTCTCAAAGTATTTCTGTGCAATTAATGTTGTGTCAGACAGGTCATAATTACTGTCACAAGGATCCTATGCGGCCACCAATCTCTTGGGTGTTTTAGCCGTATAAATATTTTACAGGCTGGACGATCCCCTCGGCTGCATGTGCTTTCTGTGGCTCATTTGTGGCATGCTTTCACCTTGAGGGTGCATGGGCGCTATGCAGCCTGCATGGCTTTCAGATTTTTCATTCTTCTACAAGACTCCCTTCAAAGTTTTCAAAATGACAAGTTTAGAATACTTTAAACAAGAAGCATGGTCGAGCATTCGCGGTCTCATGATTAACATGTCACATAGGCACATTGCCGCATAGAAGATTCTTTCAGGCTGTCAGATCATTATTAAATGTTAAGATTTGGCTCAATTTCCATAGAGATTTCTTAGGATTCTGCGCCATCTCTTGATATCGTAAAGTTTAGTCCATAAAATTCATCTCGCTATGAAATCAAACTCTACCAAGATCCTAATTACTGATCAACAATAATCAATTTCAATATCAACAAGTGAGGATGGACGAAAACAAGGGCGAAGGATTTAAATTGGAATTATAATAAGATTCTCGAGGAGTCGCCCCAGAAATCTCTCAAGAATTTTGTGATTGAGTATCCTCTCTCATCCTAGTATCCTTTGTCCTATATTCTATAGCAGGCATGCAGTAGTACAACTAATATGTCGCACTACCACGACATCGCACAACTTGAGAAGTCTGACCTGCATGGGCCACCACTAAAAATGTGTCACGACCCGCACCCGGTATAGGGATACGAGAGCGTGGGTACGTCCAGCCTACGCCGCAGCATCGGCGGTAGAATGCTGTCTGGGTCAAGCACTATCTAAACAATCTCGCACTAGTATCCAACTCCATAAGTAGACACGGATAACACTATATAAATAACAACACACTCAATCACATAACGACAGCACGATTAGAATTCGAAGAAATAAATAAAAATACAACACAAGTCTAAACTTTAAATAATCTAACTTAACATAAACCAAGTCTGAAATAAGATTTGCCGGAGACAAATTCGGTACCAAATAATATGCTAAAGGAACTAACTAGACAACTAATGATTCCAGCTATACCTCCCGGAATTACGACTGAACTACCAAGCCAAGTCTCAGCTACTCACCCTGTGGTCCATCAGTGTCAGATACCAGTCCTCTAGGCATAGTCTGAAAAATGTTTTCCAGTCAGGAAGGAGCAAAGTACATTTCTAAATAGCAGTTCTATATCAATATATAAACTATGTAGCAGTAAATAGATAGAAATATACAAGATGCATGTATAGGTACGAGAAACATACAATAAAGGATATACTGGAAATACTGTAAGTAAATGCAGGAAAGAAAACAATATGTCAAAGAGCAAGAATCCTATGACTAAGTGTGTGAGTACTAGCTTTAACATGTGATCGGCTTGGGACTATGTAAACCCCCCCTCAACCAACTTAGGAATTATTTGGAATTTAAAACTAGAGACTAGGGATAATTAGATTTAATTAGGATTATCGTGCAACAACTATAGGTCGTATTTCACCCCGTCGTGGCTACGAGGTTGGAAAGCCACACTAGCATGTACCTTCAACCCAATGTCACGAACATCTTTTAGACATACCAGACTACCCCTCTGACCATTGTGCAAAAATAGATACTCGTTATTTCGTTTCGACTTAGCTATGCAACATACCATAGAGAACACCTTGCAACTACTAATTTAATTTAAACTCGAGATCAATCCCACTTCAAACAAGCCGACCAAGCCACTTTGTACTGCTACATGGACCAACCTCAACCAGGTAAGACAAGCCCACCCGCAAGGCAGCCCATATTCACCATCAACACCTATAAATACCAACCCCCATGCAAAACCCTAATAAACCAATATTCTCCCTGCCCCCATATCCGCCGAAACCCCCTGCCGAACTGCTTCCCAAACCCGCTGAATCCCTCGGCCAAACTGCTTCCCAAACCCGCTGAACCCCCACGACCGGCGCACACCCCAGCCCGTCGGTTCCGGCCAGGCAGTGCCGCGAGCCAACGCCGACCCGCGTCTGGACGACCGCCCCTGCGCGACTCCACCCGACAGCGCCAACGCCGGAGCGGCTACTGCTGCTGCGATCCCTGCTCTTGCGGATTCAGCTGCTGCCGCTGACGTTGCTCGCCGACCCACACCGAAGTTCCACTCACCGGAAGACGGTCAGACGACGAGAAGAGCCTCGCCCGCCATCAAGGTAAATACAGGTACCCTTGTGTCGAGTTCATATGTGAGTATCGTGTCATTGCGAGAGTCATATTCTGGACACAACTTATTTAACCCCAACTTATATTTATGGAGGTAACATTTAGCAAGAAATTAGAACTCATCTAATAATTAGTGAATGCCCCAATCTTGAAGCCTGACATCAACGACCAGTATTTCACCTGGACCCTGGGCATGAATCTAGCCTGTTGAGTAAGGAAATCAAAGACATATTTCCAAGTAGAGTAGAAGTCATTAGCAAACCTTAACTCGGTAAATTATTGTGGCAAGATGAACGTGGACCAAAGACAGAACACTGTACACCCTAGCTATGTGTACATGTGACGCTGTATTGGGTCCGCAGTAAACTAGCAACAATACCTAGGAACAACGCCATAATTACCTATGTATCTCTTAGTGACTGATATTAGATTGCTATATTATATTTTGTGTTTAGGAACTTTGGATCCGCCAGGAGATATTGCAGGAACCAGCTTTTGGCATTCCCCGCTTCAGGACACAGGCAAGATACCTTGCTATATTTACTGTCTAAATTAAATATGCATATGTTGTATTGTATTCTTGTTGTTGGTACCACTGTGCGCGTCCGAGTTGTCTCGGTTGCATTCGACGGTTACGTCGATGATTAGTATAGATGGACTTAGATCTTAGCAGACTCAACCCATTGGACGATACTCTGTGATTGTCTGAGACCTGACACCTTACACACACACTGAGATACATTTATATTGGGATGCGGGCTTGCGCACTCGACTAGCTATCGTTGCGTACATCCTACATCACGGCTAGCATGTAGTCAGGATAATTTAGTGACTTGGCATATAGATTCATGGTATGTACGTCGAGTAGTCGACTTGCGTATCTACATTGGGCGGGGAGGACAACTAGGAGGCGTATGGGATACACACATTGGAGCCGTAGTTCGGAGGAACCCGGATCCAATGACTTTCCCTTTATACTGATGCTACGTTCTTCGGAGCGATATGGACGATATACTGTACAGATGCCACTCTCTTCGGAGCATGGACGTTATGCCTACACCTACCTATACGCACCAGCGTTGTCCTCACATTGCACTCACTTAGATGGCTAGCACACCCTTATTGTATTTATTTTATTCAGTATTCATATATAGCATGTTGTTTTCTTGTATCTTGTTACGTCCCTCTGAGGACCTGGTACCTTTCCAGATTTAGACGAGGCTTACTACCCCACAGTATACGGCCCAGGACAGGAGACGAGATTCGCTTCAGCCGAGGAGTTGGAGGTGCAGCCGTCAGAGTTTCCGTGACCAGTTGGTAGGCCTTCAGCCTAGATTGGGTGCATCATTATCTTTCCAGTCGATGCCCTAGTCATTCTTTTATATCTCATTTCAGTACTTTATTTCGTCAGAGCAGTGGGTTTGTTCCCACCAGACATCATTAGTTGTACTATGATATCTTGAGACTGGTATTTATTAACCAGCAGTTTATTTAGTGTTTCTTGCTCTTTATATGGTGGATGAGATTAGTTTACCTGTTATTGACTGATATTGGACATGTTAGTATCATAGGACAGCGTAGCACTCTTCGTGGATCCATTAAATTGGGATATTCTCGGAGATGTGTCAGCTGGCTATTGCCACGTGGCCTGGTTCCATATATTTTGGGACTGGGGTGTGACATGGTTTTAGTGGTGGCCCATACAGGTCAACTTTTTCGCTTGTGGTATGGTAACATGCCCAGCGAGCCTGCAATAGGATAGAATTTGTTAGGTCTCATCCACTTTTGTTTCGTCTTTGAACTTGCTTCATACTGCTTCTAAAAATATCTGCATCCTGTTTGTTTGTTCTCGTACTCTTTTAATGAAGCTCTATCCCTTGCAGCAAGATGAATTTGCGCAGTGGACGAGGAGCACCCCGTGCCGCAGTACCAGACAACACCACTCAAGGAGATGAGGTACCCCAAGGGCAACCACCGCTACAGACTCCACTGATACATTGGCACGAGACACCACAGGGTGATCCTACACCACCACCTGAAGGACAGACTTCCCAGACCATCCCCACGCAACATTATGAGGGCCAGACTTCAGGAGCTACACCGATGCCGCAGACTGAGAGGCCGACATCTGAGGAGACGCCTACTGCACAACCAGAGATTCCACTACCACCACCTCCACCTTATCCGCCCCAGATGCCGCAGCTAGATGGCCAGCCACAGATGCTTCAGTTCTTCCAGGCAATGATACAAGCACAGTGGCAGCAGACAGAGACATTACGACAGAGTCTGATGGCAGTACTAGAGAGGACACCTGTCACGACACCAGCACCAGCACCAGCACCTCCACCAGCCCCGACAGGTGGCACCGTTAGATGGTTCCGACAGATGGGACCAGATACCTTCTCAGGCAATGAGACTGCAGAACAGATCTCCGATTGAATCGCCAACACGGAGATGCTATTAGAGGCCTCACAACTGCAACCAGACCTTTGGATGACCGCAGTGAGGGCCCAACTAAAAGGCAACGCCCATCACTGGTGGGATTCTATTGAGCGCAGTGTAGGTAAGAACCAGACTTGGAAACAGTTCCTAGAGTACTTTAATGTGAAGTATTTTCCGGCAACAGTCAGAAATGCCCTATACTCCCAGTTCCTACATCTAGAACAGGGGAATATGACCGTTGACGCATATGACGCAGAGTTTAGCCGCCTTAGCAGGTTTGGAGCCTTTCTGATACCCAATGATCTAGAGAAGGCTCAGAGATTCCACCACGGCCTCAATTTCGAGCTACAGAGATATACCACCGCACAGGCGAGGATTTCTTATGAGGAGGTCCTAGCAGAGGCAAGGATCCAGGAGGCCATTGTCAGAAGATCTAGACGTTCCAGCACGACCACGCCAGCTAGAGTACAGCCCGGAGCAGGAGGACCCATCCGTCGTCCAGGAGCGCAGACACAGCAGAGAGCAGCACCATATCCACACCAGGAACTCCCGACTTGCCACTTCTGTGGTAAGAGAGGTCACTTCGAGAAGGACTGCCGAAAGAGACTTGGGACATGCATGATTTGTGGAGCCAGTCAGCACCTTGCCAGAGATTGCCCACAGCGCAGGGAGGCAGCCCCACAGGCCGGACAGAGGCCAGCCGCACCAGCCCCGAGGATACTACCCCCACCAGGAGGCCAGCGTCCACCAGCACCCGGAGGATTCCAGAGGGGACCACCCTTGCCCCCACAGCAGGCACAGTTTGATCGTGCCCGACAGCAGGCAGGAGGACAGAGACAGGGACAGGCCTTTGCCTTAGCAACCACCGAAGAGGAAACAGAAGGAGAAGCAATCACAGGTACCATTTTAGTCGCATCCTTACCTGCGACAGCATTGTTTGATTCTGGTGCTACATTGTCATTTATATCTAGTAGATTTGTAGCAATGCATAGAGTAGCGACTTCCCCCTTACCTAAGAGTTGGAAAATTCTTACCGGAGGAGGTATCGTGCCGGTTACCAGCACTATTAGAACGTGCTCGGTAGTCGTTTGTGGTAGAGAGATGAGAGCGCGATTCTTGGTATTGCCTATGCCGTACTTTGATGTTGTGTTAGGCATGGATTGGTTAAGCCAGTATAACGCCATACTGAACTGCCGGAAGGGTAGCGTCACTTTTAGACCACCAGATCAACCGGAGTTCGAGTACATGCGAGGGACCGTCGAACAAGGAGTAGGGCAGACAGCTGGGACTTGCATGGCTATGGAGATTGCGCCCCCACCTATAGTTGCTGAATTCGAGGATGTTTTTCCCGACGAATTGCCAGGCTTACCCCCAGATAGAGACGTGGAGTTCACCATTGAGCTAGTACCAGGAGCAGCACCGGTATCTTCTAATGTGTACCGATTGGCGAAGAAGGAGTTAGACGAGCTGAAGCTACAATTGGAGGAGTTGCAGAGCAAGGGATTTATCCGTCCTAGTGCATCGCCATGGGGAGCACCAGTATTGTTTGTGCCTAAGAAGGATGGAACAGTACGTATGTGTATTGATTACAGAGCCCTTAATGCTTTGACCATCAAGAACAAGTATCCCCTGCCGCGGATTGACGATTTATTCGACCAGTTGACAGGAGCAGTAGTGTTCACAAAGATCGACTTGAGATCGGGTTATCATCAAGTGAAGGTGCGAAGAGAAGACATTCAAAAGACAGCATTCAGGACTCGCTATGGTCACTACGAGTTCTTAGTGATGCCTTTTGGACTAACGAATGCGCCAGCTGTATTTATGAACTTGATGAATAGAGTATTCCACCAATACTTAGACCGATTCGTGGTAGTCTTCATCGACGACATTTTGGTGTATTCGAAGAGCCACGAGGAGCACGAAGAGCACTTGAGATTAGTGTTAGAGACACTGAGGAAAGAGAGACTTTATGCCAAGCTTAGCAAGTGTGAGTTTCTCCTAGATCGTGTCGCTTTCCTTGGACACGTCATCTCAGGAGACGGTATCTCAGTAGACCCGGCGAAGATTTCATCTGTAGAGACATGGCCAACCCCTACCAATGTCTCAGAGGTGAGGAGTTTCCTAGGACTTGCCGGATATTACCGGAGGTTCGTAGAGAACTTCGCGAAGATTGCAGAGCCAATGACCCGCTTGACCCGTAAGGAGCAGGAGTTCACTTGGACAGAGGAGTGTCAGAAGGCATTCGATGAGCTGAAGAAACGTTTGACTACAGCACCTATCTTGACCATACCTTCTGGACCCGGAGGATTCGTAATCTACAGCGATGCGTCCGGGAAAGGATTAGGATGTGTCTTGATGCAGAATGGAAAGGTTGTAGCTTATGCTTCTAGACAGTTGAGGACACATGAGAAGAACTATCCCACCCATGACTTGGAGCTTGCCGCGGTGATCTTTGCTTTAAAGCTTTGGAGGCATTACCTATATAGAGAAAGAGTGGAGATATTTACGGATCATAAAAGCCTGAAATATGTCTACACTCAGAAGGATCTTAATCAGAGGCAGAGACGTTGGCTCGAGGTGATGACAGACTTCGAATTTGAGCTACAGTACCACCCGGGAAAGGCCAACGTAGTAGCAGACGCATTGAGCAGAAGACCTATGGCATTCTTCTTGACTACCCAACAACATCTGTTAAGAGATCTAGAGCAGATGGGAATAGAGGTTGTCATACCCGGAGTAGACGGACAGTTGTCGAGTTTCCAATTGCAATCGACACTGGTAGAGAGAATCAAGGCTGCCCTGCCGACAGATGCCAGATTTCAGAGGCTCAGACAGAGGACAGAGACTGGATTACAGACAGGACTGCGGATACATGAAGACGGAACACTGAGATGCGGAGATCGTCTCTATGTTCCAAATGGAGAACTTCGGCAGGAATTGATGACAGAGGCTCACAGTTCCACCTATTCCATTCATCCAGGAGGCACGAAGATGTACAGAGATCTAAGACAGTACTACTGGTGGCACGGAATAAAGAAAGAGATAGCACGTTTTGTGGCCAAGTGCCTGGTGTGTCAGCAAGTCAAGGCCGAGCACCAGAGATCTGCAGGATTGCTTCAACCACTTCCTATACCGGAGTGGAAATGGGAGCATATCACTATGGACTTTGTTACAGGCTTCCCAAGGAGTCCTAGTGGGCGCAATGCAGTATGGGTAATCGTGGATAGACTCACCAAGTCCGCACACTTTTTACCCTTTAGAGTTGGGCAATCGACGGAGGCTTTAGCAGATATGTACATGAGGGAGATTGTGCGCCTACATGGAGTGCCAGTTAGCATTGTGTCTGACAGGGATACGAGATTTACGTCTTACTTTTGGCGGAGTATGCAGGAGAGCCTTGGTACTCGCCTAAAGTTTAGCACAGCGTATCACCCCCAAACAGATGGCCAGTCGGAGCGCACCATTCAGACGTTAGAAGACATATTGAGAGCGTGCATGCTTGACTTCGGAGGATCATGGGAGGACCACCTACATTTGGTCGAGTTTTCCTACAACAACAGCTATCAAGCGAGCATTCAGATGGCTCCCTATGAAGCGTTGTATGGCAGGAAGTATCGTTCTCCAGTATGTTGGAGTGATATAGGCGAGCGACAGATTCTCGGACCAGAGTTGGTTGTTCGGACGGTAGAGAAGGTAAAGAAGATCCAAGGACACCTTCGAGCAGCACAAGACCGACAGAAGCATTGGGCGAATGCACACCGCCGACCCTTAAAATTTCAGGTTGGAGATCACGTATTCTTAAAAGATCTCACCTACTCGAGGGACTATCAGATTCGGAGGCAGAGGGAAGCTGAGTCCGAGGTTCATCGGACCATTCGACATATTAGAACGCGTCGGAGAGGTTGCCTACAGATTAGCGTTACCGCAGACCTTGGAAGGAGTCCACGACGTCTTCCATGTATCTCAATTGAGGAGGTACATATCGGATCCTAGTCACGTGCTTGACCATTCCGAGATCACAGTCGGCCCGAGCTTATCATACCAAGAGGAGCCTGTGGAGATTCTAGACAGAAGTGAGAAGGTACTACGAGGGGAGACCATTCCCCTAGTGCGTGTTGCATGGAGGCATCATGCACCAGGCGAGTCGACTTGGGAACGCGAGGAGGACATTAGACAACGTTACCCCCACCTCTTCGAAGGACTAGGTACGTATTAGCATTTTATTTCGGTCAGTAATTCTTGCCATGCGTATGTTTTAATTTCGAGGACGAAATGCTCTAAGGAGGGTAGATTGTAAACCCCCCCTCAACCAACTTAGGAATTATTTGGAATTTAAAACTAGAGACTAGGGATAATTAGATTTAATTATGATTATCGTGCAACAACTATAGGTCGTATTTCACCCCGTCGTGGCTACGAGGTTGGAAAGCCACACTAGCATGTACCTTCAACCCAATGTCACGAACATCTTTTAGACATACCAGACTACCCCTCTGACCATTGTGCAAAAATAGATACTCGTTATTTCGTTTCGACTTAGCTATGCAACATACCATAGAGAACACCTTGCAACTACTAATTTAATTTAAACTCGAGATCAATCCCACTTCAAACAAGCCGACCAAGCCACTTTGTACTGCTACATGGACCAACCTCAACCAGGTAAGACAAGCCCACCCGCAAGGCAGCCCATATTCACCATCAACACCTATAAATACCAACCCCCATGCAAAACCCTAATAAACCAATATTCTCCCTGCCCCCATATCCGCCGAAACCCCCTGCCGAACTGCTTCCCAAACCCGCTGAATCCCTCGGCCAAACTGCTTCCCAAACCCGCTGAACCCCCACGACCGACGCACACCCCAGCCCGTCGGTTCCGGCCAGGCAGTGCCGCGAGCCAACGCCGACCCGCGTCTGGACGACCGCCCCTGCGCGACTCCACCCGACAGCGCCAACGCCGGAGCGGCTACTGCTGCTGCGATCCCTGCTCTTGCGGATTCAGCTGCTGCCGCTGACGTTGCTCGCCGACCCACACCGAAGTTCCACTCACCGGAAGACGGTCAGACGACGAGAAGAGCCTCGCCCACCATCAAGGTAAATACAGGTACCCTTGTGTCGAGTTCATATATGAGTATCGTGTCATTGCGAGAGTCATATTCTGGACACAACTTATTTAACCCCAACTTATATTTATGGAGGTGACATTTAGCAAGAAATTAGAACTCATCTAATAATTAGTGAATGCCCCAATCTTGAAGCCTGACATCAACGACCAGTATTTCACCTGGACCCTGGGCATGAATCTAGCCTGTTGAGTAAGGAAATCAAAGACATATTTCCAAGTAGAGTAGAAGTCATTAGCAAACCTTAACTCGGTAAATTATTGTGGCAAGATGAACGTGGACCAAAGACAGAACACTGTACACCCTAGCTACGTGTACATGTGACGCTGTATTGGGTCCGCAGTAAACTAGCAACAATACCTAGGAACAACGCCATAATTACCTATGTATCTCTTAGTGACTGATATTAGATTGCTATATTATATTTTGTGTTTAGGAACTTTGGATCCGCCAGGAGATATTGCAGGAACCAGCTTTTGGCATTCCCCGCTTCAGGACACAGGCAAGATACCTTGCTATATTTACTGTCTAAATTAAATATGCATATGTTGTATTGTATTCTTGTTGTTGGTACCACTGTGCGCGTCCGAGTTGTCTCGGTTGCATTCGACGGTTACGTCGATGATTATTATAGATGGACTTAGATCTTAGCAGACTCAACCTATTGGACGATACTCTGTGATTGTCTGAGACCTGACACCTTACACGCACACTGAGATACATTCATATTGGGATGCGGGCTTGCGCACTCGACTAGCTATCGTTGCGTACATCCTACATCACGGCTAGCATGTAGTCAGGATAATTTAGTGACTTGGCATATAGATTCATGGTATGTACGTCGAGTAGTCGACTTGCGTATCTACATTGGGCGGGGAGGACAACTAGGAGGCGTATGGGATACACACATTGGAGCCGTAGTTCGGAGGAACCCGGATCCAATGACTTTCCCTTTATACTGATGCCACGTTCTTCGGAGCGATATGGACGATATACTGTACAGATGCCACTCTCTTCGGAGCATGGACGTTATGCCTACACCTACCTATACGCACCAGCGTTGTCCTCACATTGCACTCACTTAGATGGCTAGCACACCCTTATTGTATTTATTTTATTCAGTATTCATATATAGCATGTTGTTTTCTTGTATCTTGTTACGTCCCTCTGAGGACCTGGTACCTTTCCAGATTTAGACGAGGCTTACTACCCCACAGTATACGGCCCAGGACAGGAGACGAGATTCGCTTCAGCCGAGGAGTTGGAGGTGCAGCCGTCAGAGTTTCCGTGACCAGTTGGTAGGCCTTCAGCCTAGATTGGGTGCATCATTATCTTTTCAGTCGATGCCCTAGTCATTCTTTTATATCTCATTTCAGTACTTTATTTCGTCAGAGCAGTGGGTTTGTTCCCACCAGACATCATTAGTTGTACTATGATATCTTGAGACTGGTATTTATTAACCAGCAGTTTATTTAGTGTTTCTTGCTCTTTATATGGTGGATGAGATTAGTTTACCTGTTATTGACTGATATTGGACATGTTAGTATCATAGGACAGCGTAGCACTCTTCGTGGATCCATTAAATTGGGATATTCTCGGAGATGTGTCAGCTGGCTATTGCCACGTGGCCTGGTTCCATATATTTTGGGACTGGGGCGTGACAGACTAGTAAACTCATTACATTGGTTAGCGATCATCCTTGAGGTCAGGCTAATCCGTAAGAATAGCTATGATGCGAGTAATAGTCAGGCTAACCATATGTAACAGTGATGAGGCATGTAAAGGTAAGGCTGCACCGATGTGAGGCATGGGTGAGTTATGATGCATATAAAGTTGGGTATGATCACATATCTATACTAAAATACTCTCCACCCCCGACTGGTATAGTAGATCCAACCATGATACGCTATGGCACGGGATTACCTAGGGAGGTAGCAAATCTCCCCGAAAATCAGTGTCTATACAAGTACAAGATATCAATGAAGCAAGACTTGTACAAGCTATACCATGAACAAGGAATAACATCTCATGACGAGATCCGTATATACCAATCCGTGTAACCATCGTGTCAAGAGCATGGATATTTACACTAGATACAGTGAACATAGGGGATATCATAAATAAGAAACTAATCAGAGAATGTACTCGCCTTGGGTCCTTAGCTGGTAAAACCAATGTCCTGTCCCAGAATATCGTCTGGAGGATCCAACAGTCCTATAAACATATAATAAATATAATATTGGATCAGATGCTACACTAACACAACACAATACAATACATGAACTCAGGGGCTCTGCCAAGTATGGCACTGGTCAATCTAGGGTCAGTGTGCGTCAAATTGTACGGGCGTTGCGTCTGCGATTGATGGGCAAGACAGACGATCAAAATGGTACGGGGCTTGCCAGTACGTCAGTGTACGTGTGGCAGTCAACTAGCATTTACAGGGTTATAGGTCAGGTATAGTTACGGGGTGTCCGTATCCACACTCGGGTCATCTAGTAGATATATATAAATATACATATCTTTAACTAACATATATACTAAAATATATTTTTATTAAACATATAACAAAATATATATGTATATTTATATTTACATATTCACCAATTAATAATTACATACATATACTAAAAATGTATGTATACGTATATACCAATTTTATATATATAGAAAATATATTAAGTATATACAAAATATATATACATACATATATACAAATACCAATTTTATATATATAGAAAATATATTAAGTATATACAAAATATATATACATACATATATACAAATTGTATTAAATACATACATATACATACATATATACCCATTATATTAAATATATACATATACATATACATTAATTAAATACATATATATACATATTAAACACACTATTTGATACATAATTAAAATACATACATGTACATTATTAAATAGATATATATACACATTAATATTAAACATTAATTAAATACCTACTTACATATATATATACATATATATTAGTATATGCATATACGTATATACGTATGTATATATATATATATATATATATATACATATATATACCTAATGAAGGAGGAGGGAAGCTCACCGGGGTGGTGGTGGTGCACCGCCGTCAGAGGGCTGGCCGGAAGTGGACGGGGTCGGGGAAGGAGATGCAGCGGGGTCGCTCGACTGGGTGGTTTAGCAAGTATAGGAGGGCTCTGTTGCCGGAGTACGGGGCTGATCAGTGGACTCTGTGGTCGAGACTCGGCTGTGGGAGGAGTCGACTGATGTAGGAAAGGAGGCTTCGGGTCGGGGGCTCGACGCCAGGGAATGAGGTGGGGGATCAGTCATGGAGCTCGGCTTCAGCAGTGCGCCGGAGGGATGTAAGGGAGATACGGTCGGGTGGTGTTCGACCGGGGTGGAACTCAGGCGAGAGGTCGCTGTGGTGGTGATAGGTGATAGATGGTGGTGGTTCGAGGGGATTTCAGGCCGGAGAGGGGATGACGACAGGGAGGATGAGGTGGAGCCGAGGGGAGGTTGAGAGGAACTCGCCGGAGAATATGGCTACGGGCCGGGAAAGAGTTTCAGTGGGAGGGTAGCTGGAGTAGCAGGGAAGTGGGGGAGAGTCGGCTGTAGGGGAAAGAGCAGCGGGACTCGGGGCTGTTCGGAGAACGGAGAGGCAGCTCCGATGGTAGTCGGGTCGTGCCGGAGCTCGGTGGAGAATGTCCCGGGTTAACAGTACCATGGTTGAAGATTTCCTCCCTCTTCTTTCTAATTCAAATTAAAATAAAAGGAGAAGAAGAAAGAAAGAAGAAGAAGAAAAGAGAAGAAGAAGAATGGAAAAAAATTAGAATGAAGGAGGAAAGAGGCTACGGTTTGGGGGCTTGGAGCTATTGAGGAGGTGTGCTTCCCTATGTTTTTGGGGATTATGGCTAGGTGATAGGGCATTAAATAGGGTAGTGTGTGTGGGAATGAAGGGTTATGATGAGCCCCATTGAATGGATGGCCTAGATTTGTCATGAGGGATTCTTCATGTGGGGATGAGGGTGAGAGACTTAGTCAAATATTATTAGGGCTCCTCCATTGGTTGAACCAATGGGGTGTTGACATATATTACAAATTTACAATTTAGCCCCCTTAAATTTGGGTATTTGCACAGATGCATAAAATGATAAAAATTTGGTGGGCGATTCGGTGTTTGGCGTTTTGCAGGATGAGGGGGCGTTGTGTGCTTGGTATGGGCTTAAATAGCAGGGTACTGGAATTAAACCGAGATTAGCAAAATCAGATAAAATGGTTTCCTCAAATTAATTAGGAATAAATGCAAGCTGTGTTCAAAATTAGTTAGGAGGACATGGGATCAAAATCAGGTCGGGTCATCAATATCATTAATGAAGAAGACTCAGAACAGAATATTACCCTAATTTGGGCCGCACGAAAAATAGGTCAAGATTGCCTCCAATTATGATTGGAACGCACAACGATACAAAATTAGAATTTATTTAGAATTTAAATAAACGTCCGCGACGATTTTTGTGCGGCTAAAATGAAGCACAAAAGAGCATAATTATGAGTTGCAAAAATATCAGAATGGAAGGCGGGCATGTCTAGGGCAAGATTGTAAATTTGTTGGAAGACAAAAGCCAGGGTAGCGCTCCAAATATCGAAGCAAAAGCAAGGCGCAATAATTAAATAAATTACGGTAGTTAATTACAACCTCCAATAAATTAATTCTAAATAAAATAATTAACCACATAATCCCATGATTCGGACAGGTGTTCATCTACTGGGCTTCTAGGTCATGTCTACCAGCTCAAATATAATGAACACTGTATATAATATAATATTTAATTACACATCTCACATAATTATTTAAATTAAATTGACTTATCATGCAATTATTTAATTATAACTACCATAATATTAATAATTATAAAAAGTCAAAAATACTCCTATTTTCGGAATATGGTAGTGACACTCGCCGCTCCTTTCACCAAGGGTTTAGTCAGGGGCGAGATTGATCTGTGGCCCCCTGACCTTGATGCTTTACTCGGAGGTGGAGAACGCCACAATTCTCGTATCAAGATGCCAATGACACAGAGACACAAGTACACATTCTTGCTACGTGGATGAGAAATCATCTAGAATACGTGCAAACTTTCCGCATAGCTCTGTCACATGGATGAGGAATTATCTAGAATATGCATATTCTCTCCACAAGGGTCAGCCGCATGAGTGAAGAACATGCGACGACCTTTACCTTGCCGCATGGACCCGTCTAGAGCATGCAAAATCTTATCTCTTTCGCATGGATGAGAGAATCTTGTAACATACACGCAGAGCCTATCTGTTGCTTAACCGCAGAACCTATCTGTAGCTTGGCCACACGGATAAGAAAATTGGTCCATCTGTAACTTGGACACATGGATGAGGAATCAGTCTATCTATAGTTTGGCCGCATAGAAAAGTCCTTCTTTTGCTCATGCATGCGGACTTAGCTATTTCGAGACGTTCTCTCTAGTACGTGGTTGTGACCTGGAAGCGGCATGCGGTCACTGTACACTTTTACAATCTTCGTTGAGATTGATAAATATTTTCTTTATGCAGGTTTTACCACCCTTCCTGGTGCCCATTATGGAGCATGGAAGGATATCATTAAACCCATCATTAAAAAAAATGCCAACCCTATGCGGCAGTTTGCCAAGAACTGATCCCGAAGACGAGGATGAATATCCTGCGTTATGCGCGGAGCTGTCCCTATTCATGTAGCGCGCTAGCAGCATTTCTCCCCTTTATGCGGATTGCTACCGGTCTGGGGCCTGCGGTATAGATGACAGAATTTGGATTAATTGCCATTCATGTCTTCGATCTTTCCGTATGGTTGAAGAATGCCTGATCCCGCTCCTCCCATGCTCTCCATCAGTATGGATTCTTTTCCATATATCGAGGTTTGCACTGTGGAGGGATGATCCAGAATGTATTGTTGTCTGCTGTTGGCTTCACTTGTGTTTGTAGCAAAAATAGCACGGAGGGGCGCCTCTAATGGAAAAGGTTCGTATCAGCGAGACTTTATTGAAACCCTAACAAATGGATTTCTATCATAAGTATTCATGACCTTGAATACCAATAAAAATCCTCAAAAATGGATTTTTATCATATGTGCTCATGACCATGAATATTAATGAAATAGTCTCTCCTTTCACAGAATTTCTTTTCGTATTTGTCATATTACTTATTGGGGACTTTGGGTATTGTACTAGAGGTAATATAGACATAGTACAATACCGTATTTGTTAAGGACATCCCACTGGAGGACTTTTTGGTGGACCTTATTACCTTTTGCGCACCTGAGTGCAAGTAATAAGTTCAAAACAAAAACCCTATCATAGGTGGTATAGACGTGATAGGTTTTATGCTTCCATTACTTCTTGCGCACCTGAGTGCAAGTAATAAGTTCGAAACAGAACCATATCAAAGGTGATATGGATGTGATAGGCTTTGTGGACTTAGCACCACTGGCGCACTTAGGGCTAAGTACCGGTGATAAGTTTAGATGACGACCGATATCAGAGGTATTGTTGATGTGATAATCGATAGTCAAGTAGTGAAGTTTGCTCAGAGGTAATATGGATATGCCAAACTCCACTGGGGGAATAATTTAACAGAAGTTGCTCCGTAAAGGATCTTTCGGGGGATCCATTATCTATTGCGTATTCAGGACTCCTGAATACAAATAATGACTTTTAGATTCTATGAATAGGCACTTGCTGGGGATAAGAGTAGTATAAGTCTGGACAAGACATAGTACTTTTTGAGAAATTTATCGTTGATAGGCATCATGAGCAAGTCGCCATTGGGTTTTGCGAGCCGGAAGGTGTCGTTGGATAACACGGACTCCACGACGAATGGGCCCTCCCATTTAGGCTAGAATTTACAGGTCATCTTGTGGATCATAACTATCGATCTTCTTACTGTCAAGAAGAGGTCACCCACTTGGAAGGTTCTCTCCTTGAACCATTTATTGAAGGCTTCTTAAAGGGGTGCTTGGTGCAGTTCAATACACTGTTGAGCTAAGAGTCGATTCTTGTCGAGTGCTTCTAACTCTTGTAGCCTTCGGCGGTGATTGTCATCATTTGTCAACTGGTGGGAGAGGGCCACCCGAAGTAAGAGGATTTGGACCTCTAGGGGGAGGACCATTGTACTTCTATAGACCAGGGAGAATGGCATACTGTCAGTTAATGTCCGGACCGTTGTGTGATAGGTCCATAGACACTCGCCCAACTTCTCAATCCAGTCGCATTTATTGGATGACACAAACTTCTTGAGTGGCTTTATAATATTTTTATTGAATGCTTCTGTTATACCATTTGTTGCTGGGTAGTAGGCGGTCGAGGCTACATTTTGGATTCAGTTTCTGTCACTAAACCGATAGAACGCATAATTTACAAATTGTAGACCATTATCGTGGATGATCCTATGTGGCAAGCCGATGCGATATATAACGTGATGCTTGACGAAGTTGATCACTTTTGATATCTTTACTTTTGATGTCTTTACTTTAGCGAGTAGAACAACTTTCGTCCACTTGAAAAAAGTAATCAGTGATAGCCAATCCCTTAAACGAAGGTGGAGTAATCGGCCCAATGATTTCCATGTTGGCCCATCCGGTCTCAGTCAACTTGATTTTGATATTTAACTAAACCATGTATCGATATGTCACAATCTGAAGACTAAACACTGCTGCTACATGCTGATTGTACTACGTCATTCAAATATAATTTTTACTTTATTTGAGTATAGTACTTATGTACATCGAGTCGCACTGGCATGACCCAAAATTCACTCAAACAAACCCTCGAACCTAGCCACCAAATAAGCCTACATTCAAACCCAAATCTTACTAGAATAGGCAACTGAACTCGGTTCGAATTTGTGCCGAACTTGGTCACCTATATAGTATGAAATCAACCCAGTTATTACACCCCTAATTTTCTGGCCCAACGTTCAAAAATTTGAATTAAAACTTAACCGAACTCTTGCCAATACCCTATAAATATGATTAAATTTTACACTCTCAATATCTCATCACATTCTGCAATCTTCAATCCTTTAGTGAGAAAAGATCTGAGCCTCAATATTCCCATCTCCAAGAGCAACTCCCTAGCCTTCTAAGTGACAAGTGTGGTCTCGGTCTAGAAGTCTATAAGAGTTGTAAAGAGCTTGGCTTAAATAGTTTTCTCTCTCTCTCTCTCTCTCTCTCTCTCTCTCTCTCTCTCTCTTGCTGTAAAGTTGTGAGACTCCGGATCAAATCTCATGGTTGTAAGAAGTGGCATGCCTTCCTATCAAAACTTATGATTCACTATTGGTAATTATAGTGGATACAACTCCGAACAAGAGTTCTCGACACTGGACTAGTCCTCTCAGAGAAAAACCAGTATACATCATGGTGTTTGCGTTAGTTTTTTCTTACTCTTACTACTTTATATTAATGTCTTTCATATATACTATTAGTTGCTAGCTACCTTTACTCTACTTAATTTTTAATTGGACAGATTATTCCGCTGTACTCTGTTCACCCCCTTTAGTGTTGTCATACGGTCCTTCAGTCCATTCTCCATGCTTCAAACGGCTAAGATGCTACCGTTGGGTGCAAGAATTCTGAAGGCTGGTGGATGAAGTCAACATATATTTGGCAGATTCAGCTTTTCCTTGCGTAATCGACGGCATCCACCACCATTATTGGCCAATAGTAACCCATCATACGAAGACGATCAGAGGGACCGTCTCCTGATTGAAGTAGCCTCCTTTGGGTCCTCGGACAGGATCCCAAATATTACATAGCCGATGAATGGGAGTCTCCAGTCTTGGGTGCTCGTGTCTGTCTCCACTGTATAGCTCAGGCGCGTGATGAGGTTATTTTTTGGGCAGACTAGTTCTTGGTTAACCATAGTGATCAGTTCATGAGTATTGACCGGGACGACCAAAGAGGCTGCAAGGTCGGCCTGGGTGTCGGCCTCGATATTTTGTAATCGAGGTATGTGCTCTATAAAGAAGTACTCGAAAGTAGAGATTATGTTGATTGATGCTTGATAGTAGGGGATTAAATCTTTGTGTCGGACTTCGTACTCTCCTCGGATTTGACTAACGATCAGCTTTGAGTCGTCATATGCCTCCAAGTATCCCACCCCCACTACTTTAGTGAGTTGGAGTCCAATAACGATAGTATTATACTTTGCTACATTGTTGGAGCACAGTTCTGTGAGAGAGTAAGCGCGATGGATGACTAAACCATAGGTAAAAATCAGTATTATCCCAACCCCCACAACGATATTGCCTTTGGGCCCAGTTCTTGAGACACCGTCGAAGAACATTCGCTAAATGGCCTCACATGTAGTCACGTTTGAGTCCACCACTTCATTTGGAATAACATCATAGAACTTAAAGGTTTCTGGCACTAGATGAGCTGCCAAAAAATTGGTCAATGCTTGGCCTTGGACTGCCTTCTGCGGAACGAATACCATGTCGTATGGCGACAATAGTATCACCCATGTAGCTAAGCGGGAGTTAAGCGCCCCTGGCTTGACCAGGAGAACCCTGAGAGGGTTAACTTGCGAGATCATACGGATTATTTTCTCAGCCACGTAATGTCTAGTCTTCTGGATAGCAAAGCCCAGAGCAAGATATTCCTTCTCAATAGGATTGTACCTGTGCTCTGCGTTGACCATCACTCTGCTAAGATAATAGATGGCCTTCTCATGACCTGCATCACTCTTCTGGGCTAGTAGCGCACCGAGGTAATGATCCATCGCACGCACGTACATCAAGAAGGGTATTCCCATAACAGGGGCTACCAAGACTGGGGGACTTGTAAGATACCTTTTGATATCATCGAATGCCTGCTGGCATTCGTTGTTCCAAATGAAGGAGACTTCCTTATTCATAAGCTGAGTGAATGAATGACGACGTCCAAAGAGGTTTGATATGAACCTCTTAATGTATGCCAATCTTCCTTGAAGGCCACAAAGTTCCCTGAGATTTTTTGGTGGATCCATTTCAAGGATTACTTTAGTTTTGTCAGGGTCTATGTGAATGCCCTTTGAAGTTATGATAAATCCAAGAACTTGCCGCAGGAGACTCCCAAGAAGGACTTGGTTGGGTTGATCTTAAGCTAGTATGTCCGTATTATGTCGAACACAGTCCTCAAGTCTTAGACATTATCATCTTTAGAGCGACTTTTGACAGCGATGTCATCAACGTAACACTCTAGCGTCTTGCTTAGATGTTCACGGAAGATGGTATCATAGCTTACTGGTATGTAGCACCTGCGTTCTTCAGACCAAAAGGCATGGTTGTGTAACAGTAAACCCCTTTCGGCGTTCAAAACGACGTGTGCTTCTCGTCGTCGAGAAATATTTTGATTTGATTGTAGACTGAGAATCCATCCATGAAGGACGTGCGCTCGAAGGCACATGTGTTGTCAATCATTATATCCTTAATCGGTAGTAGAAACTTGTCCTTTGGGCATGCCATATTTAGATCGCGAAAGTCAATGCAAATTTGGGTTTTCCCGTTCTTTTTAACGAAGGGCACGATGTTGGCTACCCAATCTGAATGTTGTTCCTCACGGATGAAGCCACTGGCTATCAGTTTATTTACCTCAGCTTCGATGGCGTTTATAATGTCTTGACGGAACCGCCTCTGATGTTGCTTCATTGGATTAGCATCGGGCAGGATATTTAGTTTGTGGACCGCGATCTGTGGGTCCAGTCTTGGCATGTCTTCATAGCTCCAAGGCAAAGACATCGGTATACTCTCTTACGAGTTGCAGCAGGGATTCATGATCTTTACCGGATAGACTTTTGCTGATGAAGATAGGTTTAGGGGCAGATTTGTCGCCTAGGTCGACTTTGTCCTCAGTGGGCGATTCTCGCTGCTTGAACCGTAGCTCCTACTATGCGTCAAAGTGTTGGGCTCATGGCTCGACCTCGAAGGGTTCAAGTGGGCCCTCATCGTCCTCTTCTGGGTGAGCGGATGCCATATTTACAGATAGCGACTTTTTAAGAATGTCTCCAATGCTTATATCAGAGCTCCAAGCTGAGGATTATGAAGTGTGAGAATACACTTCGCCCTCTTCCTCCGAGTCTTCGGGAGTAGATGAAGGTGTAACGTAGCCAGACCATGCCGAGTCTTGTGGTAGTAATCCTTGGACTTTCTTGCAGGAGCGAGGAGACGTAGAGGCAGTTGTCGTCCTTTTCCATAGTCAAGCCTTGGTCGCTTTAAGATCATAGCACATCTTCTGGATAAGGTGCTTGGCTTGTGAGCTGTAGCGGTATATACTTGCATCCTTACGCCCTCAGGTTCTGGTTTTTGTTTCGTCGGGAGAAGGACTGAGGATATTCTATTTTGCCAAAGATGATGGGTTTGTCTCCCCTCCTCCTCCTCGGTGGAACTATGAAGTAGGAGTTTTGGCTAGGAAGAATTTGGTTCATTGCATAGGTAGTCACTTGTGTATGCAGTTGCAGGCCTAGACCGTGCTCTAGAGAGTACAATGCACTTAAATTTGCGACCTCGGAGTAGTTCAAAGATGTCGCGCCCCGATCCCGCAGGGGCCGATCCCGTAGGGCCTATCGTCCTCGCTTGGTCCCTACGGAACCATTCGTCCTCGCTTGGTCCCTACGGAACCGTTCGTCCTCGCTTGGGCGCGATGCCGTGCAAGCCTAAGTTGCACTTGCACCAGGCAACGTACCTGCACAAGACAAGTTAGGCAAAATATACATATATAGGCACAGAGTAAAACGCAGAGAACCAAAGTTGAACACATTTGATAAGCACACAAAATACTTCCATTTTATTGAATACTGAAGATTTGGATTACAAAATGCTTGCTTGGCTGAGTTACAAAATATGCCTTAGAAGGCTTACAACTCTTTTTACATTCCCAAAACTAGCCACAACGCCCATTACATTATGCCCTTGTAGTAGGACCAAATAACCAAAACATCTAGCAGAAGAAGAGTAGCCCACTGGAGAGGTAAGCAGCGGAAGAAGCAGCACGAACACAATCCTAAGGAAGAGTGCGCACACGCTGATTCAGGTTGAGGATGCTTGCCAGACTCTCGCTCCCAGCACCTGGATATTTGCCCACAAACGTGGGTCAGTACTACCACATGTACTGGTGAGCGACCGTGGCCAAACTCACCTTAGAAATCCACACTAAGTAAGCATATGAAGCTAGCATTATTAAGTGGTCTTTCTGGTTGTCTAGTTTCTTTTTAACAATTCATGCCAGGAAACATAGACAATATTTAGCATATGCATATGATATTTCTTACCCACGGCCGAGCGGTTATCCCTGCAGCAGACACACAAGTTAGCCACAATTTGCATATGAATAACTTATGAATCGAAAATAGGCATCAATGTGTTAGGTATGCAAGAAGGTAAACCTAGCATGCGCCCTAACTATATGATGGTCCCCTCCACGGGATTAGCAGTTGGGACGTACAAGCCCAACTCACTAATAGACAAGTCTACCCTCCCGTAAGTAAGGACGTTCTCGCCTCAGGGTATCTAGATCTCTTTCCGGCCGAACGATCCCCAGTGCCCCAGGGACCGCCCGAGAGATAATCCTTGTGCACAAGTTGTCCTGACCATATGCATGAATGCAAGCCCTATCAGAAAATATGCTATCATGCAACTGATGAACAATGCACACATAAGTCTATCTCTTCTTTTCTCTTTTCTCTTTCTAGATCAAGTCTAGAGTTTTCCAGCTATAATACTCGAGGCACAGCATACAAGGGACAATAAGCATTCCATAAGCAACTAGTAAGTTAGCAGTTCTATACTTGAAGCATGCAATACTTTCTTTCTCTTTTTAGCTTATCTTTTTAGTGAGGCAGCATATTTATGTGAACTAGAGATTCTTTATTAGGCATGCAGACTTAAAGGATTCATCGAAGGGCCTAAGCCACTCACCAAATGAATCGAACGAGAGGATGGGGAAGCCTAAGCGACGTTCACTCTTTGGTTATGCGTCCTGAAAATGCAACAATACTTGATTAGCATACTTCGATCTCTTTCCCTTACGATTCTAAAAGAAAGCGCAAGCGAGAAGGCGAAATCATGAAAACCAAGTCATCGAAAACAACTCAAAACCCAAAGCAACACAAAACCAAAAAGCAAAGCAACCAACGAAAACTCTTGGACTCATTTCAATAGAAGCCGCTCGATTAATTCGAAGGGTTCATTGCACTTCGTCCGTGTTGATTCGGTAAGGTTTCCCCGAGACTCGATTCTCAACCGAGTCGAAGCAGCGTAGTGTTTCTTAAGTAACCGTTCGGAGCGGGCCGTTACATACTACCCCACTGAGAAGAAGTTTCGTCCTCGAAACTTAAGAGATCAAGGAGGCAAAGGTCAAGCATCAAGAGTTCAAAGGAATAAGACTCACCAACATCGTGTCCGCTCTCGTCACGCTCTATATTCAACTGATATACCCTTGGCCTTCTTGTCTGATCAGTTGGTTCCAGAGCAGGATCCGGAGGGGTCTGAGTCTCAACCCGAGCAGTCTTGTTGTTTCCATCCGGGTATGGCGGTGGAACCCTCTTGTTTCGGCAGTTCACTGCCTGATGCCCTGTTTCCCCGCAGTTATAACACTCACCATTTGCACCACGACAAATATCTACGGTATGGCCTGGTTTGTGGCAGTAAATGCAATTAGGACCTGGGCGCCGCTCGCCCGTTGTTTTCTTTTCTCCATTATGGTATCTTTTAGCAGGAGGGTTTCGAGGAGCCGGTGCCCTTTCTGGAGCATTTTGCGGAGTGAACTGCTCGTTCTGCACCGCTGCCTCGAATGCTTGTATATAGGTTTTGCACTCCCGGTTCATAACATCTTTCCTTAGATTATCGTTTAAGCCTTTTATGAACCGATGTGTACGAGCTGCCTCATCGGGAATCATCGAGTTAGCAAACTTAGCAAGTTTGGAGAATTCCGACTCATAGTCTTCGACGGACATGCTCCCTTGCTTAAGCTCGGTAAACTCGTCTTCTTTTCTTTGCCTGACAGCCGGTGGAAGATAGTGAGCAAGGAATGCTTCCTTGAACATTCCCCATGTGATCCTGCCATCCTGATGCTTGGTGGCAAGGTCTGCTTTCTTGACTTCCCACCAATCGTGCGCTCGTAACCGCAACTGCATATCTGCGCACGCCACCCTCTTGTTCGCAGGTATTGAGGCAAAGCTAAACAAGCTTTCCATCTTCGCGATCCAGTCCATCACCTTATCCGGCGTGGTCCTGCCTTCAAACTCCGGAGGGTTCAACTTCAGGAACTCAGCGCCTTTAAAGGTAGACTTTCCGGCCGCGCGAGGAGGCTCGTTTGTTTCTGCTAATCCTGCGCCTTGAGGCATGGTCGGGGCAGTCACAGGTGTTGCGGCGGTGCCAGATGCACCACTGTTCGCTGCTAGTGTTGTTACAATTTGAGTCAAGGAGTTAAGCTGCTTTTGTTGTGCCGCGGCTCTAGCATCTGCTCGTTGCTGCTGAGCCTCGAATCGTTCTTGTTGCGCAGCATGACGATCATTTTGATTCTGTAATATTGCAATCAGTCTATCTAATTGATCATCGCTCACGCTAGCTGCGCGCGATGACTCAGGGTTACCAGCACCTGTTCTTGTCATCTTTGCTGCAAAAGAGAGTAGCTTGCATTAGTCTCATAACGTATTATGGACTTATTGCATGGGACGTTGGGTTTTCACACTCTTAGGGACCTTTCATACTCTCGATTTACTTCTTATAGATTTGAAATCTATTTTCGAAATTCGGGACTTTTGAAATCGCTTGAAAACTTATATCCTTTTCGAAGACGATGTTTGAAGAGGCCAAGGACGTAAAGCCATGCTCTGATACCACCTGTCGTGCCCCGATCCCGCAGGGGCCGATCCCGTAGGGCCTATCGTCCTCGCTTGGTCCCTACGGAACCATTCGTCCTCGCTTGGTCCCTACGGAACCGTTCGTCCTCGCTTGGGCGCGATGCCGTGCAAGCCTAAGTTGCACTTGCACCAGGCAACGTACCTGCACAAGACAAGTTAGGCAAAATATACATATATAGGCACAGAGTAAAACGCAGAGAACCAAAGTTGAACACATTTGATAAGCACACAAAATACTTCCATTTTATTGAATACTGAAGATTTGGATTACAAAATGCTTGCTTGGCTGAGTTACAAAATATGCCTTAGAAGGCTTACAACTCTTTTTACATTCCCAAAACTAGCCACAACGCCCATTACATTATGCCCTTGTAGTAGGACCAAATAACCAAAACATCTAGCAAAAGAAGAGTAGCCCACTGGAGAGGTAAGCAGCGGAAGAAGCAGCACGAACACAATCCTAAGGAAGAGTGCGCACACGCTGATTCAGGTTGAGGATGCTTGCCAGACTCTCGCTCCCAGCACCTGGATATTTGCCCACAAACGTGGGTCAGTACTACCACATGTACTGGTGAGCGACCGTGGCCAAACTCACCTTAGAAATCCACACTAAGTAAGCATATGAAGCTAGCATTATTAAGTGGTCTTTCTGGTTGTCTAGTTTCTTTTTAACAATTCATGCCAGGAAACATAGACAATATTTAGCATATGCATATGATATTTCTTACCCACGGCCGAGCGGTTATCCCTGCAGCAGACACACAAGTTAGCCACAATTTGCATATGAATAACTTATGAATCGAAAATAGGCATCAATGTGTTAGGTATGCAAGAAGGTAAACCTAGCATGCGCCCTAACTATATGATGGTCCCCTCCACGGGATTAGCAGTTGGGACGTACAAGCCCAACTCACTAATAGACAAGTCTACCCTCCCGTAAGTAAGGACGTTCTCGCCTCAGGGTATCTAGATCTCTTTCCGGCCGAACGATCCCCAGTGCCCCAGGGACCGCCCGAGAGATAATCCTTGTGCACAAGTTGTCCTGACCATATGCATGAATGCAAGCCCTATCAGAAAATATGCTATCATGCAACTGATGAACAATGCACACATAAGTCTATCTCTTCTTTTCTCTTTTCTCTTTCTAGATCAAGTCTAGAGTTTTCCAGCTATAATACTCGAGGCACAGCATACAAGGGACAATAAGCATTCCATAAGCAACTAGTAAGTTAGCAGTTCTATACTTGAAGCATGCAATACTTTCTTTCTCTTTTTAGCTTATCTTTTTAGTGAGGCAGCATATTTATGTGAACTAGAGATTCTTTATTAGGCATGCAGACTTAAAGGATTCATCGAAGGGCCTAAGCCACTCACCAAATGAATCGAACGAGAGGATGGGGAAGCCTAAGCGACGTTCACTCTTTGGTTATGCGTCCTGAAAATGCAACAATACTTGATTAGCATACTTCGATCTCTTTCCCTTACGATTCTAAAAGAAAGCGCAAGCGAGAAGGCGAAATCATGAAAACCAAGTCATCGAAAACAACTCAAAACCCAAAGCAACACAAAACCAAAAAGCAAAGCAACCAACGAAAACTCTTGGACTCATTTCAATAGAAGCCGCTCGATTAATTCGAAGGGTTCATTGCACTTCGTCCGTGTTGATTCGGTAAGGTTTCCCCGAGACTCGATTCTCAACCGAGTCGAAGCAGCGTAGTGTTTCTTAAGTAACCGTTCGGAGCGGGGCGTTACAAAAGATAACCCTTTAATCATGAAGTAAGGTATCTTTTCTGGTAAATTACAGCATCTAGGGAAGGAACATCAGCAAGAGCGGCTATGTACTCTTCCAGCTCATCCTTCTCAGGCTCCGTTTCCAGTGTGCGTGACGGCTTCAGAGGTCTCCTGCAAAGTTTTACCACCAATGGTTCTAAAGAAGTAGTGGGTACATGATCTTCTTTAGGTGGTCGATTCGGCCTTCTGTGTAGCTTCATCACGAGGGAAGGAGCTGTGTCAGGGACACGCCCTTTGAGACGATGTCAACCCCATATTATTATTATTATTATTATTATTATTATTGTTGTTGTTGTTGTTGTTGTTGTTGTTGTATTTATTATTATTTTAATAGTAGTAGAAGTATTAGCTATATTCAACATGATTGTAGGCTATAATTTTTTATTGAATAATTGTAGGAAGCCCCACCTGTTATATTGTATGACTATACAACTTTTCCACCCATTGGGTTGTGCTACCCATTCTTAGTTCTAACCACAGCACACTACTTTCAAATTAATTCATTACTTTAAATACCCAATAACCCATCCACTCGAGCCCATGTGTGGAGGAAAGAATGGGAACAACAGCTCTTGCCGTACGTGCATGGTTCTATTCCCATTTCTCCTCCAACCCTCAACCGACAGCACACCCTACAGCTCACACACACTCACCTCCCCTCTATAAATCATCTCTTTCATTCCCTAGCCCTAAACTAAACCTAGCCGCCAACCAACCGGCATCAACTAAACTACATCACCTCCTTCTTGCCATCACATGGAAACTCCGGTTACACTGGTGCTGAATGATCCAGGCGCACCTCGCTTGGACCATTTTGGCCTACGTTACTTCAAAGTATCCTTAACAGCAGCCTATTCACTCGGTGAGCCTCTCCCGAGTGTTCCTTCTTGATTTAATTTATACTGTAGGTTTTAGTTTTCATATGTTGGCATTGTTGGCATCTGATTCTTTTTGTTGGGTACTTGGGATAAGTAGAATGGCCAGTATGGGTTCTACTTTGATGAAGAGGTTTGACGATTATGAAGATAATTTAAAATCATATATGGATGTAGTACATTGGATGTTGCATCATTTCATAAAACATTTTCTTATGTTACTGTGAGCTTGGTCGGGTGTTCCCATGGCTATATTCATGTGTAGACATTGTGTTAAGGAGAGGCAACAAAATGATGTGTGGGAGTATGGCAATGAAAGATGGCAGTGGCATAAGTTTTCACCAATGTTTGTCGGTTTAGCTTCTGGATCCATTGTAATGGTAGTAATGATAGCTAGTAATGAGCCTTTAGTTTAGCATGTAGTTTCCATGCAAGGCAAGCATTAATCTCTTACATGCATGATGTGTAAAAATGAAATGGGTGTTGTGCATGAGTATGGATTTTATATGTGTGCGCGGAAATTTGGATTGTTAAAAGAAATACATATATATACACGTGGGAATAACTTTGAATGGTTTTAATACAGTGCTTAAGTTGAGTTTCAACATGAGCATATGAATGAACTATTAGCTAGTTTGGACACTTAAAATTTTAAATATGGTTATTTAGAAAAAGGGGTTGGGGTGGAAAGAATGGCAAGAAATATGTGCATGGAATTTAAGTTTTATAAGAAGGAAATATATTGGTGATATGGCTGAAGGTGTAGGTGTGAGAAATATATGTGTGGTTCTTCCCAAAGGGAAGTTTTGATGTGTAGAATGATATTCTAGAAATGGTAAATGGATGTAAGGAGTTGCAACCATCAGGGAGGAAAGAGAATTTGTTTGTGGTGTTATGTTCACCCCCATGAGGTTCTGCTTTTATTGATGAACAAGATTGTTGTTGGCAGAAACATATTATAGTAGAAACCCTCAAATTCTTGTGTTAGTGTATTAGAATAGCATGTTTTTATATATATATATATATATATATATATATATATATATATATATAAATTCTTGTGTGTGTGTGTGTGTGTGTGTGTGTGTGTGTGTGTGTGTGTCTCATTATACCAAAAACATTAATTAATTAAGTCCTAAATTCTTCTCTAGGTATCTTTGATTCTTTTGACTCGGGAGCTATACAATTCTCTTTATCTTTCCAGTTTACGGACCCAGGCAAGAATACATTTCCACTCTTGTTTATAATTTTTAATTACTGCAACTGTATTTATTTTATTTTATTATTTTAATTGAACGATATGGCGCGTCCAAGAATAACTTAGGTGCAAGTCGGTGTTGGACCGATTACGCATGACTTAGTACTTAGAAGCCAAATGCCTTATCTGGGAGGTGCCCCAATCTCTCTTTGACCTTGACACATTTATGACACAGAGTGGTTCATGTGTGGACACAGACTCTTGTACCAGCCGTACACTGGTACAATCGAGATGCGTGGCGACAACATTTAGATACTTGCTCTTGACTCAGGAGTAGGAGCTGAACATGTCGTGGTGCACGACAGATACAGCAACATTGGTTGGTGAGAACACTAGATGTATGGGCTATGTTTACACTTTCCTTTATAACCCGTCGTCTCCACCGGAGTACCGGGTATGACGACGAAGGATTTATTATTATGAGGTAGAGAGAGTAGGCCTCTGGTATTCACGACACAACGCTATATTTAGGCCTCTGTTTCCTCCAGGGAATTATGTCGATCCCATTTAGCCTACATCTCATTCGTAGAACATGGTTCTCATTGCATTTACACTTAGCTTGGTACACCCTTATTTATTATAGTATTTTTGTATATTTAGTGGCTAGTTTCTATGTATCTTGTTATGTCCCTCTAAGGACCTGGTTTCTTTCTAGGTGTAGTTGAGTCAGAGTACGAGCAGTTTTACGGACCGGGTCCTGACGCTATCTACGAGACAGAGGAGGTATACCCCAGCGAGTACATTTGATCTTGGTATGATAGCATTTTGGTTGCAGACTCCTACTTGAGTCCATCGCTATCTATCTTACTTTTAGGCACTTTTTCAGGATATTTATGTAGTGGATTTGTCTCCACCAACTCTAGACTTATTTGATTCTGTATTGACATATTCTGATTACATGACTATTTCCTTTTTAAACTAGTTCATTATATTATGTGGATGTGAATTAGTATGCATGTGACTATATTATACTTTAGGTACATCAAAATATGCAATTGAGGATTCTATTAAATTGGGCAAGTCCTTGATTACGTATTTGCTGGTCATTGCCACGTGGTCTAGTGCCACATATTTTGGGACTGGGGCATTACAGACGGACCCTCAAAGGTTCATCTGATGTTGTACCAGGATCCACTTTTTTGTAGACATCACTGACACCTTTGTCTTGGTGGACCTACTTGTAGAGAATTGAGTCAGAGTAATAAGCCTTAACACCTTTGAACGGGTCGACATCGATAAACTCTATCTTGACAATGTCGTGATTATCAACGTAATTTATGCTCTGATGCAGAGTCGATGGCACGATCATGTACTCGTGTATCCATGGATGCCCCAATAGGACGTTATAGGATACATCTACATCTATGACGTAGCCGGTGACCTTTGTTTTCAAGTCGTCGATCTGACATTTCAAGTGAATGTTACCTAAAGGGTAGCTCCTTCCAACGTTGAAGCCACTGATGACAGTATTGGTTGTTGTCAGTAGGTGCATAGGGATATCCATGGTCTGAAGCAAACTTCGCTGGATGATGTGATGGATGAACCGGGGTCGATGTGCATCTAGTCCACCTTGATGGTGCCGATATGCCCTGTGTAATACAGGGGAGGATCGTGCCTATTATTCTTTAGCAACATGACCTGCTGTGAGAACGTGATGTTGGGTATCACCTCCGTCATATTATTGCAATGAGGACATGCATTAAGGTTCTCAACTGGCTGCTTGACCTACGCCAGGTAGGTTTTGGCATTTTTAGTGCCTCACTGAGAGCATTCCAAGTGTCTTTAGAGAGTCGAAGAAGCTAAAACAGTGACAACTTTGCTGGGGTATTGGCCAGTTGTGCCAAGATGTCAAAGTTGTAGGGCTTCTCGAGCCCTTGAGCCTTTTTTTTGCGCAACGGCTTATCGAAGCGAGTCTCTTTCTACTTCAGTTTGTCTGCTGCAGGGGGTTAAGACGGACCCGGATCAGATATAGCAGGTGGAGGAAGGACGTCCTCGGGGGCATCATAATCGCGTTGGTATGAGAGGCCCGACCTTGTTGCTCCTTCTAATGCTTCCTCTGTAGAGGGAGAAACCATGTGGCAGGTCTTGGACTTCTTCCACTTAGACAAGGAGGCAGAAAGCGGCGCTCATTGCGTCATATCTTGAATAAGATCTGGATGAACCAACATGACCTCCCCTCGGGGGCGTACTAAGTGGCACTAGCCCAGCTATTTGGTTGCAAACTGGACGGAGGTTGATAACCTCCATCATTGCTCTCGAAATTGGGACAACACCATCCTGGGCCACCATTGCTAGGAAGTTGTCAAACTAGAGAGATATCATGTTCGTAATGACCGTCTTGTCGTCAAAGTCCAAGATAAGAGCCTTGGTATCAAGCAGGCGATGGATGTATTACTTTAGTGTATAGCAATCCTTCGTCGAATGGTGGACATATCGGTGGTAGTGGCAGTACTTGGGATTATCGACCCGGTATGCCTCCTTATGACGTTTGATGTCGGGAAGTCAAAGCTTGTTGCCCTTCATCAATATGTCGAAGATCGCCATAACATCATTGTTTTCGAAGGAGTAAGTTTCCATTAATTTTGGAGCCTCTACAGGCTTCTGCTCAAACTTCTTGGCTACATTGACAACAAGGGTATACTTCCCTTGTTGTCCTGGCTGCTATTATCGTTGTTGTTGTTGTTATTATTATAAGGACTTCTTTCCCTATTATCGGTGATGGGGATTTGTATCCCTAGCAGTTGGGCGTCCTTTACCTTTCTTTTAGCGCCAACAGCATTATGATGAATATCGTCTAGTATTTGAACTGGGTGTCGCCCATCCAGAGCCTGACGGGTGGTAGTAGATTCCTTCGGTATGTGTCCATCAGCGTAGACTGAGAATTGCCAGGGCAACTTTAGCGTAGCTTGCCTATATCATTTGACGTATTTTTGTAGAGGCACTTTTTCTTTTTACATGATGTCCATCAGAGAGGACATCGTCATGTCGTTTCTCTCTTAATAAAATCGAGCGAGGAAAAGTATTTTGAGGTCGTCAAACGATGAGATGCAATTGTGTCACGCCCCAGTCCCAAAATGCCGAAGGACCAGACACATGGCAATGGCCAGCAGCACGCACCGATGGACAAACCCAATTTAATGGATCCATCAGGGCATACTTAAGCTGTAAAACAAGTCTACGACAACATGGTACAACTAATCTCATCCACACAAGATATAAATATGATCCACAGAATATAAGGAATGTAAATCATCAACCAGTCTCAAACAAAGTGCTTCGGGGAACAACCTGATAAATATCTGATACAATGGTTCAACAGACCTAAATATAAATGACAGAATAAAGTAAATACTGAGCATGAAACATAGATGCTCAGGAAAAGTCTTCAGCTAACACCTCGTCCTCGGGTGTCGGTACAGCTCCTGTATCAGTTTCTGCTTCGGTCCCGTATACCTCGGGATAGATCTCGTCTGCAAATCCTGGGGACATAATCCATTCCAGGTCCTCAGGGGACATAGCAAGGTACAGAAAATACAAGCCAAGATAAATGCAGTACAGAAAATAAATGAAGTAAATAGGGCAAGTAAGTAACCATCTATGTGAAATGCAAGTGAGAGCATCACGAGTACTCAGGCTGAGCCACTACAAGCTCTGTGTCGGGGAGCCGGTAGTGGTAATAACACGTAATGTGCCTAGCTCTGCTACGAGAGTCTACGGCCTCACAATAGTAGTAGATATATATATGAAATATCATGTAGCCTGTGTGTCTCTCCCCACCCAATGTAACCACGCATATCATGACCATAACGTCTCATGTCCATGTCAAGCGGGATCATAGCTAATGCAACAAGTCATAAAGTATCTATGAATATAGTATCTCTGTCAAGTCATGTATCCTATACAGAATCACCATGAATATCTCAGGAAGTTCCTGTCTCATGAATAGTGTCAAGTGTCCTGGGTCAAAGTGTACTTGGTAAGACAAGTATGAGAATATATATAGTGTCACGAATGTCCATCTCTAGATGACAATACACAACACCGCGTACGGTGTTGGCACCCGATTAATTATTGGACGCTAAGAAAGTCACACGGTCCTAGGTTAAGCATGCACAGCAATATAAATGAAGCAAGAAAAATATGTAACAATACTGCATAGTTTGGCAAGGTACACTTGCCTGGTGTTGGAATACCAACAACTGTCCCTGTATCAGTGGATCCTATAGGTACTCCTCCCAAAAGCTGTAATAAACATCACCAACAGTCTCAGAAGATATCAAATAGCTAGAAATGCCTGTCCTTAAGTCCAATTTGGACACAAGGGCAAGAATGACATTTTCGGGCCAAAGCGGGGCCAACATTTGGGCTACTTTGCACCGAAAAGCGTGTCAGGGGCAAAGGTCTCCAAATTCCTCAAACTCAGTGTCTACAAGTTAGGAACAATGATACGATCCCAACGGAACTTCCAGAATTGGATTCTGATGAGCCGATCTCAAAATCGCCCGTCAAGTGGAGCCTGTGGGGCCTACGATACGCGATTTTGTCAACGTTCTTAGAATCGAACCAAACTTGGGTCAAAGGACCAGCGTATTGCTATGAGTCCGATGGCATAAGTTTTGTTTCGATCCGACATGTGTACAAAAAGTTACAGCGTGTTCCAGAATGGACGGATACGGGGCGTTGTCGGCGGATACGCGTTGATTCCGGTGTGCAAGCACATCCGAATCGACTTCTGCGAAATCCCACACGTCCGTATCAACGACGCGCACATTTCGGTAAAGACTGCGTACGACCAAGTCGTCCCATTTGGCGGGGTGCACTCAGTTCCGGGGTGAAACAGGGCGTTTTTTTCCTGTTTTTGGATCGTGGTTTGCGATCACCACAGGACGCGATGCACCGAGCGAGTTGCACGGACACCGAGATAGTCACACTGTAAACCCCCTAATTTTTCAAGAATTTTTAAATTTGGATTTTTCATAATTTTCTGAAATTTTCTGGGATTTTTCTGTAATTAAATTCAGGGTTTTAATTATTAAATAATTTTTAATTGATAATAAATAATATTAAAATATTATGAAAAAAATATTTTTTGGTGTAAAATGAAATATTGGACTTAGAATAATTTTCTGGAAATTTATTGGACCCCGAAAACATTTTTAAATGCCCGAAAACTAATTTTTATTAATTAAATTAAAAACCAAGTTAGACCGGATTGAACCTGGTTCAAACCGGTCTGAACCGGCCGAACCCAGTTCAGCTAGACCGGACCGGTCCACCCGCCCACCTGGTCGGGTCGGGTCCACCCGCACCCGCCCAAACCAGAAACCCGACCCGCTTCCTCACCCCTGAACCGTTCCTCCCCCGATTCCTCCGCCGGATCCGCCGCCTTCGGCCACGCGACGCTCCTCCCGGCCACCTCGCCCGCACCCCGCGGCCACGACGCCGCTCAGCCCGCCTCCCTGGCCGCTTCCCTCGGCTCCCCGACCCTATATAAACCCTAGGACCCCGCCCCTCCGGCCCGATCAACCCCTCCGACCACCGCCCCTCGCCAAGGCGCCGCCACCGCACACCCGCCGTGTCCCGCCTAGCTCCGCCGCAGCCCCCTCTCCTTCCTCCATCTTCCTCCCAGCCCGCAGCGGCCAGAACCCCTCCCCGATCGAGCCCGACCATGCAGCAGCGACTGCGCCGCCACCGGCAGCCTCCGACGTCCTCCGCCTGCTCCGGCGCGTCGCCAGCGCCGCCCCTCCGCCTCCGCCTCCGGCCGCAGTACCCCCGAGCCGCCGGAGCTCCGGCCGCAACCCCGAAACCCTAACCCTAAGTCTTGCGTCGTGTCGGACACGAGTCGGACACGAAGGATTCCGGTTTCCAGAAGCCCTGTTCAGGTACCTGTATCTTTTTTCTCGTAGCTCTGTTTTCGATTCCGTCAGTTGCATCGTGAACCCTGCGTGACCCTCTCGGTGCCCGTGCAACCCGCTTCGTGCATCGCGTCCTGTGGCGATCGCTAACCGCGATCCAAAAACAGAAAAAACAATGCCCTGATTCACCCCGGAACTGGGTACGCCCCGCCAATCGGGACGACTTGGTCCCGTGCGGTCTTCACCGATACGTGCGCGTCGTTGATACGGACGTGTGGGATTTTGCAGAAGTCGATTCGGGTGTGCGTGCACACCGGAATCAACGCGTATCCGCGGACACCGTTCCGTATCTGCCCTTTCTGGAACGCGTCATAACTTTGTGTACACATATCGGATCGAAATGAAACTTGCGCCACCGGACTCGTAGCGATACGCTGGTCCTGTGACCCAAGTTTGGTTCGATTCTGAGAACGTCGACAAAATCGCATGTCGTGGCCCACAGGCCCCACTTGACGGGCGATTTTGTGATCGGCTCATCGGAATCCAATTCTGGAAGTTCCGTTGAGTTCGTATCATCGTTCCTGACCTGTTGACACTAAGTTTGGCGAATTTGGAGACCTTTGACCCTGACACATTTTTTGGTGCGAAGCGGGCCACATGTGGATCCCGTTTTGACCCGAAATTGTCATTTTTGCCTTTGACTCCAAATTGGACTCAAGGACAGACATTTTTAGCTATTTAATATTTTTTGGATCTGATGGTGATGTTTATTTCAGCAACCGGAGTACTGCCTGCAAATCCCGCTGCTACCAGAGCTACAATTGGAGCTGAAACACCAGGCAAGTATACCTCGCCAAAACTTGCAGTCTTTGTTACTTATTCCCTTGGCTTATATATATATATATATATATATATATATATATATATTGTGGTTCATGCTTGACCTAGGACCGTGCAACTTTACTTAGCGTCTGATTCATAGTCGGGTGCCAACACCGTACGCGGCGTTGTGTATTGTCATCTAGACATGGATACCGAGATCCAATATTTCTTGTACTTGTCTTATCAAGTACATCATAACCCAGGACACTTGACACTATTCATGGACAGGATCTTCCTGAGATATTCGTGGTGATATTGTATAGGATACAGGACTTGACATTGACATATGTTCCTAGATACTATATGACTTATTGCATTAGATATGATCTTACGTGATATGGACATGGGGCCACATGGACATGAGACATATGATTACATTGGGTGGGGAGAGACACACAGGCTATAGGTTGATTTTATATTATGCCGGCGTCTCAGTCTTCCGCTGAGCTAGACGACCACATGATATCACTGCTACCGGCTCCCCGAAACAGAGCTTATAGTGGTTTCAGCCTGAGTTCTAGTGCTGCTCTCATCTTGCATATCACTTAGCTGGTTACTTGGTGTATCCCTATTATTCCATTTATTGCTGGAGAGACACACATGCTACAGGTTGACTATATTATGCCGGCGTCTCAGTCTCTCTCTGAGCTAGACAACTACATGATATCGCTGCTACCGGCTCCCCTACACAGAGCTTGTAGTACTCTCAACCTGAGTACTGATGATGTTCTCACCTGTATTTTACATAGATGGTTACATAATTACCCTGTTTATTTTATTGACTATTTTACTGCATTATTATGGCTTGTATTTTCTGTACCTTGCTATCCCCTGAGGACCTGGATCCGGATTATGTCCCCAGGTATAGCCGAAGAGATCCATCAAGAGATATACCGTACATGAGCACTTCCAGGAGCTGTACCAGAACCTGAGAACGAGATCGTGCCAGAGGACTTCTCCTGAGTATTGGTTATATATAGTCAGTTATTCATGTTTCTATTTCCAATTCTTTTATTCCTGTCTATTTGCATTGATGTATCAGACTTGTTCTCGGATTGTTCACCGAGACCCTTTTATTGAGATTTAATAGTTATTTCTATTTGCATTATTCTGGCTTTTAATCTGTGATTATCTTTTGTGGATGAGATTAGTATAGACAGTGACTTGTAACATTGGACCTATTTATTGTTGTACTACAGCTTAAGCATGCCCTGATGGATCCATTAAATTGGATTATTCATCGGTGCGTGCTGCTGGCCATTGCCACGCATCCAGTCCCTCGGTATTTTGGGACTAGGGCGTGACATGGTTTTTATGGTGGCCCATGCAAGTCTTCGACTAAATTGTTCGGTTTTAACTCAGGGACCGAACAGGCCTGCAATAAGAATAGGATAAATTTTAGGATCTCATCCACTTGCTTGAAACGTTCTTGATATCCATATCGGATTCGAATTAATTTTTGACTTGCATCCTGCCTTGAATCATGTGCGCCTCTTATTGTTTATTTTGGTTGCAGGGTTATGGATTCACGAGTGAACGACGAGACTCCTGCAAAATTTCTATGAGACGTTGTGGTAACCAACGAAGATGAAGTAACACTAGTGGATGGAGGACAATCAGCTCAACAACATGCCTCGAGAGTCCAGCAAGATGACATTCCACCATCGACGCCATTTACTCCACCAATGCCCGTAAATCCACCAAGGCAGGCCATGGACGGACAATAGATATTTCAAATGATCTATGCAATAATGCAAGCTCAACAAGAGGTTTTGAGTGGCAGCCTGGCACTTGTACTAGAGCAGGCGAATCTACCAGCACGACGACCAACGACGGGCTCTATCATCGATTTCCGGCAGCTGAAGCCCCGTACCTTCTCAGGCAAAGAGGAGCCCACTGAAGTTCATGAGTGGCTCACCAACACTCAACATCAATTAGAAGCAGATGAGCTTCCAAGGGAATGTTGGATGACTGCCGTCAGAATGCAGTTGACGGACAATGCACATCACTGGTGGCTATCCGAGGAGACACGGCTCGGACCAGACCGAGTCACTTGGGAAGAGCTCTCTAGACTCTTCCAAGAGATGTACATTCCAGCTATCGCTCGATCAGAACTTCGGGACAAGTTCAATCACCTCACTCAGGATGCTAAGACGGTGGAAGAGTACAACGCAGAATTCATTCGTTTGAGTCACTTTGCCCCAACATTGATCCCAACAGAAGAAGAGAAGGCTGAGAAGTTCTTCGACGGACTAAACATTGAGCTACAGAAACTAATTGGATCCATTGCACCTACATCTTACCCGGACGTCCTTGCTATAGCCCGACGCATGGAGCGCGTCACCAAAAGAGAGACCAGTCTAAAGCGATCCTCCACATCAGCACCAGCTGGAGCACCACAGGAAGAAGTTGCAAAGAGACCTCGCATGCACCAGCCACCAGGAACATCTCCACAGGCACTACCTATCTGTCAATATTGTCGCAAGTGAGGCCATATTGAGGACGAGTGCAGACAAAAAAGGAAGGTATGTTTAGCTTGCGGATCCAGTCAACATCCATTGAGGGAATGCCCTGAGCGTCGAGAGAGAGCACCAAAGGGTAACCAGCAAGCGTTACCAGCACTGAGGCCAGCCTATGCAGCATTGGGAGCACCGCAAACGGGAGTTCAAGAAGTCCTACCACCAGCTCCAGGAGGGTATCAGCCGAGGCCACCCTTCATACCCCAGGCACTACTCTTCCAGCAGGCTCAGCAGCAAAAGAGGAATCGATTGCGAGGACACGAACAAGCTTTCGCGATGACCTTGGAGAACGTGCTGACTCGTGGAGTAGCTAATACGCGTAAGTGATTCGTAGTATCCGTTTCTAGTATTGTTGTAGCTCGTGCATATTGGTTCGTGACCTCAGCCCCAACCTAGTAAATTGAATCTTGTTAATAATAACCTAGTTTTCAAAAAAAAAAAAGTTTAGTTCTTTTGCTTTAACAAGATTTTTTTACTCTGGAAAGTGCATAACTTTCATTCTTAGGAAAATGATATTTCCCTAAGTATAGACAGTGACTTGTAACATTGGACCTATTTATTGTTGTACTACATCTTAAGCATGCCCTGATGGATCCATTAAATTGGGTTGTCCATCGGTGCGTGCTGCTGGTCATTGCCACGCATCCAGTCCCTCGGTATTTTGGGACTGGGGCGTGACACACATAGTCTATTCATTGTAACAGACGGAATTGAAAACGGAGTTACGAGGTGAGAGAAAACGTTACCTGAATAGGGCTCCGTGAATCTGAATTTTACGTGTTCGTGCGTCAACTTGACGCGAGCTGTGTCCTGGTCGTGTCTACTGTGTCGAGTCTAGGGTTTGATGCTGGGGTCGACTGCGGTCGACGGATACGGCGGATGCGGCCGGTGTTGGGTCGGCGAGGCTCGAGGTGACTAGGGCTCAGGCGGCCGGGTCTCGAGCGGCGGGGGTCGACTGGTCTCGGGTCGAGTGGGTCGGTGGAGATGGAGTGGTGGTTGGTCGGCTGAGCGAAGATCGGGCGATGAGGCGAGGAGTCGAGCGGGGAGGTGACGGTGGAGTCGGGCTGGACTGGGCAGAGCGGCGTCGGGGTCGTGGGCTGGTCGACGATGGAAGGGTACGGCGAGGCTGACAGAGGGGTCCGATCGAGGGCGGCCTGACGGAGGAGTTAGGGCTGAGGAGTTGGGGTCGACGAGGTCGTCGGCTAGGGTTTAGATAAGGTAGGTCGGAGGGAGATGACGGCGGGGGTTGAGCTAGGGTTTCCGAGGGCTGGGCACGCACGGCGAGGGGCTTTATATGCTGCTACAGTAAATCCGACGGGGGGGAAACTTTGGGTTCGGTCGGGTTCGGGTTTGGGTCGGATCCGACCCGACCCGACCCGTTATGCTGATTTGGCTCGGTTTGGTTCAATCAACGGTTCAGTTCAGTCAACGGTTCGGTTCAGTCAGGTTTGGTTTGGTTCAGTTAGGTTTGGTTCAGTTTAAATTCCCAATAGCTTTTAGGGCTTTAAACGCATTTTCGGAGTCCAATAAATTCACAGAAAAATATCCTATGTCCGATTTTCCATTTTACACCATAAAATATTATTTCCATAATATTTTAACATCAATTAACTACATTTAAAAATCCTTTGATCGCAATTACCTTGGTTCTTTATCCAGAAAAATACCGAAAAATTGGGGAAAATTATATTAAAATTATTCTGAAAAATAGGGTGTTTACAATATACCCCCCTTAAGAGGATTGCGTCCTCGCAATCAAAGAATAAGCTACTAAAGAAAGAACTATGAAAATTACAAGATTGCTTAGGTGATAACTGTCTCCTCGAATAAGTGGGGATAACGCTGGCGCATACTATCCTCCCGTTTCCAGGTCGATTCGCCAGGGGAATGATGTTTTCAAGCTACACGAACCAGTCTGATTGTCTGTCCTCGCAATGTCTTCTCACTGACGTCGAGGATGCCAACTGGTTGTTCTTCATATCTCAAGCTAGGGTCCACTGCGATCTCTGAATGATCGACTGTATGACTTGGGTCTGTCACGTACCTTCTCAGCTGTGAGACATGGAATACGTCATGTACTCCCTCTAAGGATGGAGGTAATGCAACATGATAAGCCACCTCACCAATGCGCCCTAGAATATCAAACGGCCCAATATACCTTGGGCTCAACTTGCCCCTGCTCCCGAATCTAATAGTACCTCGAGTGGGCGAAATCCTCAAGAACACGTGCTCTCCTTCTTTGAACTCTAGGGGACGTCTGTGAGTATCAGCCCAATGCTTCTGTCTGTCCTGAGCTGCTCTAAGATGATTCTGAATCTGTTTTACCTTCTCCACTGTCTGCGTTACCAATTCTGGACCCAGTATTTGACGTTCACCAACGTCACTCCAACATATTGGCGATCTGCACTTCCTTCCGTATAATGCCTCGAATGGTGCCATCTGAATGCTGGCCTGATAACTGTTGTTGTAGGAGAACTCCACCAAGTGCAAATGATCTTCCCAAGATCCTCCGAAGTCTAGCATACACGATCGCAACATATCCTCCAAGATCTGAATGGTGCGCTCCGATTGACCATCTGTCTGTGGGTGGTAAGCTGTGCTGAATTTGAGTCTGGTGCCCAGACTCTCTTACATGCTTCACCAGAAATGAGATATAAATCTCAAATCTCGATCCGATACAATACTAACCGGCACTCCATGTAATCTTACGATTTATCGCATATACATGTCGGCTAGTACCTCTGTGGACTGTCCAACTCTAAATGGCAAGAAATGTGCCAATTTAGTGAGTCTATCCACGATAACCCATACTACATCTCTTCCGCTGGGGCTCCTTGGAAATCCTGTGACAAAATCCATCGTGATATGTTCCCACTTCCATTCTGGTATAGGAAGCGGCTGTAACATACCTGCAGTCCTCTGATGCTCGACCTTTACTTGCTGACAGACTAAATATTTAGCCACAAATCTTGCAAGATCCTTTTTCATTCCATGCCACCAATAATACTGTCTCAAATCTCGGTACATCTTGGTTCCTCCTGGGTGAACAGAGTACATAGAGCTATGTGCTTCAGTCATTAACTCCTGTCTTAATTCTCCATTTGGAACATACAGGCGATTCCCAAACCTTAATGTCCCATCTTCATGTATACGAAGTCCTGTCTACATGCCTGCTTCTGTCCTCTCTTTGAGTCTTCGGAATCTAGCATCGGTGGGCATTGCCTCTTTAATTCTTTTCACAAGTGACGACTTAATTTCAAGATTAGCCAGCAATCCACTCTGTCCTGGTAAAACAACCTCTATCTAAAGCTCATGTAGATCTCTCAATAACTCGGACTGTATCGTCAAGAAATAGGCCGTAGGCTTCCTGCTGAGGGCGTCTGCTACGACATTTGCCTTTCCCGGATGATACTGCAGATCTATGTCGAAATCTACCATCAAGTCAAGCCAAAGTCTCTGCCTCATGTTAAGCTCCTTCTGAGTATATACATACTTCAGACTCTTGTGATCTGTAAAGATTTCTACCTTCTCCCCATAAAGATAGTGCCTCCAAATCTTCAATGCGAATATAACTGCTGCTAGCTCCAGATCGTGTGTTAGGTAGTTCTTCTCGTGGACCTTCAACTGTCTCGATGCATAAGCAATGACTTTGCCATGTTGCATTAAAACACATCCTAGTCCACTACCTGATGCATCACTGTAAACAACAAAATCTCTTGACCCTGAAGGAAGAGTCAAGACAGGTGCTGTTGTTAATCTTCTCTTCAATTCCTCGAAGGCCTTCTGGCAGTCTTCTGACCATATAAACTCCTCATCTTTACGTGTCAACTTCGTCATAGGATCTACAATTCTTAAGAAATTTTTTACAAATCTTCGGTAATATCCCACAAGTCCGACAAAACTTCTCACCTCTGCAACTGATGTGGGTGTAGGCCAAGTCTCTATTGCCACAACTTTCTCCGAATCAACTGAAAGTCCTTCTCCTGAGATGATATGTCCCAATAAAGGCACTTTATCCATACAAAACTCAACTTACTGAGTTTGGCATATAACTTCTCCTGTCTTAATGTCTCTAGCACAATTTTGAGATGCTCCTCGTGCTCTTCATGGCTCTTGAAATATATTAGAATGTCATCAATAAACACAACCATAAATTTATCCAAGAACTGATGAAAGACTGTTCATTAAACTCATAAACACTGCTGGCGAGTTGGTTAAACCAAACGGCATTACCAAGAACTCATAATGTCCATACTTGGTCCTGAAAGCTGTTTTCGGTATGTCTTCATTTTTTACTTTGATCTGATGATAGCCGGATCTAAGGTCAATCTTCGAGAATACCCTAGCACTACTCAATTGATCGAATAGATCATCAATGCGTGGTAAGGGATACCTGTTCTTGATGGTCACAGCATTCAGTGCCCTGTAGTCAATGCACAACCGTACTGTTACATCCTTCTTTGGCACAAATAATATGGGTGCTCCCCAAGGTGAAACACTGGGCCGAATAAAATCCTTCTCCAGAAGATCATCAACCTGTTCCTTCAACTCCACTAACTCCTTAGGTGCTAGCCGATATACTGATGAAGTGATAGGCTCTGCTCCTGGAGTTAAATCTATTGTGAATTCTATTTCTCGATCAGGCGGTAAACCTGGAAGATCATCAGAAAATACATCCACAAACTCTGATATGACTCTTGGGTAACCTGTCTCCCCTTCTACAGATAGTACCCTAAGAGTAGGCTGAACTCCTTGCTCTACTGCTCCTCGAAGAAACTCAAATTCTGGATGTCCAGGTGGTCTAAATATAACCCGTCCAAGTCGGCAATCAAGAGTCGCATGGTACTGACTTTACCTGTCCATACCAAATACAACATCATAATCCGGCATGGAGAAGATTAGAAATTGAGCTCGCATCTCTCTTCCACAGACTACTACAGAACATGATCTACAAACGTAACTAACCGGAATAATTCTACCTCCCGTAAGAATCCTCTTCATCTTCGAAAGGGGTGCGGTAGCTACTCTATGGGTGGCTACAAAGCTAGCTGCTATAAATGAATGCGATGCTCCAGAATCAAATAAAGCTACAGCTGGTAATGAAGCTACTAAAATAGTACCTGCGATAACTTCGCCTGCAGTAGCTTCCTCCTCTACAGCCATTGTGAATGTTTGTCCTCTTCCCTGAGCTGGACCTCTCTGCTGCTGAGCCTGCTGAAAATAGAGCTGCCTGTGGTGCCAATGGTGGTCTCTGCTGGTATCCTCTTGTAGCTGGTGGCCTGACTCCTCCAGCTCCTGTCTGCGGTGCTCCCACTGCTGGATAAGCTGGTCGTGGTGCAGGTAAAGCTAGTCTTGGTGCTCCCTCTCTATGTTTAGTGCAGTCTCTGGATAGATACTGGTCGGATCCGCAAAGCAGACATAGTCCCAACTTACGCATGCACTCTCTCTCAATGTGTCCTACCTTGCCGCAGTGGTGACAAGTAGGAAGGGATATGGCCCTGTGTGCTGCTCTCTCTGGCATACTCCTCTGGGATCATTTTGCAGAATCCCCATGTGCTATTCTGGATGGTGCCGAGGTGATTGACCTCTTCAGATTTGACTCCCTTCTAGTGACGTGCTCCATGCGTCGTGCTGCTGCGAGGACGTCGGTATATGATGTAGGTGCGACCGATCCAATCAATCTCTGGAGCTCGAATTTCAGTCCATCAAAGAACTTCTCAGCTTTCTCTTCCTCTGTCAAAATCAAGGTTGGGGCGAAGCGACTGAGGCGAATAAATTCTGCGTTGTATTCTTTCACTGTCATATTGCCTTGGATCAGGCGGTTGAACTTGTCTCTGAGCTCCGACCGCGCTACTGCTGGAATATACATCTCTTGGAAGAGTCTAGAGAACTCTTCCCAAGTGACTCGGTCTTGTCCGAGCCTCCTCTCTTCTGCTAACCACTAATGATGTGCATTTTTAGTCAACTGCATCCTCACTGCAGTCATCCATTTCTCCCTTGGAAGTTCAGTTGCTTCCAACTGGTGCTGTATGTTCGTGAGCCATTCATGAACTTCTGTTGGCCCCTCTTTACCAGAGAATGTATGAGGCTTGAGCTGACAAAAATCGGTGATAGATCCCGTCGCTGATTGCCTCGCTGGTGGATTTGCCTGCTCCAATGTGGATACCAGGCTGGTTCTCAGATACTCTGCCTCCTGACGATGTGCCTCTTGCTGAATCTGCTGCTGGGCTTGCATCATGGCATACATCATCTGGAACATCTGTTGCCCGTCCATGGCTTGTCTTGGAGGGAAAACTGGCATCTGTGGAGTGAACTATGGTGGAGGTGGGATGTCATCTCTCCGGAACCTTGGATTGGGCTGGCCGGTTTGATTGCTCTGCGATGTTTGTCCTCCGTTCCGTGGTGTCACTCCATCTATATAAGTAACCACAGCGTCGTGTGGCGTATCCAATAGAATCTCATCTCCGTTCCTGGGATCCATTACTCTGCAACCAAAAGATAAACTGTAAGAACGCTCAGAGAAATCAATACAGGATGCAAATCAAGTAACAAATTTGAGTTTGATATAGAGTTCAAAATGGTTCAAACAATGGATGAGATCCTATAACTTATCCTATCCTTAGGGCAGGCTTGTTCGGTCCCTAAGTTGAAACTGAACGATTTGGTCATAGACCTGCATGGGCCACCACAAAAACTATGTCACACCCCAGTCACAAAATGTCGAGGGACCAGACACGTGGCAATGGCCAGCAGCACACACCGATGGACAAATCCAATTTAATGGATCCATCAGGGCATACTTAAGCTATAAAACAAGTCTACGACAACATGGCATAACTAATCTCATCCACACAAGATATAAATATGATCCACAGAATATAAGGAATGTAAATCATCAACCAGTCTCAAACAAAGTGCTTCGGGGAACAACCCGATAAATATCTGATACAATGGTTCAACAGACCAAAATATAAATGACAGAATAAAGTAAATACTGAGCATGAAACATAGATGCTCAGGAAAAGTCTTCAGCTAACACCTCATCCTCGGGTGTCGGTACAGCTCCTGTATCAGTTTCTGCTCCGGTCCCGTATACCTCGGGATAGATCTCGCCTGCAAATCCTGGGGACATAATCCATTCCAGGTCCTCAGGGGACATAGCAAGGTACAGAAAATACAAGCCAAGATAAATGCAGTGCAGAAAATAAATAAAGTAAATAGGGCAAGTAAGTAACCATCTATGTGAAATACAAGTGAGAGCATCACGAGTACTCAGGCTGAGCCACTACAAGCTCTGTGTCGGGGAGCCGGTAGCAGTAATAACACGTAATGTGCCTAGCTCTGCTACGAGAGTCTACGGCCTCACAATAGTAGTAGATATATATATGAAACAGCCTGTAGCCTGTGTGTCTCTCCCTACCCAATGTAACCACGCATATCATGACCATAACGTCTCATGTCCATGTCAAGCGGGATTATAGCTAATGCAACAAGTCATAAAGTATCTATGAATATAGTATCTCTGTCAAGTCTTGTATCCTATACAGAATCACCATAAATATCTCAGAAAGATCCTATCTCATGAATAGTGTCAAGTATCCTGGGTCAAAGTGTACTTGGTAAGACAAGTACGAGAATATATATAGTGTCACGAATGTCCATCTCTAGATGACAATACACAACACCGCGTACAGTGTTGGCACCCGACTAATAATCGGACGCTAAGAAAGTCACAAGGTCCTAGGTTAAGCATGCACATCAATATAAATAAAGCAAGGAAAATATGTAACAATACTGCAGAGTTTGGCAAGGTACACTTGCTTGGTGTTGGAATACCAATAACTGTCCCTGTATCAGTGGATCCTGTAGGTACTCCTCCCAAAAGCTGTAATAAATATCACCAACAGTCTCAGAAGATATCAAATAACTAGAAACGCCTGTCCTTAAGTCCAATTTGGACACAAGGGCAAAAATAATATTTTTGGGCCAAAGCGGGGTCCACATTTGGGCCACTTTGCACCGAAAAGCGTGTCAGAGTCAAAGGTCTCCAAATTCCTTAAACTCAGTGTCTACAAGTCAGGAACAATGATACGATCCCAACGGAACTTCAAGAATTGGATTCCGATGAGCCGATCTCAAAATCGCCCGTCAAGTGAAGCTTGTGGGGCCCACGATACGCAATTTTGTCAACGTTCTCAGAATCAAACCAAACTTGGGTCAAAGGACCAGCGTATTGCTACGAGTCCGATGGCGCAAGTTTTGTCTCGATCCAACGTGTGTACACAAAGTTACAGCATATTCCAGAATGGACGGATACGGGGCGTTATCGGCGGATACGCGTTCATTCGGGTGTGCACGCACATCCGAATCAACGTCTGCGAAATCCCACACATCTGTATCAACGACACGCACGTTTCAGTAAAGACCGTGTGCAACCAAGTCGTCCCATTTGGTGGGGCACACTCAGTTCCGGGGTAAAACAATGCGTTGTTTTTCTATTTTTGGATCGTGGTTTGCAATCACCACAGGACGCGATGCACCGAGCTGGTTGCACGGGAATCGAGAGGGTCACACAGTCTACGCGTTGCAACAGACGGAATCAAAAATGGAGTTATGAGGTGAGAGAAAACGTTACCTGAACAGGGCTCCGTGAATCTGAATTTTATGTGTCCGTGCGTCAACTTGACGCGAGCTGTGTCCTGGTCGTGTCCGCTGTGTCGAGTCTAGGGTTCGCTGCTAGGGTCGACTGCAGTCGGCGGACACGACGGATGTGGCCGGTGCTGGGTCAGCGAGGCTCGAGGTGACTAAGGCTCAGGCGACCGGGTCTCGAGCGGCGGGGGTCGACTGGTCTCGGGTCGAGTGGGTCGGTGGAGATGGAGTGGTGGTTGGTCGGCTGAGCGGAGATCGGGCGATGAGGCGAGGAGTCGAGCGGGAGGTGACGGTGGAGTTGGGCTGGACTGGGCGGAGCGGTGTCGGGGTCGTGGGCTGGTCGGCGATGGAAGGGTACGGCGAGGCTGACAGAGGGGTCCGGTCGAGGGCGGCCTGACGGAGGAGTTAGGGCTAAGGAGTTAGGGTCGACGAGGTCGTCGGCTAGGGTTTAGATAAGGTAGGTCGGAGGGAGATGACGGCGGGGATTGAGGTAGGGTTTCCGAGGGCTGGGCACGCACACCGAGGGGCTTTATATGCTGCTACAGTGAATCCGGCGGGGGGGGGAACTGTGGGTTTGGTCGGGTTCGGGTTTGGGTCAGATCCGACCCGACCCGTTATGCTGATTTGGCTTGGTTCGGTTCAATCAACGGTTCGGTTCAGTCAACGGTTCGGTTCAGTCAGGTTTGGTTTGGTTTGGTTCAGTCAGGTTTGGTTCGGTTTAAATTCCCAATAGCTTTTAGGGCTTTAAACGCGTTTCCAGAGTCCAATAAATTCACAGAAAAATACCCTATGTCCGGTTTTCTATTTTACACCATAAAATATTATTTCCATAATATTTTAACATCAATTAACTGCATTTAAAAATCCTTTGATCGTATTACCTTGGTTCTTTATCCAGAAAAATACCGAAAAAATTGGAGAAAAATTATATTAAAATTATTCTGAAAATAGGGTGTTTACAAATTATCTTGGAGAGTGCAAAACCAATCAAAGGTCACTCCCGACAATGCTCCGACAAAGAGCTTGGTAAGGAGAGAGTCATTGTGGGGCAGGTGCCCCGTTGTCGTCTCGAAGTAACTCATGTACTGACGAGGAGAGGTTTTCTCGTCAAATGGAGTCAGGTTGAAGGGCTTGTACTTGGGTGGGTACGACATATCTCTCAACTCAAGGGGATATAATTATTGTACCCTAAGCTCGTGCATGGTATCCCGATTGCCCAGTAAGTCCATGCCGGCTCGAAGTTCTCAGACCTTCCTGATTGTTTTTCGGGCTTCATCTATTGTAAAAGGAGCAGACGATCCGGGCAAGGAGTGATTAACGTCAGTGGGTGGAGCGGTTTCGTTGGAATCCCCATTGGTCTTGGGATCCAGTCTTCCTTGACCTGAGGCCCTTGGTGGCTATGAAGCCATGCTTGCCTTAATCTCCAACATTGTCTGGGTCAAGGCTTGCATTGATGTGCTCATGGTTTGCATCATGGCCTCGAGGGTCTCGAGGCACTGTCGATCACTGGAGTCCTCGTGCTTGTCCCTTACCATGTATATTGTTCTTACATAAGGAAAGATATATGGGATGGTGGATGTCGTACTTTCAGTCTCGGACTCTTGCAGTGAATAGTCTTCTAGGAAAGTTGGTAGTGTGGCATCCTCTTCGGACTTGGAGGGAATGCTACCCCTAGCGTAATAATCTTCGTCTTCTTGATAAGGGTGGTTACCCCTAGGAACCTCAGCGCCGGTTCCTTGGGAATCACCATCTCCTTGGGCATTGGGTTGTTATAGAGTTTTGAGGGATCACTACTCCCAGCTTGCAGAGCTATATGGGATCTCAAGGAAGGGCCACCCCTGCAGATGATTTTTTTTTAGCGTGTACCCAGGAATACTACTTCTTTGGACACCGCGGCTTGCCTTCGGTTCCTTGAAGCGCTGGTTAAGAGTTAAGGATTAGAGGTGCTAAACTTCCATGCTCCCCTTATGGAAGGACACTACCAAAAAAAGTCAAATTAGCGACGTCTAAAAACGTCGCTAAATAACCAAAAATTGTCGCTAATTTGGTTTAGCGATGTAATTAGCGACGTTATAAAGTTGTCGGAAAAAACAAAGTCGCAAAAAAAATGTCGCTAAACGTCGCTATGCCGACGTTTTTTAGCGACTTTAATGTGTCGCAAAATTTAGCGACGTTTAGCGACGCCGAGTCACTAAATAGCGACGTTTATTAACGTCGCTAAACGTCGCTGATTAGCGACTTATATAGCGACGTTACACCGACGTCTTTAATGACCTGGCTATACTGCCATGTCAGCAATTTGCGACGTATAGCGACGTTTTTAGCGACATCATTAGCGACGTATTTAGCGACTTGTTACAGCATCGCTAATTAGCGAGATATTTAGCGACGTAAGTGAACGTCGCTAAACGTCGCTAAAAATGTCGCTAATTTTCAAAAAATATATATATTGCATTTCTGGGTTTACCAACCCCCTTGGGTTCATTATCAGGTATATGATGGTAGTAAAAAAATTGAATAAGAACAGTAGCAGCACCTAGGGAAAAATTTCTAGTACACTGGTAAATACAGGCCAAGTATCAGTCATCAGTTGTAAACCAAAATATGAATAATATAATAAAATTTGAAGAAAAGAAAGCATCCAGCAAATCTTATCGTAAACGTAAAGAATATGGCAAATTTATATCCATACAATCGCATCCTAAATAATAAAAAATATATAAATATCCAGTAATTAACTATACTTCTGCGGATCTGCATGAGGCTGACCACCGGCGCGCTTGAAGGATAAGAACTCTTCATACTCGTCCCGTGGAATCGACACCGATGTCGATGGAGAAGGCAGTGACATCGGTAGAATCTGTGTCGATGTAGGAGCACCAGGAGGCCGTGCCTGCTCCAAGTCTGCGAGTCGCTGGTTGTAAGAATCCAGGGTAGATAACAGCCTCGTACTGCTATGAACTATTGAATCCTGCATCATCGTCAGCCTCTCGCCCATTGATACCTGTGACGCCTACAGCTCCATGATGTTGCGGTTATTGGAGGCTCTAATATCATTTGTCAATTCTTGGAGCTCCGTCATGCTGCGGTCGAGCATATCGAATCGTGCGATGAGCATCGGATCGTCCACCAGCGGCTGGGACCGGGGCTGCTCCTCCATCCTTCGTAGCAACTTATCACGGAGAGACGTAATCTGACGGTCAACGGCCTCCTGGACGGCCTCCTGGACTCTGGCCGACGACTGCCAGGGCTGCGACTGCGAGCGCTGTGTGGAATACGCAGCTGTCGGGGAGGCCCTAGATGACTGCGTCGCAACCAGGACGCCATAGGAGCCCGTACCGTAGTACGTACCCCTCTGGAGACCACCAGTTGCGGTCACCCACAGGTCGTCCGTCGACGGAGCTGGAGCGGGCTGCGACGAAGTACCAGCCTCTCCAGGTGTAGGTGCACTAGCAGTCGCCCGCTCACGCAGCCTAAGATACTCGGCCTAGAAAGGTTTGAAAACTCGATAATTGTCTAAGTTATATTAAAATTAACACAAAGTAAAGTAATACTTACATAGGTCTGCGAGGCCCTCTCATCAATGAGATTTCCGTCCTTGCGATGGGTGGCCAAGAAGACGGTCACCATGTTGGCATCCTCACCCCTCTGTACCTGTTAAAAATATATTATTTAGTACTAAACTTAAAAAAAAAATTCTACTATAATTTTATGGTACTTATATTAAAATAATATAATTTAAAAGAAAAAAATACCAAACGACGAAAATATTCCGTCATCGGAATCGAGCCACCACACCACTTGGCAGCATTCCGCCTAGCCGCCTTGGCCTTCTCAGACCTTTCCTTGTAGCTCGGATCGTCGAATATAGCCCTCATCACAGTCCACTGTTCAGGCGTGATCCAACCTTGGATTGGTTTTCCAGCACGATCATGAGCCTTCTGGTCATCCAGAGCATCTCGGATAAGCTTGGCGGCAACGGTAGGAAAGAACCGCTCGATCAACTCGGCCCGGTGCGGAGGATAAAAATACGTTTGCTACAATAAATAATTTAGTAAGTTAGCATCACGAATAAGTTATATAATATGCATAAATTAGAGGATTTATTTAATATACTTTTACCTGGAAGTGCGCAAACTAGAACGCCTTCCTCTCCTCCGGAGCCTCAGAGTAGTTGATCCAAGGGCCACCGTAGTTGTTCCTCAAAAATTGGCCCAGGCGTCTCTGAACCGACGATGGACGATATCTATACAGAGATAATAATTTAGATTACTGAAAAAGTCAATATACGATGAATAAAGAGAAACACAAATATATACTAAACCATCTAATTGACTTACTTTGTACCGTCGGCCCAAATCTCTGTCCTCGTCTCCTCCGGAGGTGCGCATGGAAGATCTTGCTGATGCTGGGACAACATGGGCACGACCTCCTCGACATGCTCATCTGTCCCCATGGTTCCGTCAGCAGGAGGAACACTGGACGAGGGTGTACTATCAAGCCAGGAACTACTCATCCCAACAGTCGGAGATGTGAGTGATCGATATACTAGAGTACTGGGCGACGATGATCCGGAACCAACAGTAGGCAGTACCGGAGTGGCACTCTGTCTACCTCTGGACCTGCCGAATCCTCCGCGTCGTCCTGTCATATCTGATAACAACATATGATGAATATAGAGAAACACAAATATATAGTACATTCTACAGTCGAAATATGATGCATATCTCAAAGCATTCTACAGTCAAAATATAATACATATATTCGTTAATGGGTACATCTACTTCATCAATTTTCCAACCTTGATCTACATTCTACAGTCAAAATATAGTTACATTCTACATGCAATATATTTTATTTTCAATCATCTTCAGAAAATTTATCTTGTTCGCCTTCCTCGTCCTCCTCTTCCTCTTCCTCTTCCTCTTCCTCTTCCTCTTCCTCTTCCTCGTCTTCACTTTCATCTACTTCATCGTCCTTTTTAGATAATTTTACATCTTCTACATTATTACTCGTGTAATGAGTAACTTCCGTTGAGTCTACATCTACAATATTTATTACAAGAGGTAGATCGTCCTCCTGATAAGCTATTTCGTCAATGTCAAAGGTATTTCTAGCTTTAGTCTTGCATACTGTCCACCAATCCGACCTCGCTGTCCCCCGTCTCGGATAAGTTGTGAAGTACATGAGCTGAGCCTGACTTGATAGGACAAATAGTTCATAGCCTTGATATCTACGCTTGTAGTTTATATCCACAAGGCCATGCTTGTCAATTTTCCAACCTTGATCTTGAATCGGATCGAACCATTCACACCTGAATAGCACGATATTAACAGGTTTTGTGCCATAATTATATGTCAACTCCACAATCTCTCGTAAGATGCCAAAAAAATCATTGCCCGGATTGACGTCTTTGTAGTTCGAAGATTTGATACACAAATAACTGTTTTTCGTGGAATCAAGATCCAAAAAGCTGTCTCTGATACACCCTCAATGTATTCATCCCACATATCGCACATGTCATCAGGATGATGGTTGTACATCCACGAACGATGATGCAGATAGTAATTCATATCCATTTCTAGATACTTCTGCAAAAATGACAGTATGTATCATATAAATCATTACATACAGTGGTTTATCACCTAACTTCATAACTTAACCGTACTATAAAAATTGTAACTGATATAATACATACTTTTATTTATCAAAGTCTAAAATAAGCAATATTCAAAACAACTGACCATTTATCAAAGTCTAAAATAAGCAATACTTTTATTTCATAACTGATATAATACATACTTTCATTTATCAAAGTCCAAGAGCCCTTGAAATGATAAACATGGTTAACTAGTTCATGGTGATGTTTCTAAGCCACTTCTAGATCCATACTAGTTTATACTAGTTAATACTAGGTTAATACCACAGTATCAGTTCACTTCACAGTACTTTTGTGCTCTAATTGAACTGCACTGCACTGATCACTCTTGCCAATTAAATCCCTGATACCACAGTATCAGTTAAGGGCTGTATTGGCATGCAACTAGTGACCGGTGAACACCTACCCGATACTTGTCTATACCTTAACCCTGGGGGAATTTGGATCCTGGTAAATCTCTACCAATCTTATTTATGCAAGCTCAGCTCAACAATCAACCAATGAAGTTGCAAATTTGTCCAATCTGTTTGTCTTCATCTAATGGCTTGAAGGTAATTCGCCTGGAGGTTTCAAAATAGAAATTTGAATAGTGACGTATGCTATGATGAGAGTAGCAAGTGGTTAGATATTTGTTTTGTTTTATTAATTCACCAGGTTAAATAAGATAGGGCATCTGATGTATTTCAGACAACATACAGGGTGGGAGTTACCAAAATTCTAAACTTATAAGAATCTGCCATTCAAATGGCACTAGATACATTATACCATATTCTGAGAGATCTACAACTGTTGGAGTTTAAATGGATTTGAGACAAAATCACCCAAACGATGCTCTATGGGCAAGTGAAATGACCCAATATTTAAGGTTGGTGTTAGCAAACATCCTTGCCGAAGCATCAATCTGCCAATTTGCAAGGTTGGTAATGGAACATTTGACTAAAACAAAATTGGTATGTAAAATGGACGGGGCTTTTATGAATGAGGTATCAGCTTGTGTGCGTGTGTCGTGTCTGTCAGTGTCTGTGTGCGTGTGTCGTGTGTGTGTGTGTATGTCTGCGTCTGTGTGTGTGTGTGTCGTGTGTGTATGTCAGTGTCTGTGTGCGTGTGTCGTGTCTGTGTGCGTGTGTCATGTCTGTCAAGTGTGTGTTGTGTCAGTGTCACATGTGAGAGAGAGAGAGAGAGAGAGAGAGAGAGAGAAAGATTACCTAGAGCTCGAGGAGGAGGAGGGGGATGCCGGAGTAGCCGCAGCCGTGGAGAGAGAGACGGTCGCCGGAGAGGGGGGGCGGGAAAAATTAAAAACTTTCGAAATTTTTGACAGATGGGGGAAAAGAAAACTGAGCCCTAATTAACCAAAATTTAGCGACGTTTAGCGACGTCGAATATAAACGTCGCTAAAATTTAGCGACGTCTATGACGTCGCTAAACACGTTGCTAAATATTTTTGATATATACGTCGCTAATTACGATGCTAAACGTCGCTAAATCAGATATATTAGCGATATTTAGTGACCTTAATTGAACTTATAGCGACTAATCTTTTAAAATCTTAATAAAAGTCGCTAAACGTCGCTAGACGTCGCCAATTAGCGACGTCTAGTGACGTTTTTACCTGGAGTCGCTAAATTAGCGACGTTTTTACCTGGAGTCGCTAAAAAACGTCGCTAACCCCGCTTATTCTAGTAGTGGGAGAATTCTAAGCAGAGTAACATGAAGCGAAGGATAACTCCTCCTTCTCTGGTGTTTGCACCTGCTCTTCGGGATGTTACTGGATGGGTAATCTTGGTTGTCGTCGTTGGTATGCTGACTGCATTTTTCCAGGTACTGTTGCTTTAGCACAGCAGCAGTTAATGATGATGCAGGCACAGTGATGCCCGGGAGGGGACATATCACATGTAGTGGTTTCCTTCCTTGCCTTGCGCTTGTGATTGATCAAATCACAAAAGTTGGGCGAGGGATGACTCACATTTACACCCTTCTTATGAGCATGGGTAGACCGAGCACACGGGTGTGTACATGATGTATTGCTCCCTGACTTGGTGTTCGTACAAGAACTTTTCCCGGGTCGTTAGTGGAAGACTTTCGAGATGGACCTTGTCCATTTGCCAGTGCGGGCTGGACGCATGGGTCAGTTTTGTATAATTTTCCATCAGGGGCATGCATAATAGTTAGCGGTGCCCGCTGATAATCCGTCGGATGAGCAGTCATTTCAGCTTGGCACACTCGTACTGCCCTAGACTTCCTCGTTCTGGCACACACTGGTGCGTAGTACGAGGAGTCCAAGTTTACATCTTTTTCTTTCTCGGTATGGCATGTGGAATCATTGCCGCATGAGATTCGGTCGAAGACTGAACTTCTGTTGTCATCGAAGCCGCATAGAACCTTATATCTACGGCTAGAGTCTGATGCCACATGAGACTTCTTATGAGGCCTTTGTTGTGGCCGCATAGAACGTGCCTTAGCACTCGAACTCCTGGCATCGTAGTATTTTCTCTGCTAGAGCTCAAGTGCTAAGCACTTTCCTTGTCAGAAGAGGCTGTCGCATGAGTGGGGACAGCTCATGTGGACGCATGATGCGTGTTTCCTACAGCAGGAAGAGAGATGGAGAGCGCATGCTCTACACTTAGGTGAAGCGTAGCGGCCTTGGCTACCCATATCCTGGGTGTCTTCTTAGGCTTTGCCAGCCTTGGCGGAGCGCTGCCCTCAGAGGGCATTTCTTCGAAGGCTTGCTGGTCGAAGTGTACAACCAGCATCTTTTGGGTCGAACACAACTTTGACACGTCGGACTGTGTCAGGACCTTCTCATCGGAGGAGAAGGACGTCCCCAACAGAGTTGCCACCTTGTTTCCCATTACAAGTATTAAAAAAACTTCGTTGAATACAAGCAAAAAAAGTATAAAGAAATCATGTATAGAAGATCTTAGTACAATATTTTTTGATCTAGGGAATGTGACGATGGAGATCGTGTACTGCAATGACTCATTTACTCCATTGATGGTCCGACGAGAGAATAAAGATGTTATTTTCTCTTTTCTCTCCCTTGAGATTGTCCACCCGTATGTTGCTCACCCCTTTTGTGGGTGTGCTACCCTGCTACTTATAGCCGTCATGCTGACGTTTCATGACCCGCATCCCGAATTTGGCCATGAGATATGAGCACGCCCAGCCTACGCTGCATTATCGGTGGTAGAATATTGTATAATAAGCCACAAATATATTTTATAACTCACAACATATATACATATCCACACTATACTCAATCACTGGCACTAAATTAAATGAAGGCACCGAAGATAATAAAGAAATAATAGTCTCAAATGTGGGTCTAAAGAGCCTCCCAAACGTTACTAAATTCCTAACCAATAATATCCAAAATATAACTAGAAATCCCGGAGAACAATCCGGTCCAAACCCGCTAACTAAAACAACTACCCAAGTCCAGCTGGTGTCTGAGCTGCTAACTCTCCATGATCCTCCTGAAGGGCAAGATCAGGCTCAACTATGTCACCGACATACGGTCCATAATATGTGGGAATCTCATCCTCATCGTAGTCACCTAAAATATTGTTATCCAATTAGGATTGGAACGAGTACATCACAGTGAAAACAGTTCCAACACATGGTAGAAGCTATAAGGCAATAAATAGTAAAGAATATATGATGGAAATAAAACTAAAATTATAATAAGGCAACCAGAATAACTAACTGCTAAAGTCCTATCATAGAAATGAGGTACAATAATCATAAGCGATCATAGAAAATAACTACAAGTATGGGAAAAACAAATAGGAATAAACTAATCTATGTGATTTAAAATACCTTGTCGACATGTGAACGACTAAGGGTAAAATCTGGTAAAACCACACGTGTCATGCATGACTTCTATTATTCCAGTAAGACCATGGGATGGAAAGGGTAGTTCACACGTCCACTAAGTATTTCCCCTCCCGACTAGTACAATATGGATTTCGAACAAAACACGAAAAAATAACAATAATCTAGAAAGTCACATATCTCATACAAGAATCCACATTTACTAATCTGTGTAACGAGTGTCAAGAATCAAATAATCAACACTAAGCATGTATTATAGAGACTATCAAGTACTTAAAGTAATCACGAAAATGTACTCACATGTGGTTCTTAGCTATGGTACGAATCATGTCCCAAATCAGAGTCCAAATCGCCTATGTAGTATGACTTACAACGTCAAAAGATAATTTATTTAATTCTTGATTAATTAATCTAATATCTTATTTCAATCCTATTATTTTGAATTTTAGATTAAATCTTAATTTTTTGTCCAAAGGACCAAATTTGCCAACTTGAGACTCGTGGCACGCAAAATTAGACATCATATTGACCCAAAAAGTCAACTAATATAAAATCTAGATTTTTGTGTATATTTTTGTAAATTTTAGCGCTACTTGAACGTTAAAATTGACGGTTTCATAAACTCACAAGTTGGTAAAATGTTATGGCCAATATGGCACTCAGATGACAGTTTGGTCGGTTCCCTGACTACATCTAAGATGCACGAATTTTACAGAATAGTACAATAGCATATTTAATTCTGATAAATATATATGTCGTGGTTTATCGTGTCAAAATTTTGAAACTTCAAACGGTTAATGATTTAAAGTTCGGGATCTCCCGAAATCTCGAAAACACCATAACGTGTTAGATTTTGGACAACTGACACTGTACGAATTTTCAAGTAATCTAGGTTTAGAAATTATGAAAAAAATTATATATTTAGAAATTATACCTCAAGATGGTTCCAACTCAAGAAATAGAGACTGGTTTGGAGTTCGGAGCAGTGGCTATGCAAAGTCGAACGAACCCTAGAAAGCAATCTCTCTCAAAAATTGGCTAAATATAAATAACCCTAAAAATCATCTAATATCGTATATATATAGGGAACGGCAACAGCTGCGGCTAAAGGGGGACACATGTCACGCATCCCGCACATCCCCGCCCAGCATCGGACGGCCGAGAGTGCGCGCAACTTGACCTGGCTGAGTCCGAGTCGAATTCGGACTTGGCTCGGCTCGGCTCCAAAGTCGGCTCAGGGACCCAGTCCACTCGCACCCGCGCCCCTGCGATGGTTGACAGGTGGGCCCGGTTGGCTGCTGACGGGACAGAGTTATTTTTAATAGGGTTTTTTTTAGAAAATAATTTTTAAATCAGTTTTTAGTTTAATAACTCCTAATAAATAATAAAAATATCAAAAAAATATGGAAAAATTCCAAAAATTGTAAAATAGAATATTGAACCCGAAAAAATGTTTGGGGTCAATTTTATCCTATAGGCTTTCTAAAAAAATTCTTAGAAGTCTTAGGAAAAATAGATTTTAATTAATAAATATTACAAAAAAATTCTAGAAAATTTCTAATAGACTAACAATGGTTCCAAACCTTAGAATGAGCTTCATTGAGTAGTAAGGATCTAATATTTCCCTATTAGTGTATAAATCCTAAAGGCGTATATATTATTATTTAACATATTATTATTAGTATATTTGGAAAGTGGGTGCTACATGACGGGCTATAGGTGCCGCATATGCCTCTGTTTGATGGCCACATAGGAATCCTACAACAGATTACACACTACCAAAATATGATGAAATAGCGATATTTTTAGCGACATCGTCATAAAACATCGCTAATGCTAAAGATTTTAGCGACTCCAGAAATAAACTTTGCTATACTTCGCTGTTGGCGACGCAAAACGATGTTTAGCGATTGTACTTAGGTTTTTTTAAAGAATAGTCTCCATAAGATTCTTTAACGTCACTAAACGTCGCTGAGTTTTTTGATTTAGTAACGTTTAGCGACGTTTTTATTGACATTGCTTATTTTTTAATTAGAGATATTTTTAGCGACGTAGCTAACGTCGCAAACTTTTCAATTAGCGACGTTTAGCAACATTTTGTATTCAAGTCATAGTATATTAATATATTAGCGACGTTTAGCGACGTTTAGCGATGTCTATTTTAGATATAGCTAAATTATTTTATATAGTGTTCAGTATTTTATTTTCCCCTATTCTTTCGACAAAAATTTCAAAAGTCCCCCTCCGTCGAAGTCCCCTCTCCCCTAGGGCGTCCTCCTCCCTCCGGCGAAGTCCCCGAGGTAGACGGAGTGCTCCTCTGGTACTGCTTATTGTTGGTTCTGGATTCTCGTCGCCAAGTACTCCAGTATATCAACTAGTCACATCTTCGACTGTGACGACGTTATGTGGCAGCAATCCTGGGACGAGTAGTTCTAGGCTTGAGACTACTCCCTCTTCCGCATTCCTTTTGCTAACATAATCATGGAATATATGAGCATATGACGGAGGTTGAGCCGACGTCATCCCAGCATCAGCGAGATCCTCCATGCGCACCTCCGGATGAGACGAGGACGGAGATTTGGACCGATGGTGTAAAGTAAGTCAATTAGTTGGTTTATCATCATATATATAATGTATTTATTTATTCATCATATATTCACTTTTTTATGAATATAATTATCTTTGTATAGATATCGTCCTTCGTCGGTACAGAGACGTCTGGACCACTTTCTGAGGTACAACTATGGTGGCCCATGGATCAACTACTCTGATGCTCCGGATGAGAGGAAGGTCTTCTGATTTGCACACTTCAAGGTAAAAGTATATTTGATTTTAATATCAATCATCTAATTTATGAAAATTATATAACTTACAAAATTATTTCTTGTAGCAAACGTATTTCTATCCACCGCACCGGACCGAGTTGATCGAGCAGATGTTTTCTGTCGTCGCCACCAAGCTGATCAGTGATGCTCTAGATGACCAAAAGGCTCGTGATCGTGAAGGAAAGTCGATCCAAGGTTTGATCATGGTTTAGTAGTGGACAGCGATGAAGGCTAGATTCGATGATCCAAGGTATAAGGAAAGGTCTGAGAAGGCCAAGTTGGCTAGGAAGAAAGCAGCAAAGTGGTGTGGTGGCTCGATTCCGATGACAGAATATTTTTGTCGTTTGGTATATTTTTTTATTTCAGATATATTATTTTAATGCAAGTACGATAAAATGGTAGTAGGATAAAATATTTAATTTTGGTACTAAATAATATATTTTTAACAGGTACAGAGGGGTGAGGACGCCAACATGGTAACCGTCTTCCTGGCCACCCATCGAAAGAGTAAAAACCTCATTGATGAGAGGGCCTCGCAGACCTATGTAAGCATTACTGTACTTTGTGCACCTACAGCGGGAGTATTACTTTACTTTGTGCACCTAATTTTAATATAACTTAGGAAATATGTAAATAAATATCCATGTAGTTAGTAATAAGTACCTTAGACATTAGTAATTATCGAGTATCCATACTTTTCTAGGCCGAGTATCTTAGGTTACGTGAGCGGACGACTGCTAGTGCACCTACAGCGGGAGAGGCTGGTACTTTCTCACAGCCCTCTCCAGCTCCGTCGGCGGACGAGCTGTGGGTGACCGCCGCTGGTGGTCTCCAGATGGGTACGTAATATGGTACGGGATCCTATGACGCCCTTATTGCGACGCAGTCCTCTAGGGCCTCCACTGCAAGTACACATTCCCCACAGCCCTCGCAGGCGTCAGCCCGAGTCCATGAGACCATTGACCGTCAGATTGTGTCTCTCCGTGACGAGATATTACGAAGGATGGAGGAGCAGCCCCTGTCCCAGCCGCAGGCGGATGATGCGATGCTTATCGCATAATTTGATACTCTCGAGCGCAGCATCATGGAGCTCAAGGATATGACAGCTGATCTTAGAGCGTCGACAAAGCGCAGCATGACGGAGCTGCAGGCACCACAGCTGTCCATGGGCGAGAGGCTGACGATGATTCATGATTCAATGGTTCATAGCAGTACGAGGCTGCTATCTACCATGAATTCATACAACCATCGACTAGCAGCGTTGGAGCATATACGTCCTCATGGTGAGCCTTCTCGACATCGACTCCATCGACGTCACTGCCTTCATCATCGACATCAGTGTCGATTTCACGGGAACAGTTTTATTTGTTCTTATACCTAATGAGCGCCGGTGGTCATCCTCCTGCAGATCCGTAGTAGTCCTAGTTAGGACAGTTTACTGGTTGTTTGTGTATTGACCCATGATATTGGGTCATTTATAAATATTATACATTTTTGAGGCTTTCAGACTTTATTTTATGCACTCAATTGTGTGGATATTTATTGCATTCTTTACGACGAGATTTTTTTCATACTCGGTTTATAATTCCAATATTTTATTTTTTTTCAAATTTTACTTTATTATTCATATTAAATGTATGTGAATTTACCTGTGTTGAGTGTTCCACCGAAGGGGTCGGCGAACCTAGAAAATTAAACGGAGGGTTCCTCCGGATCTATTTATATACTGCAGGAAGATTGGTTTGGAAACCATTTTATATTCGGTTTTTTTATTTTTTGTTGGAAATTTAGCGACGTTTAGTGACGCAAGAAAACGTCGCTGACAGTCGCTAAATTCAACCAGTTTACGATGTTCAGTGACAGTGTACACGTCGCTAAATGTCGTTGATAGTCGCTAAACGTCGCTAATTTCAAAAAATAGTACCAACTATTGCCGGCACATTTAGCGACTTACAACGACTCTATAAAACGTCTTCGAACGTCGCTGATTTCAAAAAATAGTACCGACACATTATGCGTCGCTAAAATTGCGACAACACCGTCGCTAAACGTTGCTAAAACTGTGACGTATTAAAGTCGTTAAAATATGTCGCCATTGCGACGTTTAGCGACATTTTTGTTGTCAGCGACTTGATGAAAAGCAACTAACATTAAACATCGCTAATTACGTCACTAATTTTTATTAGCGACTTTTTTTACCAATTTAGTGACGTTTTTAAGCGTCGCTAATTTGACATATTTTGGTAGTGAAGGTTACAACTGTAGCCGCATACCACGGGCGTGTTACCACGTGGTCTCGGTTGAGATAGGCTGTTGAGAATATTTCGGAGTTGTTTTCAACTCAGTTGTGTGCATGACTTGGTCAGCTGTACATATAGTCAGCATTGATTGTGTGAAGGTCTGGCAAGCTTAGTGTCGCATAACATCTTGGACGCATAACGTCCTGGCAGCATAGGTCTTCTGGACACTTTGGCTGCATAATGACGGTGTCGCATAGACTCGAGGACCCATACGAGTGACCACGTGGCACTGTTAACCTGACAGTGACGTTTCTGTCTTTTTCCCGTGCCGTCGTCTTCATGAGTCTCAAAGTGTTTCAGTGCAAATAATGTTGTGTCAAACAGGTCATAATTGTTGTGGCAAGGATCCTATGTGGCCACCAATCTCTTGGGTGTTCGAGCCGCATGGATGTTTTATAGGTTAGACGAGCCCCTCGACCACATGTGCTTTTCTGTGGCTCCTTTGCGGCTTGCTTTCACCTTGAGGGTGCATGGGCTCTATGCGACATGTATTCATATCTTTCATGCTTCTACAAGAACATGTAAAAAAAAAGGAAGACTCAAAAGTGTCAAAATAATGGAGCCAGATTGAGTGATGAACAATTGAGAACTATCAACTGTATGTAAAGAGAAAATGTAGGTTCGTAAAAATGTAATACTAGATAAGAGACTAATATCAGAAGTCATATAATGAGAAGCACCATAGTCTAATATCAAAGAAGTAGACATACCAATAGAGACAGCAAAGATAGATTGGTGCTGGACATGGAGCTCTAACTGCGTAAGACGGTGTTGAATATATGGTACAACAAAAGAGAGAAAAGTATATGTCGACGTATGTGCACTATCAACAATGTGAGCTTGAGGTACTAGAGAGCGAGTCGAGGAGAAATCATTTATCTTTATCCGTTCGAGAAATTGAGTTTTTAATGTGGACAAAGCAGAAAAACAATCATCTATTGAGTAACTATGCATATAGCAGTAAAAATAAATTATATCAGACTGCTTACGATCATAACATGTAATGACCTAGACTTCCAACAATAGGTACATAGAGAATGAGAAGTTCTTGCGGTGGAAGCATAAGCCTTCTAGGAAATGCAAGAAGGGAAAAAATCTTACAAATAAAGGCATCATCATCATCATTATTTTCTTCTTCTTATTTGGCAAACAGAAACTTTGGCAGGGGTAGGGTCTTCAGACGGAAAGATCATGCTACTATATGTGATCTAACAAGTAGATTGATGGTGTAAATAAATGGAATTGACTACTGCTATGCAATATCGAAGGACAATGATCTTCCCCTCTCTCTTAGACTACTATATGCGACTTCTCTAACAAGTAGATTGTGATGTAAATAAATGGAATTGACATAATAGTTTTGAAGGATGATGGGCTTGTCGATCCAATGCTCTACCACCTAACCAAGTGTTATAGTCATGAGCGTGCCGGAAGAAATTGCTGATACTCTAGATATTCCCCACACGGCTTGCTGGTGGAATCGTCAGAGAAGTACTTGGTTGGGAGAGAGAAGTACTGCTGGCTCCATGCGCTACTGCATGGCAGTGTTAAAAGTCTATTCGCTAAGACTTCCATCCAGATAATCATCAATGTTGATTATTTGAAAGATATTCTGAGCAGTTCTAGAAAAAAAAAAATTTAGACTCTGATACCATAAAATAAATTATCAATATTAATTTTTTAATAAATGATATCAAAAGTTATACAACTATTATCATATATAGATGGAGAATGGAACCATATTTTTATAAAAAAAAAATATGTATACGCATAGGAAAAGAAATCTATATTCACATATTCGTGTAAAAAATATATAAAGATACACTTGAATCTAATTATAAATCTAATCTAATCCTAAATATAATTATATTTAAAGTCTCAATGCAATTCTTGAAATGCCTATCATGTCTGAAAAAGAATTTGAGATATAAGTACAAGAATTGTAGCTAGTCTTTATACCATCATGTCTCTCCTACAAAGAATCTTGAGATATTCTCCTCCTATCATCACCCACACGTTGTATTAATATTTGTTTATTCATTTTTCTGAAGGGAACTTGTTTCAAAGTTATGTATTCTATTTCCTATGCACATCATCTAATATTGTTACTGAAGAAGAATGATTTTTCAGAAGAATAATTTGAATTAACAAGAATGAAAACAAAATAGTACTATTTTTGGTAGGTATTGTGTGCAGGTATATGTGTAGCCTTCTCCGGGAGATCCCGAAAAGGATGAAAACAAATTGATATAAGTTGACATAAAATGTGATAGAAAAAAGAAGGGAGGACATTTCAAGGAAGGAAGCACTGAAATTATGGAGCCTTGACATCAGCAAATACGAACTCCAGTTCAGAGAAAAGCTCTTTTTTTTTTTAAATACCGATGGGACTCTCAAGCACTTAGTTGGGAGGACAAGATTTGGGGACTGATTTTTTCGGACAGCTGATTCGATCTGCTCCAATTTTGACCATCCACAGCTACCTGAATAAATGCGTCTTAAATCTATACTACAAATATAATATGAAAAGTAGGACTTTATCTTATAAGTTTTTTTTTTTCCAAAAATATTTTCATGAAAGTTTACAAATTAAAATTGTTTATTAAATTTAACATGGATATGTATAAAAAAAAAGATAAAGAATATCAGATTCGGACTTAATATGAGACCTATGAGACAATTATTTCAGATCCAAAATTTTAGAGGGCACCAATTTTTATTTTTTTTAGTATATATAGCTCACTCACTGCAGATGGAGCCGACCTGGCTGAGTGTTGTGTATAAGCCGAACACATTTCAAGGACCCACTGACCCGGCTAACTTCTTTTAGGGTAAGTCAATAGAATATTTGCTAAGTCCGCAATTTAGAACTCGTCGGCCGTTACTTTCTAGGTTTTTGTTTTAAAGAGAAATAAGACTCTGGTGTCATTTTTTTTAAAGGGCTATTTAATATTATTCTTCTCTTATATTAGGTATATTTATATTGTTTCATATTAGATTAAAAGTTAAAAATATTTTTCTGAAAGTATCGTTATAAAATTTGTAGCGACACTTTTAAAATTTATTAACGACACTTTCAAATTTTTAATAACAATTTTAAAAAATAAATTTAATTTTAATCTAACAGAAAATAATATTAATATAAATAATCTAAAAAGAGTAATATCAAATAGCGCTTAACAAGACACGTGTATTGTGGCTGGCTCTTCAACATAGGGAAAGGTTGAGACAGACTTTGATTTTTCTTTTTTTAAGAGAAATGAGACTCCTTTAGGACTTAGAAGCCACTTACTCAATTTAGCGGAATCAGCCCTCTTCGAGTCCCTTTCCACAGGTGAGAACTTGAGACTTTGATTTTTTTTTTTTATATAATAATATAAATTGTTGTTGAATGCAATTTTATATTCTATTTGTAATTTTTTTTAATATTCTTCAAATTAGGTATAGGAAAAGCTTATTTATGATATGATAAATGCATAAATTGTAATAACTTAAATCGTTGTATAATTGTTTCAATGATCTAATGATTGACTTATTTGTGGTTGACTTACAATTTATTGAAAAAAAATGTGTTCTTGCTAATGCCTATGGTTATTCCTGTCGAGTCGATCAATTGGCCGGAATCGAAAACTACGACTGAGTTTTTTTTTTTCCTAAAATACCTATTAGTATCAGTTTCTTTCAATTATGTGAACATTATAATTTATTATTATTATATATTTTTGTATAAATTGTTGTTGATTGTCTTTATTTGTGGTTGACTAATTTATTGAAAAATATATTCATCTCATTTAATTGCATAGTTATTCCTATTGAGATTGAAATAAACTAATAGAGAAATTGAGAAAAAAAATTATATTTGTTGTTAATTATTTATTTGTCGTTAATTATTATTATTTGTCTGGAACATCAATTTTATTTTATTTTATTTTTGAAATTTTTTTAGTTTTACTAGTATTTTATTATAACATGTATTCTTTTGGAAATTAAATTTTGTTTATTGTTTTATTTCGTGAATTTCTATTGTATCATTGTCGAAAAAATAATCTAATAAGAACAGTAAACTTTGAGGGCACTACTTTTTGAGTCTGTCTTACGTCTCAAAATCTAAAGTCTGGCACTGAGGAGGCTGTTGATTATTATTTCCAATTAGTAAATAATTAAAAGAATGTTATTTGTTATATTAAAGAATTAAGGCTTTGCTTTTCCCAAATAGTATGAATAAGTGCAACACACGTGCATATATACTAGGAAGATATAAACAACGAAAAACTACACAAGCCTTTACTGCATTTCTTAGTACACAGAAGACTGGAATTGGAATTGTGGAAAGATATCAAGCAGGAACTATTTGGTTTGAGACTAAATATTGGGCGCACGAAAGCGTTTTGCCAACCCACCTGAGATAACCAACCCCGTCTAACGAACACCAAGAATAGATAAAAACAAATATATGGTCGTGACTACGTCACCAGGATAAATTTTAACATTTATAACTCAGGTAAAATTACAAGATTGACAAAACCAATGTTGAACCATTTGTCCTAATAGGTTCAACCCCCTCACTACACTCAAAAAGAAAAGAAAAAAGATTACAATGAAATCACTAACCAACCCGTAACAATTTTTCTAACTGAAGTTAACGACTCCTCGATTAGATCCCGTCTTCCTTCTGTCTTGGATGGCGAAGAACCCAAAGAGCAAAGCACGGACTTTCTCTTAGATTTTTTGTGGATAAGCACCACGAATCTCCGCATTTTTGTTATAGTAATCCTTTGTTCCTCTACCCTCAACCCATATATATATATATATATATATATATATATATATATATATATATATAAGATGAGAAAATCATATTATAGGTCATAATAGGAAATCCTATTATACATAAAATAGCTACTCATATTCCAAATTGGACTCCAACAATAGGTTATAATAGGATTTCCTAAATATGAAGTCCTAAAATAGAAATCATTTTATACCTAAAATAACTACTCATAATCCAGACTGGACTCGAAGAATCTCTTCCTCTAGTCTGATAAGAGGGTGTTAATCCGATGGCTCCTCAACTGGACTCCATGTATGTCGTCTCGTGACAGAGTTTCTGCTCTCCCATGCAACCGATCTCCTATCCCCCGAGCTGCTTTGTATCTTCCTTTGTCTCTAACTCCTCGACAGTCATGTCGATGCTAGCTGCCATGCGTAAAACCTCATCTACCAATGGAATCCTGCCGACATCAATGACACGGTTAAGACCGAAGTCCCTGACGGTCAGCCTCACCGTGAGTATTGGCTGCATGTCCCTGACTTTCGTCTTCCAACAGAACGTACTACCGTTCCGACGAGCTTCTTCGTCCTTGGTTGGCCCAACCATGCGGACGGTGCAATTCTCTTGAGACTCGGACTCATGAACCGTCCCACCTTCGTGTCCGACACTGAAGCTCCCCCGTATACATGCAACCTCGAGCAGAACATCATGTACTTTGCATGCCGTCAATGACCCATAACTCCCTCTAGAACTGTGTGAATGGAGATGCACCTGCCTCAGATTGAGTTTTCTGCACACCTTGATATCCTCTCTGACTTCAAATTATTGAAACCTATGTAGCTCCGTGAAGCTTTGGCAAACTACCTATCGTCAATACCTGATCCATGGAACAACCCTCACCTAGATACCGACCAGCTGTCATGGGACCTACAGACTGACCATCAATCTTTTAACTCATCACCATTCGTTTCTTTGTCTCGATGAACCGAATCCTCTATAATCCTCAACGAATCTCGAAGACCCTCCTCAGCAAGTTTCCGACGATCCACTAACTCCTATCGAATACCTCTCAAGCCTTCATCCAGTATATGTGGCCTATATGTATGACTCAGCGGCTTGAGCCTCTATATGCCACAACACAAATCTCCCCGAGCTAGCTATTGTGAACCATTCGTAAGCATCCAATCTTTGTCCTCAAATAAACTACGACAGCCATCATCCACCAGCTTCCCTACCAAAACCAAGTGGTAGCCAAACTCGACACATGTCGTAAACCATTAAGAACGAGCTTCTCACCAAGCTCCGTTGCCAAGTGCACATCACTGATGCCTATAACTGAAGCCGTCTCCTTATTGTCCATCTTCACATGTCTAAACCTGCCGCTGTGGTATGACGTAATGATCCTCCTATATGGAGTGGAATGATACGATATGTCCCCGTGTCCATGACCAAGTCGCCATCATGACACATGCTACAAGGTTTTTTGTGTCGGTTGTTGCGATAATAAAATCTTCCATAGCCGAGAGATCCACCTGATCGTCCTTACTTTTAGCCTTCTCAACTTTAATCTTAATGCAGTTTCTCTTGATATGACCCCTTTCACCACTGTGATAGTAGCCCTCCTTACGGTCCATAATCGCAAGATCTCGAAAACTCTCCCCTATTTTTGCATGTGACTTGAGTCTTTTCTTTTCATAGGAAGCCACCAGAGCGGACTCCTATGACGATTCCACTTACTTAAGTTGGACCACCTCGTTCAACAAGCTGGTTTTGATTGCCTCCATCTTGACAACTTTATCTGGAGCGAAGTTGCTCACCGACACCACCAATGACTTCCAGCTTTTTGGTAGAGAAATCAAAAGTAGTAGGACCTGAAGCTCATCCTCAATCACCATCTTTATCGCAGACAGTTGATTAATGATGTCCTGGACATTGTATAGATGTTGTGCCACCGGTGTACCCTTTGTGTACTTCGAGTTGGCGAATAAGAAATGTCTTGTTGTTGAACGTCTTCCTTTCGTACAACGAATGTAGCTTCTCCCATAATGCTTTTGAAGAATTCTCCATGGACACTTGGTCAAACATTGAGTCATCTAGCCATTGGCAGTTGAATCCAACGGCCTTCCGATTCAATCATTTCCAGTCTTCAGCAGCTTTGTTCGATGGCTTTGCGTTGTCGCCCTCCAAGGACCATGTAAGTCCTTACACCAGAGTAGATCCTCCATCCTTGGCTTCCAAATCATCTAGTTCCCCCTTGTGAGGGTGATTATATGAATGTTCATCTGCTTCGTAGACATAGTTGCCAGAAAAAAAATCAGTAGCTCTAATACCACTTGTTGGGCACTAAAGTGTTTTGGTAACCCACCTGAGATAACCAACCCCGTCTAACAAACCAAGAACAGATAAAGACAAGTATATGACCGTGACTACGTCACCTGGACAAATTCTAACCTTTATAACTCAGGTAAAATTATAATATTGATAAAATTAATGTTGAACCCTTTGTCCTAATAGGTTCACCCCCCTCACCACACTCAAGAAAAAAAGAAAAAGATTACAATAAAATCATTCACCAACACGTAGCAATTTTTCTAACGGAAGTTGACGACTCCCCGATTAGATATTTTCTTCCTTCTGTCTTGGATGACGAAGATGTTGGAAATTACATACACATTGTTGCATATCGTCTTTCTTTCGTACAACGAATGCAGCTTCTCCCATAATGCTTTTGTCGAACTCTCCATGGACACGTGGTGAAACACCGAGTCTTCCAGCCATTGGCGGATGAATCCAACGTCCTTCCGATCCAGTCGTTTCCAGTCTTCAGCACCTTTGTCCGATGGCTTAGCGTTGTCACCCTCCAATGGACCATGCAAGTCCTTACACCAGAGTAGATCCTCCATTCTTGGCTTCCAAATAGTCCAATTCCCTCCTGTGAGGGTGATTATACGAGTATTCATCTGCTCCATAAACATAGTTGCCAGAACCAAAACTAGTAGCTCTGATAACACTGGGATCCTGCCTACATCAATGGCACGACTAAGACCAAAGTCCCTAACTATCAGCCTCACATTGAGTCTTGGTTTCCTGTCCCCGACTTTCATCTTCCACCGAAATGTGTTAACGTTCCGACGAGCTTATTCACCCTTTGCTGGCGTAACCAAGCGGACGGTACAATTCTTTCGAGATTCAAACTCCTGAATCTGCCCACCTTCATGTCCGAACTTGAAGCTCCACCATACGCATGCGTCCTCGAGCAGGACATCACGTATTATGCATGTCTTCGATGATCCACAACTCCCTATAATTGTGTGAAAGGTGACGCTCTCACCTCAGGTTGAGTTTGCTTCAAACATTGATCTCCTTCCTGGCCTCAAACTGCTAAAACCAATATCGCTCCATGAAGCTTTGGTAAACCATCTGTCGCCAAAACTGGATCCATGAAGCAACCCCCACCTGGAGATCGACCAGTTGTCATGGGGCCGATACAATGACCCTCAATCTTTAGCTCATCACCATTCGTTATTTTGTCTCGACGAACCGAATCCTCCGTAATCCTCAAAGTATCTCGAAGCCCCTCCTCAGCAAGTTTCAGACGATCCAACTCCTTTCAAATACCTCTGGATCCTCCATCCTATATTTGTGGTCTGCTTACAAAACTCAGCGGCTTGAGCCTGTACATGCCATAACATAAATCTCCTCGAGCCTGCAGTTGAAAACCCTTCGTAAGCATCCAATCTTTTTCCCCAAATAAACTGTGACAACCATCATCCGCCAGCCTCCATACCAAAACCATGTTGTAGCACAAACTCGGTACATGTCGTGCATCCTTGAGAACGAGCTTCTCACTGTGAGACTCATCTCACTATCGTATATTTTTAATGTTCATATCTTGTATATGTATGTGTTATTGTTGTATATTGTATTCCGTATATTTTTTTGGACTTCTCTAGGTGCTCTCATATAATTTCTAGCTTTATGAATAGTATTAACCACCCTTGATATATAACCCCTCTCTTTCTCTCTCTTTCCCATTCTTTCACTTTCTCTCTTTTCATTTTCTTCTTCTTTCCTCTCCCCTCCTCCCTAGCCAAGGGCAGCTCAGGACCGACTCCCCTCCCCTTTCCCTTGGTAGTAGTGGTAGTATTTAGTGGTGGTTTTAGGCAAGTACATCTTGCCAATGATGGAGAACTTACATATTTTATTATTGTGGATTTCTTGCATTTTATTAGTCTATATTGTGCTCTATGAACTCCTATGCATGTTTACTTTTTGGTATTTTCGATTTTGATAGCTTGGTTGGACTAGATCTACATTTGTAGTTTAAAATGTTCTTAACATTTTCATTGTTTTGATCACTTAAAGCTTGTTGTTTTCTAAAACTAGTTGTTCTATATGAGAGATCATCTGATTTTAAGGGGTTTAGAACTTTACTTCTCTGGATTTGAGATGGAAATGAGAATTTCAGGGAGAATCATATTTTCAGGACTTGAAGCTTTTTTCATGACTGAAACTTGTTGTTCCGGGACAAAGGAGCTCCATGCGGCCTGCTTTGTATGCGGTCTGGACTCCTCGCTCCAAAACTCACCATACGGCTATCTTTTTGGACGCATGGCAGAATCTGCACATGCGTCCCTTAACCAAATGCATGAAACTTGAATAATTTTTTTTCTAAGTTCCTGATTTCATGTGGCCCAGAGGAGCATGCGTCCCAGAGAAGCGTGCATCCAAAATTTTCTATGCAGCCCAAGCTATGTATTCCTCTTTTCCAAAGCATGACTCAGCACCACTTTGGCACGATTTCCCCTTAATTTGTCTTTTATTCTCTGACAGCTTTATTGGCCAGTCACACCGGTTACTTCTCTAACACGTTTTATTGGCTAATCACTTCAGTCACTTCCTGGTCTTGTATTTATTCTCTGTCACTCAACCCTTGTCCCGAGGAGTGGACCTTGCGATGATCCATGCGGCCAGCTTATTGCATAAGGCCAATTTCTTGCCTACGGCCAGCTTATCTCCTGCACTTCTAGCCCTTATAGTAGCAATATTTTTCTTTGATATATGTTCTCTTATCAATTATTTACTCCTTGTACTTGACCCAATTAGTTAAATTCATATCATGCATGTTATTTCAAATTTCTTATAACCTGTATGCTATACTTAACAGAACATGGAATATCCGGAACAATAAATGTAATGATACTGTTAAACTGAGAACTCCCGGCACCTGACTTGTACTGAATGAACCTGATTTCTGACTCCAGATACCTGACATGTACTGAAAAACCTGATAGTGGCTCGACGTAGCTCACTTCTGACATGCTAGAATCTCCAGAACTGAAATGCTTGTACTAATAAGATAAATTCTCGTGGTTGACTCTTTGTCCCTGTCTTGATTGTACTTGTCAAGCTATTGTCTAGTCTTATATCATGTCTAAGACAGATTCCTGAGCACCACGGTCAGAAATCCGTGAAAACTTGCTTAAGTTAATCACTAGAATAATTATCTAGAAGCATCTAAAGAGATTTTCTGGCTACATACAATCCCGGTATTCCAGCGACACCTGATGGATTTGGAACTCTCCGTCGAGAGGGGCACACTTCCAGTACACCGTCGAGTATTACAATATACTAGAAAAATAATATATACTTAATTAATCTATGTTATGTACTCTTACATCTGGATAACTCGGATAGTCTGCAGGATATATAGCTGTATAGAATTTTATCTGCATTTGTTAGTAACCAGGATTGTGATAACCCTAGTTAGTTAACGGTAGTAAGCCGTAGGTCATGGTTGGTCGTGATTGCATATTTTTTAGTCTTGTCTTGTCTTGGATTATCCAGCTACTAATCATGAACTGTACCTATTACTGATTTCCTAAACTGCTTAATTGCTTATTTACCTATTGCTCTTATTTATATTTTTTTTATGCCATTGAATGTTTACATGCTGGTTTTAGTTTCTTAAGTTGGATCCCTTATGGTACTTTGATGTTTTGGGGTCTGACCCCACTGGTTTTGTATGGCCAGATTTTGGAGCAACACCGCTAGATCTTCCGTACATCCCGCCTTCAGATGGTGAACACGAGGATCCCCCGAGGACTTGAGTGGGTTTCTTCTTCATCACCCACCTGATCTTGTACTTATACTTTGGAGGCGTTTAGCCACTGAGCATGTATTTAGCTAGTATTTTAATTCTTGATATTCTAGCCTACAGGCCTACATGTAAAGCATATTCTAGACTATAGCTAGATCTGATCATGTAATATTATACTCTGCTAGTTCTTTATTTTAGTAACTAGCTTCAGGATCATCAATGTATGTATAGTTTGTGACGTCTACTATTATATGTTTGGTGATTATAATTCTTGTAACTTGTTGCTTTCTTGATATTGAGACAACTAGGACTCTTAACCCGGAAATATCCGTTGGATTGTAGAGTAAACTCTCACATGTCTAGACAGTCGTGACCATATCTTGGGGTATAGATTACTCCGGTATGCATAGCTGGCTTTGTCCGCCCCCGCTCTCTAGTATTCTGGTTCTAGGGCATGACACGGTTTGAGTGTGTGGGGGTTTATCATTGTTTAGATGTCTTAATAATGCTACTCTTTGATCTCCTCCAACATCGAATTTGTATCCCAGAAATCTTGATTCAAAATATGCTTGATCCTTTATTTGTCATGTCTATCCAAATTGATCCTAGTGTTCTCTATATTTTAAGGACACTTTTTTGGTCCTTCCGATCAGCCAGCTAGAGTTTTGTCAGTAGCAGGACAACCACTAGCCGATCAGCATCTCTTTGCGATTCAACCGCAATAATCTGAAGCAGAGTCCAGGATGGCTCAAGATGCGGAACAACAAGTCCACCTAGAACCACCAATTTTACCCACAGTGGCTGTCCCGTTAGTACCCACTGTTTGTGGTATTAAACGAAAGAATGAAAGTGTATTTCAATGACAGGGTTTATACGAGACCCGTGCCCTTTGGTTTACAAACAAACTTGTACAATTCGATCCTATACGAGGATGCGGGAGTACAATTTATTTAATCTGGGTATAAATTGCTATAGGTGTCTGATCTGCGGTCGATCACTTTAGCCCTTGGACTACACGATGTTGAAGAAGTGCCGTGGAAGACAGGATGCAGCTTCGGAGGTTGCGAAGGAGGGTGGATGCGCGATGCTGAAGGTCGTCGCTCCCTATTCCTTGCCTGAGCTCTGTATTCTTCTCTCTCTCTCTCTCTCTCTCTTGATCTCCGGTTCGGTGACCTTGTTCGATCTTCCAAATTGTCGACCTTGTTCCCCATTGATAGGGGTCTCTATTTATAGAGTTTTGGTAACAGTGACCACTCCATTGGTGTAACAACCGAGGAGTGGAAAGTACAGTACCCTATTACACAACGGTTAAAGTAACCAATGCCTACGTATAGATGATCTTTTGAATGAGCGGGTGACGCGGGTCCAACTAATGGGACACAACGCGTACAATTGCTACTAAGATCACGGCGTAAAAGCCACGTAGGTAGGTATCCATTGTGTAGAAGGGGTTGGCGTAGAAGCCAAATGTCCGTCACCATGGCATAGAAGCCGAGCAGGCATAGAAGCCTGAGTAGGCATAGAAGCCGAACAGGCATAGAAGCCGAGTTGGCATGGAAGCCGGGTAGTCGTAGAGACTGGGAGGGCGTTGAAGCCGGATGGGCGTTAAAGCCGAGTAGGCATAGAAGCCGAACAGGCATAGAAGCCGAGTAGGCGTGGAAGCCGTAGGAGCACAGATCCTGAATGGGCGTAGAGGCCGCTGCGTACCGTGCCAGGGTGCTGATGTGGACGTCTTTAGCCGGAATCACGGCTTTTGGAGATCAAATCTTTGGCAGAGATTTGCCATCATCCTGTGCATTAAATGCGGAGACATGCCTTGAGGGGAAACTGTCACCGCTTTGTGCGTTTTGACGGAGGGACATGCCTTGAGGGTACACTGTCATCGCTCTGTGCGTTTTGACGGAGGGACATGCCTTGAGGGGACACTGTCATCGCTCTGTGCGTTTTGACGGAGGGACGTGCCTTGAGCCCTGTACGAAGTGCAGCTTTTGACGTAGCAGGCGGTTTGTCTTCTGCGGAGCGTAAAATAGCCCATGTTTGCCTGTGTAAAACAAGGCAGCGTGTTCTCTTTGCACGCGAAAGAGCGGTTTATGCTGGGGGATTTTAGTAAGCGCCGGTTTGGTGATATTTTAAGCAAATCCTCTGCATTAAATGCTGAGATCCGCCATCATACTATGGAGCGCGTCCCGAGGGGTCTGCCCCCGTTCCCAGCCGTCGTTTGGGTAGCTGTGCAGCACTTTTTGTCAGGAGTCAGAGGTCAGGTTTACTGCGTGACTGGACAGTTTCTTTTCGGGAATATGAAGCGTTCCTCGTACGCTTTAACGCTGCTTTGAGAGCGGCTGGGTTTTACGCCATGGAGGCGATGAAGAACCCTGTTTTACGCCGGATGGCTCTGAAGGCCTCTGCTTATGCTGCTCTGTATCAAGATCCTGCGTAGATCTTCCAAGCATTTTTTTCATGCTTCTACAAGACCCCCTTCAAAGCTTTTAAATTCCTCAGAATTTGAAACGCTTTGAATGAAGCATGAACGGCCCCTCGTAACTCAAAATGTTTCTGAATGGAGCGTTGAAACAGTCGATGCTGACTTTATGGCAGATTTGTTGGGGACCGCTGTGATCTCTTTTGCCTATAAAAGGCTGGGGGGGTGAACCTGTCTTCACCACATTCCCATTGTTATGCAGAGATGATCGCCGGAGTTTCCCTCGATCTGAGGAAGAAGGAGATCATGTTCTTCCAGCATGTAGGGAGCCGTAAAAGACGGCGTCTTCGAGCAAGTGTCCACTGCAACGATGGATCATGGGAGAACATCTTAGCCTCTCTTGCTCGGGATAATCAGCAACTTTGTATGGCGTTGCCCCAGGAGAGAGGAAGGGTCGTATTTGACCACACTGCTTGCAAGCAGTGCCTTCTCTCGATGCCTCTGGTGACGAGAGGCAGACAGACCGGCTAGCGTGGCGGTGGTCTGTAGGAAAGCAGATTTACCCTGCTTTCCTCCTGTTTGGAGGATGGGTCATCTGCCCAGTTCTGTATCGTCCTGCCAATGATCATCTTCTTGGATGAAGAGGAAGATCGCCGATGCCAGAACCTATCAGAACAGATTTCCGAGGGCGGCGTCCGGACGACGAGGGGGTATCTCCTTTGTAGACGGAGTTTCCCTCAGATGTAATCATGAGAAATAGAGAAAAAAACCCTTGTAGATTGGATTTCCCTCATATGTAATCATGATTTTAATCTTTTAATAAAATCGTCTTCTTCTTCATATGATCGTCTTGCCATACGTTGCTTGTGAAGTCTGAATATGTGCAGCTTCGACACGTCTGAATCTTTACGCTGACTCTGATAGAAAGAGTATTAGGCCCTGTCCTTTATGCATAGCGGATAGTCCGTAGAACGCTGCTGAGCACTTTGAACATTTAGAACTGTCCTGTTGCTAGGACTGCGTAGAATTTCTGAACTGTTGCCTCTCTGATGAGCAGAATTTCATTTTGTTCAGAATTCGTCTTCAAGAATGATCTCTCGAAACTCCCTTGGAACAGGGTCGAGGTTTCTGTCAAACTGAGTTGCCACTTTGATAGACGAGATGTTCAGACTGGAATCTGGATGAACCTCCAGTTTTCTGGACCCGAGAGGAGTAATTTCTCAATGTTTGAACTCTGCATACTTCGGGTACTTGGGGATGCTTTGGGGCAAGAACGAGTATCTTCTGTGTGAACTCTTTGCACTTGACCGCCTTGGGGACTGTTTGGATATGCGGAAAGTCGTGGAGCGGGAAATCATGTTTGTAGCCTCTTGAGCGTAAAACACCATCGAGCATGAAATCGTAGACCTGTGGTTCCTGAGCGTGAAGTCGTAGGTTTGTTGCCTCTCGAGCATAGAATGCTACCGAGCACAAAGGCATCCGGGCAAGAAAAAACCATAGACTTGTAGCTGTCGAACGTAAAGCCGTTAGATTCGTAGCTGTCGAGCGTAGAAAAGCTTCTTTTAGCGTAGGACTGTAGATCTGTAGCCTGTGAGCGTAGAACACCATCGAGCGTGAAATCGTAGACCTGTGGTTCCTGAGCGTGAAGTCGTAGGTTTGTTGCCTCTCGAGCATAGAATGCTACCGAGCACAAAGGCATCCGGGCAAGAAAAAACCATAGACTTGTAGCTGTCGAACGTAAAGCCGTTAGATTCGTAGCTGTCGAGCGTAGAAAAGCTCCTTTTAGCGTAGGACTGTAGATCTGTAGCCTGTGAGCGTAGAACACCATCGAGCGTGAAATCGTAGACCTGTGGTTCCTGAGCGTGAAGTCGTAGGTTTGTTGCCTCTCGAGCATAGAATGCTACCGAGCACAAAGGCATCCGGGCAAGAAAAACCATAGGCTTGTAGCTGTCGAACGTAAAGCCGTTAGATTCGTAGCTGTCGAGCGTAGAAAAGCTCCTTTAGCGTAGAACTGTTTGATTTGTAGCTCCTGAAAAGAAAATTTCTTCGAGCGTGAGGTTTGCGGATCTATTGCTGCTGAGCGTAAACTGAGCGCCATCGAGCGTGAGATCGTCGATTTGGTATCTGCTGAGCGTAAAGTCGTGGGTTTGTGGCCTCTCGAGTATAAAAGCTACCGAGCACAAAGGCATCCGGGCGTAAAACCATAGACTTGTAGCTTGCGAACGTAAAACCGTAGATCCGTTGCTGTCGAGCGTAGAAAGCTCATTTAGCGTAGAACCCGCTGAACCGTCTTGCACGAAAAAAAACCTTTCGAATTCGCTGACTGTCCGTCTTCCAAGGGTAGTGGGCTGACGTAGCATCCAATCATAACCAACTATTAATTGTGCGATTTGGTTAGGGTCTCGAGGGGTTCGTCCGAGGATTCGAGGAGTCGACCCGGACTGTATATATATCCCCAGTTTCTGGAAAGAAAAACTCTTTATCTATCTTTTGCGAAAGAGAGCTTTCGACTGTTCGAGTTTTTCTTCGTTCTTTCTTCGAGCACTTCGAGTCTTTCAGAAATGGCGCCGAAACAACCCCCTCCGCTAAGGGAAAGAGCATAGGTTCTTCTTCTCATTCTTCTGTCCCGGCGAGGGAATCTCCGGTCGGGCAAGGTGAACTTCCCTCTGAGGGGAGCATCCCGCCGACGACTAGCGCTCCCGGCTTTAGAGGTAGAACTTTTTGGGATGACACAAACGACGAAAAATCCTTCGCACACGTTGAACGTGACTGCGCTAGGTCGTCTTCTGTGCTGATAGCCTCTTTTGAGAAAGATGACGCACGGAGGCATTTTTATTTTTTATGCCCACATTTCTAATGTGTCAGCGTAAAGACTCCATATTTTCGTAGCTCTGGGCGTAAATAGCTCGGGCTACCGAAAATTGGCGTATTTCGTAAAATTTGAATTTTACGTTCGTGGAGGAGACTTCCGGCGTAAGGTGACCAAATTTGTACAATCTTGGCGTAGAGCACAGACTGTCATTTTCTTGGTCTGTGTGTTTGTGCCAGACTTGTAATGACATATCTTCTTTGCATTATCTTGCAGTTGATCTGGGTGAGTCCCCATTGGCTGAGGTGATGGGCTCCGCTGCGGGGATTCTGCACTCGAACTATCTGGAGGATCTGTCCTATGTGGCATTTCCCATCTCTGGACCCCAGTATCCTGAGGAAAGAGAGCTCCTGATATCGGCTCAGGGTGAGCGAATGCTGTTGAGTATGATCAACGGCGAACCCTTGGTACGTGTAGATGGGGAGCGGTACATAAAGTCGGCTTTCCTTTTTGGGGACATGATTGATAAACAGTCCCAGACGAAGCCCAAGAGGGAGCCTTGGGTTTTCCCTGCCGGGGATTTGGTCTTGTACCTGCCGACGATGCCGAGGGATTATCCCATCTCGGCCTTCTTCCATGCGACGCATCCCAGGAAGATGTCTTGGAAGCTGACTCCTGATCTTCACGGGAAGCCGAAGAAGATCTTTCATCTGAAAGGCGCTGACCAGGGGTCGTTTGTTAGTCGCCCTTCTGGCGTTGTGACGCTGTTCCGAGGACTGTGCCCGGGCAGTGTTCCAAGTGAAGATAGCTCGGTGATCCAGCCGGTCCAATTGCCGACCTTCTGCAATGACTTTATGGGTCGAGGTGGGGTATATCCCAAGGAAAATCCTCGGTGCAATGGGTGGATTGCCCCAACGAACTCCCGATGGAGATGCCTAGTTGACTGGGCCTTAAAGCATTTTCAGAGAGAGTTGGAGGGCATTGGACTATATGCCGCTGTGAGTGCGACGAGCGTCAGGCTGCCTCCGAACCCTAATTTGTTCCTGGCACTGATGGAGCGGTACATTCCGCTCACCGGGACCTTCGCCACTCCACTAGGGGAGTTGGGGTTGGCCCTTCATGAAATGGCAGTTGTCTCGAGACTGCCGATGGGGGATACCCCATATGAAGAGTACGTTCCCACCAACCGGGAGTTAGGAGATATGGACCCTCGGGTGGCGGAAGTATATCAGGAGCTGATGTGTCAGTACTTTGCGTGCACCACTTTTTATAACGAGCCTTCTGATTTGGCTCACACCATCAAGTGGATGTCCTACCTCTTCTTCCATCGGGCTAGGGCCACCAAGTCGGAGAAAGCTTCGGGGGGCAAGAATGAGCCCATGAACTGCTTGGGCGTCCTCAGTGCCCAGGTCGTTGCGGCTCTTATGAAAGACGCCAAGGCTCCTGATCAGATTCTCGTTGATGGAGTAGGAAAGTACCCCGAAGGTACAAAGGCCTACAGTTATTTGAGGTGTTGTCGCAGGCCTCTGTCTAAGGAAGTCCAGCTGGCTGGTTTTCTCTCCATATGGCTGCGTCAAGTAGTGGTGCCAGGCATTGCTTCCGCGGATCGCATTCACCGGAATATCCTATGGCCCGCAGTGCGCCTGGTGTTTGGGGCAAGACTGGGCTTGCTTCCTGCCATGGTGTGCCGTATACAGGCTGGCCTGAGGGCCATGACAGATGGGTTGCTCGTTGATGAAGCTCGGCGGGAGAGCTTCCCTAGGGTGGAATTACCATACTTGTACTTGATGGGATGGTTAATTCTCCACAATTCCCAGGTTATGTCACCCGGTTCCGGTAGCAGCTCAGGGGGTATATTCCTATTGAATTACAGGGATTCCTCCTGGAATGTGAATACAGTTTTAGACTGTCGGCTGGTTTTGAACCTCAGCCATGGCTAGAAGATCCTTTGTGCTCCCCCTCCTGTGCATCGCAACCAGTCAGGGCTGTGGCTCGAGGATTCAGGTCGAGGGAAGACCGTTCTTTCTCCGGAGGTGTTTAATTGGTTGGTCTGTATTAGACCTTCCCATCTGCTGTATAGGAGCGAAGACCATTGCTTCTTCGAGCCCTACCTGCCTAGTCGGTTCGCCAGGCAGTTTGGGTACGACCAGTTGCATGTGGGCAATGCCGTCACCAGCTTCAGGTCCAGGGGTGGACTCATTGATGGAGCTAGAGGGTGGCGATATTTTATCATGGGTTGTACGGGGGCAATTTTTATCGTGTCGGTCGTTACAATCTCTACGGAGCTGCGCATCCTTCACTCCTACGCCCAGTTCTATGTGGAGATTAACACCTTCCATCGCGATTTTGACATGCGTGGAAGCTTCAGAGTGCCTTCTGCCAAGCCTGGGGGAAGGGTCGAAGTCCCCTCGGTCTCTTCTGACGAGGGTGAGGAGTCTGGTACCCCGGATGAGCCTCTGGTGCCGTTGTCGAGGTGTGCAGTGCCTCCGCCGACGGGGGCTCTGGTAGTCTCTTCTGGGAAGCGACGGGCTTCTGCTCCGAAGGAAGCTTCCCTTCGTAAGAGGAGGAAGGAGACGGTTGCTTGTCCTCTCCGCATTCCTGGTATTGGGGCTCCTGTGAGTGAGCCGGCATCTCCCTGTATCAGGGATGATTCTTTGGCTGGAGGTTCCTCGCCTTTTAGAGAGGGACCTTCCACAGTTCTGGCTGGTGGCGCCAGAGAGTCCTCGCTAGAGGTGGCTGTCGCTGCGGCTGTTCCAGGCAGCGGAGCGGGATTGCCTGCGTGGCCCCAACAGATGGGAGAATCTTTCCTGAGGTCAGTAGCGGGCGGAGTTACTCCTGCGTCAGCGAGCGCGCTTAGCGAGACTCCGGCTGATGAACCTCGACCGCGTCTCGGGGAAGGCTTGACCGAACTCTTGGCGATGTCGGTCGGCCCACCTCTTTCTCCAGGTATGACAGTTCGTATTGCGTCATTAAGGAGTGGCTTAGCTACATCTGCTGCAGATGCGTCGTATATGCCGTTGGTTCCGGGTAAATGTCGTTTCGATGTCTCCTCCTAGGAGGATTACCACTGTGTTTGACATTTTGCTTTCTTATCCTTTTTTTAGGGGATGACGTCCACGGGGAGCATGGCGTTGAAGCGCCTTCCGGCTTTGTTCTGGCTCCTGGCGGTGACGTGGAGGCGCCGGATTTTGAGGCAGGAGTGTCTTCGGGGGCTAGCTCGCCCGGGGAGGTTTCGTCGTCTCAAGGGGAGGACGAACCTGTCATCGTGACCTCGCCTGTTGCGAGTATGCCGATGACTTCGATTATCGCCATCGCACCTTCTTCGGGCGTGCCACCTGTTGAGGCGGCGGTGGCTACCTCATCTGCAGTTGTGGCTGCTCTGGGCGCTCAGTCGGGTTTAGTCGCGTTGATCAAGCAGCATTCCAGCCTCGTCTATACTGGCTTACAAACGATAATACCGATGGTGTTGGCGAAGAACCTTGACTTCGAGCTCCTGAAGAAGACTTCTCAGCTTTCGATCGAGGTTGTCAGGGGGCTTGGCAATCCTGGAGTGGCTGACGCTCTGGAGGTGGTGGTTAATGGTTTAGAGCAACCCATTAACGAATACTTGCAGCGGACTGAGGGCAGCCTTGATGCTGATGTCCAGGCTTGGTACAACCTCATGTCTGAGCGGTTTGCTGCAAAGCTTGAAAGCCCAAACAACTCTATCCAGACGCATAAGCTGGAGATGGATAGGAGAAGAGCTGTTGTGGAAGAAGCCCTTGCCGTTGAGATGCAGTGTCGATCCGAGCATGAAGGGAATGCGGCGAGGGTCTCCAAGCTGCGGGAAAAACTTGCTCGGGCAGAGGAGTGGGCTTCCCAGTCGTTGGCAGGTTTTGAGGTAGCGACTGGTCGACTGAGCGAAGCACGACGGGACCTGGACCGTGCGGAAGCTGCCCGTACGGGCTGTCTTCGGGCAAGGGCTAATCTGACCCTTACGCACACTCCGGAGGCACGGCTGGAGCAGGCTCGCGCCGATACTTTGGCCCTTAGGAATGAGAGGATAGCTGCACTGGACCAGCAGATTCATGGCCTGATTACTCCGCCATCTTGATGTACCCCTTCCTATGTAATTCTGCCTTCTTCGGGAATAAATAACAACGACTCTTTTCTGACTGTTGTGGACCCATCATTTCAGAATGTAAATGGCAGGTTAGGTGAGAGTGATATCAGAGGTAGTATGGACGTGATAAACTCTCGATAAACTTCTTAGCGGGATGTATCTATTCAGAGGTCATGCGGACATGATAGAGTGTAACCCAACTAATTATGTTTTTTGGCAGTAGTTTTGTCAGAATCGAGGTCCTTGCTATTTTCCTCTCTGAGCAGGAGAGATTAGGCATAGTACCTTTTCAGGAATTTGCCGTTGATAGGAGCCATTAACAGATCTCCGTTGGGCTGGGCTATCCTGTAGGTGCCGTTTGAGAACGTTGTCTCGATCATATAAGGGCCCTCCCATTTGGACTGGAATTTGCCTTTACTTCTGTGAGTTAGGATCATCGGCCTTCTCACGGCTAGAACTAGCTCGTCGACTTTGAACACTCTTTCCTTTACTTTATGATTAAAAGCTTTGGAAATGCGTGCTTGGTAGAGCGCGATGCGCTGCTGAGCTTGGAGGCATTTCTCGTCTAATCCTTCGAGCTCTTGGAGCCTCAACAGGTCGTTCTTTTCTCGAGTCAGCTCACTAGTCACGGCTATTCGGAGCGACGGGATCTGGATTTCGATAGGAAGGACCGCCTCGCTTCCGTAGACTAGTGAAAAGGGGGTACAACCTGTCAGTGTCCGTACCGTTGTGCGGTATGCCCAGAGACATTCGCCCAGCTTCTCGTTCCAGTCTCTTTTGTTTGAAAAAATGAACTTCTTCAGGAGCTTGATAATGGTTTTGTTGAAGGCTTCCGCCAAACCATTAGCAGCTGGATAATATGCCATAGAGGCAATGTTGTGTATCCGGTTATTATCGCAAAATCGATGAAACGCTTGGCTGATGAACTGAGGTCCATTATCGTGAATTATCCTTCGGGGAATCCTAAATCGATAAATGACATGGTGCTTGATGAAGCTGATTACGTCAGACGCCTTTACTTCAGCCAGAGGGATTGCTTCGGCCCATTTAGAAAAGTAATCTGTGATGGCCAGTATGAATCGGTGGCCTCTGGAGGAAGACGGGTGAATGGGCCCAACGATATCCATACCCCAGGCTTCGAAGGGCCAGGATGCAATCGTAGGATATAGATATTCAGATTGTTGATGTATGAAGTCTGCATGGACCTGGCAGGCCCTGCATCGTTTTGCATAGCTGATCGCGTCTGTGATCATAGTGGGCCAGTAATAGCCCATTCTCCTGATGCGGTCCTGCAGCTTAGGACCGGGCTGATGCGCTCCGCATATGTCGTCGTGAGCTTCACGGATAATCTGTTGTGCCTCGGCGCCAGCGAGACATCTTAACAGCAGTCCGTCGTAGGTCCGGCGATACAGGTATTGTGAAGATGCATCAAACTAGAAGCGTAACGATTGTCTCTTGACGGATACTGCTTCTTTGGGGTCCTCTGGCAGGATTCCATATGCCACGAAATCTATGAAGGGACTCGTCCAATCTCTTGTAGGAGGATCGGCGTTTATATCGTAGCTGTGTTCTAGGTGACAGCTGTTCTTCACACAGAATAAATCTCTGTTAAGAAGGATTACCGAATCCTGCCTTCTTATAGGGGTGGCTAAGTCCGCAGCTAGGCTGGCCAGGGCATCAGCTTCCATATTCTGAGATCGAGGTACATGCTCTAGGAAGAACCTTTTGAACGTCATGGCTATCTCGACTGTTGCTTGGTGATAGGGGATGAGGTCTGGATTCCGGACTTCGTATATCCCCCTGACTTGGTTGACGATGAGCAGAGAATCACCGAAAGCTTCCAGGGATTCCACCCCCAGCTCTTTAGCGACTTGGAGCCCTATTAGCAGGGCGTTTGTATTCTGCTGCATTTGTTGGAGCAGGGCTCGCTAAGAGAATATGCTCGGTAGATGACGAGCTGATCTGGAGTAACTAGGACGACTCCTACTCCTGAAATGGAGAATATGCTCGGTAGATGACGAGCTTCCCTTAGGACCGACTCTGGAGGCGCCATCGAAGAATAGTTGCCATACGTCACTTTCCCTTGCAAAATTACATTCTGCAACTTCATCGGGGATGTCTTCGTATAGCTTGGAGGTCTCCGGGATTGGATGAGCTGCTAGGAAGTCGGCCAGTGCTTGGCCTTTGATGGACTTCTGTGGGACGTAGACCATGTCATATGGCATCAGTAGCAATGCCCAAGTTGTGAGTCGGGAGTTAAGGGCACTTGGCTTGCTCATCAGCACCCGGAGAGGGTTGATCCTGGAGATGATATGAATAGTCTGGCCGGTGACGTAGTGTCGCATCTTCTGGACAGCGAACATCAGAGCCAAGTATTCCTTCTCCACTGGGTTGTACCGGTGTTCGGCCCCGACCATCATCCTGCTGAGGTAGTAGATAGCCTGTTCATGACCCGCATCGTTCTTCTATGCAAGGAGAGCTCCTAGCGAATGATCCATTGCCCTAACGTACAGCAAGAAGGGTTTTCCCATGACGGGAGGCACCAGAACAGGTGGACTGGTTAGGTAGCGCTTGATATCCCCAAACGCTTGCTGGCAGGTTTCGTCCCATATGAAGGACACACCTTTCTTCATGAGGTGAGAGAAGGGCTGATATCTCCCCGAGAGGTTGGATATGAATCGCCGGATGTAAGCCAGACGTCCTTGGAACCCCCTGAGTTCCCTCAGATTATGGGGTGGTCGTATTGCTACGATCGCCTGGACTTTGTCAGGCTCTACTTCGATGCCTCTGGCGGTAATGACAAATCCCAGGAATTTGCCACTGGATACCCCAGAAAGGACTTCATAGGGTTCATCTTGAGTTGATGCTGGCGTATTAACTCGAATACCGCCCTCAGGTCTCGAACGTGATCACCTTTGAGGCAGATTTTGATAGCTATGTCGTCCACATAACATTCTACTGTCTTGCGTAACTGCTCACGGAATATGTTACTCATAGCTCGTTGGTATGTAGCCCCGGCGTTCTTTAATCCGAAGGGCATGACCGTATAGCAATATACCCCCAGTGGTGTCCGGAAGGCAGTGTGCTTTTCGTCTTTCGGATGCATCTTGATCTGATTGTATCCCGAGAACCCGTCCATAAAAGATATACGCTCGAAGCCGCAGGTGTTGTCGATCATGATGTCCGTAATGGGAAGGGGGATTCATCTTTGGGGCAGGCCGCATTCAGATCTCGGTAGTCGATGCAGATACGTACCTTCCCATTTTTCTTCATGACTGGGACAACGTTGGCGACCCAGTCGGGATGTTGTTCCTCCCGGATGAAACCGCAGGTTATCAACTTCTTGACTTCGTCCTCGATGACGTCCATCATATCCGGGCAAAACCGACGTTGGTGTTGTTTCACTGGCTTCGAATCGGTAGAAATATTGAGCTTATGAGTAGCTACCCTCGGGTCTAGGCCTGGCATATCCTCATAACCCCATGCAAAAACGTCGATATATTCCTTTATTAGTTGTATGATCTCTTCCTTTTTGACTGGGGGAAGATTGTTACTGACAAATATTGGCTTTGGTGAGAGCTCACCCCCAATATTGACTTGGATAACTTCGTCCTTGGTGGGAGGCTCTCTCTGCTCGAAGCGGAACTCCCACTGTGTATCCATTTGTTGAGCCCAGGGGTCGTTCTCGAACGGCTCCGTATCCTGTTCCTCGATTTCTGAGGGGCTTGTCATCACCATATTCACTGATAGTGTTAGTTTGAGAACATCAGGTGAGTCGGAGGACGACGAGCTGCTCTGGGAAGATGGAAAGGGGTCCTCCTCTGGCTTGGAAGTTGCGAGGGAGGTGGCATACCCCAATCCGAGATGAGTCTGTCGATAGCGGAGGTCGCCGTGCGGCGGCGTTCGTCTGCCTCTTCCGTAGTTGAGGCCTGGCTTCCGCTTCAAGTCGTAGCCCATGTTTTGCATGATCCTTTGCGCTTGCGGGCTGTATTGGCGAACCTGCACTTTCCCGGTATCATCATCAAGAGGATCTTCCTGGACAGTCGGTTGATTCCGCATGCGACCAAAGACTATTGGATGCTGGCTACTGCAGGTAGGCGGGACAAGGAAGATAGAATCCTCATGTGGCCCATATGCTGTGACAATGTTGGATGGCGACGTTACTTCCCAGACATACGGTCGGTAGGAGTTTATAGCTTCTAAGAACTTTTGAGCCATTGGTTCTACCTCGTCATGTGGAGTGGGTTCATGTTTCGGAATCTGAGTACCGATGTACCGAAAAAAAGGATGTTTATTATCATCTGGAACTCCGTTCCTAGTGGCATTTACATCAGTCGGCTGCTGGTTGTGCCAAAGTTTGATGACTATGGGTGGAGGCTTCCGGTTCAAAGTGATTACTAGAGGATCACCCCCTTCTCCCGACTTGGTCCTTCTCAGGTGGACAGCCGTAGGTTCTATGGCTTTTGGACGAGCGGTTCGTCCTTTCACTCTGATTGACAGTGGTAGTGTGGCAGAGGGCTCTTCGGGCTCCCGGTGGGATTCCTTCTTCGCCACTCCTGGCGCTTCTTCCGTGTGGTCATAGGAATACAACACGGCATCGGAATAGTAGGATTCTACTCCTTTAAACGGGTTTAGGTCAGCCACCTCCGTTTGTACGGTTTCTTGTGCGTCTACATATTTAAGGCATTGATGTAGGGTTGAAGGAACGATGTTGTGGTCGTGGATCCATGGTCTTCCTAGCAAAATATTGTAGGATACCTCTGAATCGATGACGTAACATGTGGCCACTGATCTAAAGTTGCCGATCTGGACTCTCAAGCGAATCTTCCCTAATGGTTTACTCCTTCCGGCGTTGAAACCCACGATTGTAGTGGTAGTGTAAGCCAGCTCGCTGGTAGGAATTCTCAGTGGCCCGAGCAGACTGCGAGGGATGATGCTGATCGACGATCCCGGATCTATGTGAATTCGGTCGACCTCCATGGAATCGACGTACCCGGTGTAATAGAGGGGCCTGTCATGTCTATTATGTTTTAATAGCATGTCGTTTTGAGTGAAAGTGATATTTGGGACCACCTCCATCACGCTGTGGCATTGAGGACATGCCACTGGTTCCTCGTCGGGGTACTTGAGCTGGGTCAAGTATACTTCCGCCTGCATCAGTGCTTCACTCAGGGCTAGACGAGTGTCGGGGGAGAGCCTGAGTAGCTCGAAGATGGATAACCTGGCTGGCGTATTGGCCAGTTGGGCCAGGATGTCAAACTTGTACGGTTTCTCTAAACTTTGCTCGGAATGTTTTTCACAGGTTTGTCGAAGCGTACTTCTTTCTATTTTGCCTTTTCCGTCAGAGTAGGTTTCATAGAGCTGATGCTTGGCACGACGGGATCTTGTTCTGACGGTTTGGTAGCTGGAGCGTCAGCCGGCGCACCCTCCTGATTTGCTTCGTCATTGTCGAGGTAGGCCCTCCCTGAATGGGTTGCGACAAGTACCTCGTCTCCGTCTGATGTAGAAGAAGTTGTGACCATGTAGCATGATCTGTATTTGGGATTCTTCTTGGGGGTAGCCTTGGTTGCCTTGGTCTCCTCCTCGAGATCTGACACCAAATCTTGGTGAACCCACATAATCTCGCCCCACCGGGTAGTTAGGGGCACCAGGTTGTGACCTTGATCCCTAGCAGGGGGAAGGTTAACGAGGTTCATCGTTGCCCGGGAGATAGGTGTAACACCATCAGGGACCTTTTGGGGAGGCAAATTGCCAAACTGCAGAGAGATCATGTTGGCCGTGACCGTTTTCTCAGTGTTGTGTAGAGTGATGGCCTTAGCATCGATCAACCCCTGGATCTTCCTTTTTAGTACATAGCACGCCTTTGTCGGGTGGTGTACGTATCTGTGGAAGATACAGTATTTTGGGTCATCAGTATTGCCGACCTCCTGGGGCCGCCTTAGTTCTGGGAGGGTGATCTTGCCACTTTTGACGAGACATTCGAAGATACTCGGGATATCGTCGTCGTCGAAAGAGTAGACTTCGACGGGCCTCGGAGCCCCCAGTTTCGCTTGGGCGGTCGCCGCAATCTTTGGCCTGGCCGTGTTGATTGATAGTACTTCCTTCCCTTTGGGACCACGATGATGGTCGCTGCCAGGGGATGACCTCTTGCTTCTGTCAGAGGCGGAGATCATGATGCCATTGTCGCGCGCCTTGCGACTGTTGTCTTCGGCTGCTACCGCCGAGAGGATGAACGAGGGCCAATCATGGAACTGATATGGTCCTGTGAACACCGAGACCATAGAAAGGAGGTTCTTCCTGCAAATGTCCACCAATGCTGAGTCTGGAACTCCTGGAGGCATTTGTAAGGTGGCCTGACGAAAGCGTTCGATGAAGATGCGAACGTCTTCCTTTTCCTTCTGCTTGACTTCGATGAGAGAGGACATAGACATGTCCATTTCTCCCTCGTAAAATCGTGTGAAGAATAGAGCTTTGAAATCCTCGAAGGAAGTAATGCAGTTGTCCGCCAAGCTACGGTACCACTGATAGGCTACTCCTGAGAGGCAGCCTTTGAACACCCGAGTGAGGAGGGCATCGTTCCCTTGTAGCAGCACTGTCATCATACTGAAATAGTTCATGTATTGGCTTGGTGACGTTTTTCCCTCGAACAGAGCCATCGCCTGAGGTTTATATTTTGGAGGAAAAGGGACCTCTTCCCAGATAGCAGGGTATGGCTGGTTGATTCCCAGTTTCTTGAGCTGATCTTTGTGCTTCAAGGCATCGAACTGGGCTTTCAACTCCCGGACCGCCTGTATCGGATTTTCCGTTGGAAGCGGAGGAACTGCTGACTCTTGATCTAGAGCAGGTTCTTGGCTTGGGCCGGATGGTGGCAAGTCCACCCCCACATGTATCTGAGTTGGCGGAACCGATGCTTGAGCCATGGCAGTTGCGTGCTGAGTTAGCATCATCTGGTGCATATTCTCCATTACGGATTATATTTGTTTCAGCGACGTCTCCAGGTCAGTGATGCGTTGTTCTGCGTCTCTGATGGCGGCATTCCCTCGCGTTCGTCTTCGATGGCGTAAGCTCCCATTTCTCTGGGCGTCGTCAAAGGGTAAGTATAGGTCGCTGCAGAAGTCGATTCTATACTCTCGGCATCTGATTTGGGAGATTGGTGACCCCCAGTGTCGGAATCAGACGAGTACGGAGCTGGTTGTTGTGACCTTGCACGGTTATTTTGGAATACCCCAGCTTTAGCGTTCCTGAGGAGGTCTTCGAATTTTCTCTGGCTCGGAGGTCCAGAGGGAAGACGCTTTGAGCTCGACCCTCTTCTAGGTATGCATGAAGCCATGTTCACGGATGCATACGCGTGCTCCTTTTCCGGGAAAGATTGAGAGTAGTTCAATCGGTCGAAGACCGATCGTTTTGCTTTAGAATAGTAGCAGTCAATCACAATCTTATGACCATTACAATATTGTTCCCTAGGGGGCATAATAGACATGTTGGAAGGTCCCCTCTCCTTACGCTTCTGGACTAGGCATTCGCGTAGGTCAGGAGTGGCAATTTGAGCTTGTTTTGCGCCGTGGGGCTTACCCAGGCGTGATTTGGAGATTCGCTCAGACAGGCGTAAAGCTGAAGAGGTGTTCAGTTGACCGTCGTCTTCCCGCGTAATCCGGAGGATAGGCAGATTGCTTCTTCGCTGGTGTAACGGCCGAGGAGTTGAGTACTCGCCTGCTTGCTTCCTCTTGCGGAGATCACGGCGCTCATCTGGTTCACCGTAGAGGTCAGATGTCGTCCTGCGCTTGGAGCATGATCTGTACTTCTGATTTGGTGTTGAGGCACCGTCGGAAGTTTTGTCTGTACCGCGCGTAGCGGGAGACTGATTCCTACGCGTGGAGCACAGGGGATACTCCTGGGTTAGCGCTGAGGCTTTACCAGAAGTTTTGTCTGTACCGCGCGTAGCGGGAGACTGATTTCTATGCGTATAGCACAGTGGATACTCCTGGATTAGCGCTGAGGCTTTACCAGAAGTTTTGTCTGTACCGCGCGTAGCGGGAGACTGAATTTTACGTGCGGGGCACGGAGGGAGCGATGCTACCACCTCATTGGTCGGAGAGATCGGAGAGTCCACAGGAATGGCAGAGGATGTCTTGGGCATCCACACTTTGCGTAGCTTCCTGTTGTCTTGGACGGAGAGAGAGTGAGAGCTACCCCCAGTCCGAAGCATGTCTTCGTAGGCAGACTGGTCGAAATGAACGACCAGTGTCTTCTTCACGGTTCCTACAGATACCGCATCGTGTTGAGCAATTACTTCCTCGTCAGAAGAGAAAGATGTCCCCAGCAGAGTCGCCATCTTGTTTGTGGTATTAAACGAAAGAATGAAAATGTATTTCAATGACAGGGTTTATACGAGACCCGTGACCTTTGGTTTACAAACAAACTTGTACAATTCGATCTTATACGAGGATGCGGGAGTACAATTTATTTAATCTGGGTATAAATTGCTATAGGTGTCTGATCTGCTGTCGATCACTTTAGCCCTTGGACTACACGATGTTGAAGAAGTGCCGTGGAAGACAGGATGCAGCTTCGGAGGTTGCGAAGGAGGGTGGATGCGCGATGCTGAAGGTCATCGCTCCCTATTCCTTGCCTGAGCTCTGTATTCTTCTCTCTCTCTCTCTCTCTCTTGATCTCCGGTTAGGTGACCTTGTTCGATCTTCCAAATTGTCGACCTTGTTCCCCATTGATAGGGGTCTCTATTTATAGAGTTTTGGTGACAGTGACCACTCCATCGGTGTAACAACCGAGGAGTAGAAAGTACAGCACCCTATTACACAACGGTTAAAGTAACCAATGCCTATATATAGATGATCTTTTGAATGAGCGGGTGACACGGGTCCAACTAAGGGGACACAACGCGTACAATTGCTACTAAGATCACGGCGTAAAAGCCACGTAGGTAGGTATCCATTGTGTAGAAGGGGTTGGCGTAGAAGCCAAATGTCCGTCACCATGGCATAGAAGCCGAGCAGGCATAGAAGCCTGAGTAGGCATAGAAGCCGAACAGGCATAGAAGCTGAGTTGGCATGGAAGCCGGGTAGTCGTAGAGACTGGGAGGGCGTTGAAGCCGGATGGGCATTGAAGCCGAGTAGGCATAGAAGCCGAACAGGCATAGAAGCCGAGTAGGCGTGGAAGCCGTAGGAGCACAGATCCTGAATGGGCGTAGAGGCCGCTGCGTACCGTGCCAGGGTGCTGATGTGGACGTCTTTAGCCGGAATCACGGCTTTTGGAGATCAAATCTTTGGCAGATATTTGCCATCATCTTGTGCATTAAATGCGGAGACGTGCCTTGAGGGGAAACTGTCATCGCTTTGTGCATTTTGACGGAGGGATGTGCCTTGAGGGGACACTGTCATCGCTCTGTGCGTTTTGACGGAGGGACGTGCCTTGAGGGGACACTATCATCGCTCTGTACGTTTTGACGGAGGGACGTGCCTTGAGCCCTGTACGAAGCACAGCTTTTGACGTGGCAGGCGGTTTGTCTTCTGCGAAGCATAAAACAGCCCATGTTTGCCTGTGTAAAACAAGGCAGCGTGTTCTCTTTGCACGCGAAAGAGCGGTTTATGCCGGGGGATTTTAGTAAGCTCCGGTTTGGTGATATTTTAACCAAATTCTCTGCATTAAATGCTGAGATCCGCCATCATACTATGGAGCGCGTCCCGAGGGGTCTGCCCCCGTTCCCAGCCGTCGTTTGGGTAGCTGTGCAGCACTTTTTGTCAGGAGTCAGAGGTCAGGTTTACTGCGTGACTGGACAGTTTCTTTTCGGGAATACGAAGCATTCCTCGTACGCTTTAACGCTGCTTTGAGAGCGGCTGGGTTTTACGCCATGGAGGCGATGAAGAACCCTGTTTTACGATGGATGGCTCTGAAGGCCTCTGCTTATGCTGCTCTGTATCAAGATGCTGCGTAGATCTTCCAAGCATTTTTTTCATGCTTTTACACCCACCAATACAGAAAGTGATACACAGGCCCTAATGGGGATCATCAGGCAATTATTAGCATCTCAAAAGCGATAGGGTGACGTTCTCACCCAGTCAGTATAAGAGGCCTTAGAGAGAGGCGGACATCGTGCCCCCAATTCAGTAGGTAACTTCAAGCGCCTCCAACCTTCATATTTTTATGGTACTGAAGATGCGATTGCATCATATATGTGGATTTAAGACACTGTAGCTATCGTAGAGGTAGCAGAAGTGCCTAACATAGAGCAAGTATCAGTAGTTCGACTGTAGTTTCTAGACTTGGCCCGAGACTGGTGGACAGCACAGATGATATCTCTGACAATACCCGTCCCTTGGGTTATCTTCAGCGAGAGGTTCTATACGAGGTATTTTGACGCGGTATCGAGTTATGATCTTCAGCAGAGGTTTAACAACTTGAAGTAAATAGGCACGACTGTCAATGGCTATACGATAGAGTTCTTCAAACTAAGTCGGTTTGCTCCCACCTTGGTGGCGACCGAATTGAATAGAGCTAGGAGGTTCCAGCAGGGACTTCACCTGGAGATCATACTGATAGTAGAACAGCATAAGTTCCAGACTTTCAATGTTGTATTACAAGTAGCAAGGAGGCATGAGTATACCTTCCAAAGAATCGTGGATAGAACAGGAGAAAGGAAGAGGACACACACCTCAAGAGGTTCTTACTTCCAGTCTTCAGCACAAGCCCCAGTGGTTAGGGCCTTAACCATTGGATCTCCGAGGAGGCCAGCACAAATAGTCTCGGTCCAGCAAACGGCACCAACCCGACCCCAGCAGCAAAGGACATCTTCTTTAGTAGGGTGTTCTCATTGTGGAAAACCTGGGCACATATTTTTTGAGTGCCGCAGAGGACAATGATTGTGTTTAGCCTATGGAGCTCCAGGAATAAGAGTTGGATCCTGTCCATACAGAGCCAGTTCATCATCATCTTCTCCGGCAGGACCACAGTATAGGGCTCCAGTGTCGGCTCAGCAGAACTAGGGTCAGAGGCCTTTGCCGACCCAATCTCAAGTATACCATCAACAAAGGCCACAACAGTATGCACAGGCCTAAGACCAAGTACATACCAGACAAGGAGGTTCACAGCAAAGAGGACCAGCACCGAGAGGATGAGGTCAGGCAATGGCACTTACTGTGGAAGAGTAGTTAGCTTCAGGTGAAGTGGTGGTAGGTACCATTCTCGTCAACTCTCATTCAGCTTCAGTATTGTTTGATTCAAGTATACTATATTCTTTTATGTCTGCACGATTAATGATACGAGTTAGTTTAGAACCTGAATCCTTATCAGTAAGACTCAATATACTTACTGGTAACGGTATCATGGCAGTTGATAAAGTTTATGCATCGTGTCGAGTCATAGTATGCGGGTGAGGATTTTTTGCCAGGTTGATAGAATTTTTTATGAAAGATTATGACATCATCTTAGGAATAGATTGGTTAACAATGATAGATTACCATGATGACAAGGTTGTCTTTCGTATTCCCCGAGAAGAAGAATTCTTATTTTCTAGAGGCGAGACAGAGACTTCACCAGCAACCTTGAGAATAACAGTAGCGGAAGAAGTACGATTCTCCATATTTGTTAATGAATTCCCGAAGATATTTCCAGAAGAACTTCCAGGCATGCCACCAGAAAGAGAAATTGAGTTAACCATCGATCCACTTCCCGAAATAGCCCCAGTATTAGAGAGAGTCTATAGGATGGCACCTTCAGAGTTAGAAGTCTTGTATAGAATATTTGAAGAATTAACAACCAAAAGATTCATTCATGCTAGTGAATCACCTTGGGGAGCTCCGATGCTACTTGTGAAGAAGAAGGATGGCATGTCACGATTATGTGTTGATTATCGTACCCTCAATGCGGTAACCATCAAGAATAAGTATCCATTGCCTCGAATAGATTGACTTGTTCGACCAGCTTAGTGGAGCGACCATGTTTTTGAAGATTGATTTACAGTCTGGATAGCATCAGATCAGAATCAGAGTGCAAGATATACCCAAGACAGCGTTCAGGTCAAGATATGGCCATTAAAAGTTTTTAGTGATGCCCTTTAGAGTAACAAATGTGGCAGCAGTATTTATGGATCTTATGAATGTATTTTTATGCCTTACCTGGACAAGTTTGTTATAGTATTTATCGACGACATCTTGGTGTACAGTCGGAGTGAAGCAAAGCACGAGCAGCATCTTTGAGCAGTTCTTCAAATTCTCAGAGAGCATACGTTATATGCAAAGTTCAACAAATATGAGTTCTGGCTTGATCATATTTCATATTTAGGCCACATCATTGCCAGAGGTGGAGTGAAGGTAGATCCTAAGAATATAGAAGCCGTTAAAGCATGGGCAGTACCCAGAACAGTTGTAGAAGTTCGCAGTTTCCTGGGATTAGCAAAATATTATCGACGATTTTTGGCAGACTTTACTAGAATTTTTGCACCCTTGATGCAACTAACATGGAAGAATGTGCGCTTTGATTGGACAGATGCATGTAAGACCTCTTTCGAGAAGCTTAAACAAAAATTGGTCACAACACCTATTTTGAAACTTCCAAACGGGACAGGTAGATTCACTGTTTATTGTGATGCGTCCGACAAGGGACTGGGGTGCATTCTAATGCAGCATGGCAAGGTTATAGCTTATGCGTCCTGTTAGCTTTGGAATCATAAAAGAAATCCGATGCACGACTTGGAGTTAGAAGCGGTTGTTTTTGCACTCAAACTTTAAAGACATTACTTATATGTAGATCGAGTAAAGATTTATACCGATCACAAGAGTTTAAAGTATGTCTTTACCCAGAAGGATCTTAACATGAGGCAAAGAAGATGGCTGGAGTTGATGACAAACTATGGTCTTGACCTTCAGTATTATCCTGGGAAGGCCAATGTGGTAGTGGATTGTTTGAGCCGGAGAGCATGAGCTTATTTTCTCACAGCACAGCGAGAGATTTTAGAAGATCTTCAAGAGATGGGTGTGGAAGTAGTATTGCCTGGCAACGCAATATTGATGGCAAGTCTCGAGGTTCACTCCAATATAGTACAACGAATCAAGGTAGTACAGTCAGCAAATGCCAAGCTTCAGCGACTCAGAGCATAGTGTGAGGCAGGACATAGACCAGAACTTAGCATTCTCAGTGACGAAACTCTCCATTTTAGGAATTGTCTTTGTGTACCTAACGGAGACCTTCATTGTAAGATTATGTCAGAGGCCCATTGTTCACAATATTCAGTACATCCCGGAGGAACCAATTCATATAAAGATATTCATCAGCAATTCTGGTAGAATGGAATGAAGCGTGAGATAGCGCAGTTTATTTCTCGATGTTTGGTAGCTCGGCAAGTTAAAGCTGAGCATCAGAGACTAGCAGGACTTCTTCAACCTTTACTAATTCCGGAGTGAAAGTGGGAACTTATTACCATGGATTTTGTGACATGTCTACCTAGATCCCCAGCTGTCAGGGGTGCTATTTGGGTAATAGTGGACTGACTCAAAAAAGTTGCACACTTTCTTCCTTCAGGATTGGCTAGTCCACAGAACAGTTAGCTAAGATATACATGAGATAAATTTTTAGACTACATGGAGTGCCAGTCAGCATAGTCTCAGATAGAGATTCAAGATTTACTTATCACTTTTGGCAGAGTCTTCAACAGATCCTAGGCACCCGCCTGAAGTTCAGTACGACATATCACCCCCAGACAGATGGTCAATCGGAGCGAACCATCCAGACTCTAGAAGATATGCTTCGTTTATATATCCTTGACTTTTGTAGTTCATGGGAGGATCACTTACACCTGGTAGAGTTCTCCTACAATAATAGTTTTTAGGCCAATTTTTATATTATACCCTTCGAGGCATTGTATGGCAGGAAGTACAGATTCTCTGTAGCTTGGGATGATATTAGCGAAAGGCAGTTGCTTGGTCCCGAAATAATAACGCAAACAGTTGAAGTAGTCAAGCAAGTCTAAAAGCATCTTCAAGTAGAACAAGATCGCCAGCATCATTGGGCCATTCGTATTGGCGACCTCTTGAGTTTTCTGTCGGCGACCATGTACTCCTTCGAATTTCGTCTACCCGCGGAGTCATCATATTTGGTGTACGAAAAAAGCTTAGTCCATGGTACATAGGTTCGTTCGATATTCTTAAGCGAGTCGGAGGTGTTTTCTATCGTCTTGTTCGTCCGCCATCACTTCGTGGGATACATAATATTTTCCATGTATCCCAGCTGCAGTGCCCCGTTCCTCCTATTCGAGGAGCGCGGCTAAGAAACACAAGACGGTATCGTTCGATCGGGATAGATTGAATTAAGAACTCGTCCTCGTTATGGATTTGTTTCTTCGAAATCGATTCCCATATTCAGGGGACCGTGCCCCAAGGATCGGCTTAGCGGCAGAGTTAGGAGGGACCTCTCCGTTGCTATCTTTTATTGCCTCGATTTTCGACGTCGCTTGCTGCTTTCGTGCTTGAGTTGGTTTTAGGATTTGCTTGTTTTTCTTGAACGGTTTCGATGGTTTTTATTATTTTCGTTCATTGAACTGTACTTCAGTTCCGAGATTGGAAAGAGAGGAAGAAGTATTAATCGAGCTGTTCGTGTGCAGGTGAACGAGCAGTAGGGGCTTGCGAGTGGAGTCGTGAAGCGCCTCTTTCCTTCTCCTTTCTAACTTCTAAGTGAGTGGCTACCATCCTGATTAGCTAGCCCTGCTTCCAAGATTCACACCCTAAAATTGTGCACTCTTCTTTGCCCGATCAAACGATACCAAGTAATAATAAAACATACCAAGATAAAAAGGGAATAGAATTGGTTTGTATTGCTTGTCATTCAACTTGGGAACGATTACTTACACTGCATGCTTATTCGTTTGGAATGTTCAACATATATTTCAATTTTAGTTAGAATACATGTTCTTCTATAAATTGTGCTATGCATATGGAACACACTTTAATTTGGCATAGATTGATCAGTAAGACTATGCAAAACTGTTTGGCTATGGAGCTTGCTCCTATTCTGTCACGACCCGCACCCGAAAAATCGGGCATGAGTCGTGGGTACGTCCAGCCTACGCCGCAGCATCGGCGGTAGAACGCTGTCTAGGTCAACTATCTAGATAATAATCTCACACAAAAATCGGGCATGACCTCTCCAAAAGGAGGGCAACCACACAAACAATATATAAACCTGTCAAGATCTCAACTCCAAACGGAGGAGCAAATATCACAATGATAATCAAGTACTCAATCACGAATCTAAGCACGATAAGATAACACAGAGATCTAACAACTATAAAGTCTAACCAACAACAACTACTACAACAACCACAACATCAAATAATAATACAACAATATCCAAAATAATATACAAACAAGGTCTCAATCCAAAACCGGAGACAAATCCGGTACTAAGGCTAATAAAACAACAACAAGATCCTAGTGATCCCGGCTACCAATCCGAAAATCACCCCTAAACTAGAGGGTCCCTGTCTGCACCATCGACAGGCTCAGGTCCATAGAACGTCGGAAACCAATCCTCCGGATACTCTGGAAAAAATATGTCCAGTCAGGACTGGAGCAAGTACATCTCTAACAGCAGTTCCATTTAAATGATAAAAACTATAAAACAGTTATAGCAAGTAGCAAGAAGAAAGAAGTAAGTATGAAACAGAAAATAAACATGTATCACTGGTGCATAAAGGTAAAGATGCAGGAATATCAGAAACAAGATAGTAGTAACTGTAAGATACAAGAATCTAAGCTAAGATCAAGTCCGTGCACAAGAACGTGTAGTGAGTCCATCATGAAAAACATGTAGTGAGTCAAGTCCAGAAACATGTAAGTGAGACAAGTCAAGAAATGCATGAGAGTCCAGACTATAAAGAATGAACTCGGTGTCTTTGAAATACTTGTTTCGACATGTAAACGGCTAGGGGTAAGTACGGCTCACCGCGCACTGGGTGCACGGCTGCTATCATTCCAGATTAGACCAGAGGGAGTGATGCCTGATAATTCCAGATGGGAATGTTTACATGTCTACTCGAGTATTTCCCCGCCCCGACTAATACAAGTGGATCCAAGACCCGACACGCAATCAAGATGAGTCCAGCCTGAACATGAGTGATGCCTGTAGGTGATGCCTGTAGTGATTCCAGAATAGAGGCCAGAAACATGAAATGTATGTGTCGCAAGTAAATAAATCCAGAAATATCAATCAGTGTCTCGTGTTGTGCCAGAATAATCATATGATACTATACTAGAAGCTGAATCATAATAATCATCAGATAATGAAAACTATCAGAGAATGTACTCGCCTGACGTCCTGAGCAACTGGCGATCCGAACCGGTGTCGCAAGAACCTAATGCGAAAAGCAAGGTTAAACAGGGTTCTAATGAGTTAAACAGATATAAAATAATTAAAAAAAATAGGCTTCTAGGGTCGTTCTAGGTCAAACGGGTCAAACCGGTGAAATCTGGGTCAAAAAGTCAACTCTTGGTCCAAAAAGTCAACTCTGGGTCAAAACTAGGTCAAAAGTTGACTTTGGCGGTCAACCGAGTCAACTACGGTCAAGTCTGGGTCAAACTAGGGTGCTCCTGAAATTCTAGGTCAAACCGAGGTCATTAAGCTAGAAAACTCACAAACTCGCCTCCTTGAGATACCGGGATACCCTCGGTATCCGATACCTCAACCTAGGCTACGCACCCCGCCTAAACCCGCTAAAACCTATGCTAGCACGCGTAAATATATACACATATACATATAAAAATCACTCCAATACTATTCCTAGGCTATTGCTCAAAAACCCCGCTCGAAACCCAATACCTTGGTTATCTTGAGGTATTGAAATACCTCGGTATCTCAAGGTATTGAGATACCGCTCTAAACTCCTCTAACTAGCTATCTAGCTACTAATTATGCACCTAGTTATTAATCTAGGCTAGGTAATATAGATATCTACCATATATATATATATCTAAGTAGGTATCTACCTATATACATATATATCCACACACATACCCATTAATACCCATTACCTTACCCATACACACATATATATATATATTACCTTACCTTACCCAACTCATAAATATCTATGTATAACTATCTAGATATCTATAGATATGTATATAACTATATGTATATACATCTATATCCTAGATAGATATAACTATCTATCTACCTATCTATTGTCAACCTATCTAGTTATCTATCTAACTAGATATCTAATATCTAGTATTTACCTACCTAACTATCTATCAAATTATCTAACTATCTACTTATCTATATATCTTAAAAATCTATCTATCTTATCTAACTATCTATCTATTTATTAGTCTATCTATCTATTTATCCTACTGTCTATTTAGCTATCTAGTAACTTATCTACTACCTACCTATTTATCTTATTTACCTAACTATCTAACTATCTAATAACTTACCTATCCATCTAATAATCTAACTATCTATCTTTATCTATATATAGATCCATATATCTAATATCTAGATCTATCTAATCTATTTATCTATCTATATACTAATACCTATCTAGATATCTTACTATCTACCTATTTATCTAGGTAACTATATATCTATTTAGCTATCTAGTTACCTATCAAACTACTAATCTATCTATCTATCTATTTATCTATAAGCATAACCCTCTCTCTCTCCCTCGCACACTGCTCTTGCTAGCTGCTACTGCCCATGCTGCTGCTGCTGCAAACTGCTGCTGTGGCTACTATGCTGCTGCTAGCTGCTGCTACTGCAGCTTTGCTGCTGCTGCTGCAGCTTCCTGCTGCTGAAGCTGCTGCTGTTCCAGAATCTGCCCCCCCCTCTCTTCTCTCATACACACACACACACTCCTATATATACACATATATATATATATCTATATATATATATATATACATACATCTATATCTATATATATATAACTAAATATCTATATATATATAACTCTCATCTACACACTCTAACACACACACACTAGCACACTCACACACTAATACACACACACACTCACAACACTATCAACACACACACATAAATATATATACATATCTATATATATATACACACATATATATCTATATATATGTACACACTAATATATATATATATATATACACACACACACTCAAACACATAACCACACATAAATATATAAATAGAAATATATATATATATATAGGAACACACACACAAATAAATATATATATAGAGACATATATACACAAACACAACACCACCACAACGATGCACACAACGCTCACAACGCCCCACCTACGCACGCCCAACGACCCCGACACGCCCAAACACCTATAAATATATAAAATATAACTCGAAAACTCTAGCACACACTCCCCGATACTAACCCAACGCGCGCACAAGCCCGAAACGAGGAAACCAAGTCGAAATGGCCGTTCGGTCATTTCGACGAACACGTGGTGCGCGGTTCGGAAAACCTCCTGAAACGCACACCAAACGAACTCGGAATCGGCCCAAAATTTACCCACGCGCTCTACACGATGCCTAGATCCTAGAAAATGTGCTCCCGCGTCGATTCTAGGCCCGTGGCGGAAACGCACACGCACTTAGAATCGGCGACGACGAAAAGCCCCAATTTCGCCCGAAACTCCCGTTTCTCCGCGATGCGGCTTCCCGTGTCCGAACGAAGACACGCTCTCACCCTCACGACACCCGACAACGTCGACCTAGGTCCATCTAACCTAGGGCATCACCCAAAATTGGGCCAAATTCGGATTTCACCCGAAATTGACACAAAACCTAGTGTTAAAGTCTCTAAACCCAACCAAACTAGTTCCAACTTCCTCCCACGGGTAGCCTAAGGGTCTAGGAAGGTTCTAAAATATTAATTACACTACAAAAGAGTAATTACAAGGGGAAATTTAGGGTTTACCTCTTGGGAGTTGGAATCCCAAGCAAAAATCCCCAAAATGCTCCAAATCCTCCAATCCAAGCTTCCAAGCCTCAAATCCAAGCTCCAACACCAAATCTAGGCTCTACCCACCTAGGTTAGGGAAAGATCTAGGGTTAGGGTTAATCATAAAGAAGAATAGAGGAAGAAAGAAGAGAAATGGAAGCTTACTTGAAAGTGGGAAGAAGAAAAGAAGAAGGAAGAGTGGAAAATGGAGAAGAAGAAGAAGAAGAATGAAGAATGAAGAAGAAGAGGAAGTGGGGAAGAAGCTCCTGCTGGTTCACACGGGTCTGGGAAGGGTTTGGGGCCGGCCATGCTAAATATAAGGGTTACACTAAGTTCCACATTCCCAAAACGCCCCTACTCACTCGGTTTTGGATTCCGGGTTCCAAAATCACTCAAGCTAGTTCCAAATCTCTCCCACTAACCTCCTAAAAATAAAATAAATATTCTAAGCCCCAAAATAAGTCTCACAGGGGTGTGGGCTGGGTCGGACATGGGTCCACTAGGGTCTGACATGGGTCCAGGCTAGCCAAAATCCTAAAACAAACAATAAAAATATAATACAATCAATAATTAAATATAAATACAATTAAATATAAATAATCCACAATTAACTAAATTAAAAATAAAAAAAAATACCCGGCTCTGGAAATGGGGTGGTGACAAGCCTATCCTCCTTAGAAAATTTCGTCCTCGAAATTTAAAGTCAATCACACTCCTCTAGGTCAAACCCCAACAATCAAAGTCAAGAAATTCTACCTATACAACATACAAGATCAGGGTCCTACTGGTCGTGTTATCACAGTCTCAATCAGGGTCACTACACTATCTACCACAGCACAAAGAAAAATCTAACAGGTACTAATGAAGCACACCACAGGAATGGAAAAGGACAGGAAGAAGAAACAAGAGACAGACCTGCTAACCCGACACCCGTAGCATCGGCCTCCTCGACCGTCAACGCATAAGCCCTGCCCTGCTGGGGTGTATCCCTCTGCTGGTGCGGAGCATGATGCTGTGCCACAGATGGCCTAGCTCCAACTCTCTGATCCTGTGCTCCACCCAATGGAGGTGCAGTAGGGCAATCTCGCATATGGTGAGCAGCGGATCCACAGAACAAACACCCCTTCAGCCTCCTCCTACAAACATCCCAGGTGTGTCCTGCCTTCTTGCAGTAGGCACAAGTGGGCACCCTCTGATCCTGACCCTGTTGTGCTGCCTTCTGCACATAGGGACGCTTAGCTGGTCCCGCACTACCACTGGCACTGCCTGAATCATCCCTGCCTCTCTTGGACTTGAGCTCCAAGTCATCCTCTGCTCTCTGAGCATCTCCTACTATCTGCTCGAAAGTCGCCTCGCGGTCGCTCCTGGTCAAAGACTTGACCGCCATAACCAAGCCCTTGCGAAACTTCCTCGCCTTGGCTGCCTCACTCAAGCCATCCACGAATCTGCCCAAACGGCAGAACTCCGTTGCGTACTCGTCCACCGTCATGCTCCCCTGGACGAGTGCTTCAAACTGGCTCTCCAAAGCACTGAGCGCCACATCTGGGAAAAACTTCTCCTTAAAAAGCCTCTTGAAAGCCTCCCAAGTAAGCCCTGGCGCTGCAATCCTCGTATCAGTGCGATACCACGTCAAAGCGAGGTCGAACATCTGACTACCCGCTGCCTCTATCTGCATGCTGTCTGGAATCTGTGCCAGCCTGAAGATGCCCTCGATCTGTTCTATCCAGTCATCCGCGTACAGGATCCCTTCTGTACCACGGAACTCCTTGGGCCGCATCCTCTGAAAGTCAATGATACTGCCCTGCCTCGGGCACTGAATCTGATCTGCCTGTGGCTGATTCTGTGCCACCCTATCCACTGCCGTCATGGCCACCTGGTGGGCGTTCTCAATGCCCAGCCTCATCACATCCACCTGACGGTGCTGCGCGTCCATCATCTCCCTGAAGAACGCAAACAACTGCACGGCATCTACTGGAGCAGGAAGTGGTGGAGGAACCACCGGAACGACTGGGGTAGTCCTCGGATCGACAGGTGAAGGAGGATCCCCGAGAGAAACAGAGGCTCCCTCAACCGCAGGAGTGGTGAGTGGAGCGGTAGCAGCTGCCTGAATACGAGCTGGACGAGAGGTAGCAGACCTCTCCGAGGCAACTGCTGGAACGGTACGATGGGATCGTGTCTTCGGAGGCATCCTGAACACAGATCAAAAGAAGTCAATACGGCGCAAGATACGATATCATCAAGAAAGGACAGTAATATTTCAAAAGAAGCAATTTCAGAATAATTAGATTGGAATTGTTCCTAGTCGTGATTGAGTACACTCTCATCCTAGATCCTAGATCCTATAGCAGGCTCGCAGCAGTACAACTAAGTTGTTGTACCACCACGACATCGCACTAATTGCGAATCGAGACCTGCATGGGGCCGCCACCAAAAACGTGTCACGACCCGCACCCGAAAAATCGGGCATGAGTCGTGGGTACGTCCAGCCTACGCCGCAGCATCGGCGGTAGAACGCTGTCTAGGTCAACTATCTAGATAATAATCTCACACAAAAATCGGGCATGACCTCTCCAAAAGGAGGGCAACCACACAAACAATATATAAACCTGTCAAGATCTCAACTCCAAACGGAGGAGCAAATATCACAATGATAATCAAGTACTCAATCACGAATCTAAGCACGATAAGATAACACAGAGATCTAACAACTATAAAGTCTAACCAACAACAACTACTACAACAACCACAACATCAAATAATAATACAACAATATCCAAAATAATATACAAACAAGGTCTCAATCCAAAACTGGAGACAAATCCGGTACTAAGGCTAATAAAACAACAACAAGATCCTAGTGATCCCGGCTACCAATCCGAAAATCACCCCTAAACTAGAGGGTCCCTGTCTGCACCATCGACAGGCTCAGGTCCATAGAACGTCGGAAACCAATCCTCCGGATACTCTGGAAAAAATATGTCCAGTCAGGACTGGAGCAAGTACATCTCTAACAGCAGTTCCATTTAAATGATAAAAACTATAAAACAGTTATAGCAAGTAGCAAGAAGAAAGAAGTAAGTATGAAACAGAAAATAAACATGTATCACTGGTGCATAAAGGTAAAGATGCAGGAATATCAGAAACAAGATAGTAGTAACTGTAAGATACAAGAATCTAAGCTAAGATCAAGTCCGTGCACAAGAACGTGTAGTGAGTCCATCATGAAAAACATGTAGTGAGTCAAGTCCAGAAACATGTAAGTGAGACAAGTCAAGAAATGCATGAGAGTCCAGACTATAAAGAATGAACTCGGTGTCTTTGAAATACTTGTTTCGACATGTAAACGGCTAGGGGTAAGTACGGCTCACCGCGTACTGGGTGCACGGCTGCTATCATTCCAGATTAGACCAGAGGGAGTGATGCCTGATAATTCCAGATGGGAATGTTTACATGTCTACTCGAGTATTTCCCCGCCCCGACTAATACAAGTGGATCCAAGACCCGACACGCAATCAAGATGAGTCCAGCCTGAACATGAGTGATGCCTGTAGGTGATGCCTGTAGTGATTCCAGAATAGAGGCCAGAAACATGAAATGTACGTGTCGCAAGTAAATAAATCCAGAAATATCAATCAGTGTCTCGTGTTGTGCCAGAATAATCATATGATACTATACTAGAAGCTGAATCATAATAATCATCAGATAATGAAAACTATCAGAGAATGTACTCGCCTGACGTCCTGAGCAACTGGCGATCCGAACCGGTGTCGCAAGAACCTAATGCGAAAAGCAAGGTTAAACAGGGTTCTAATGAGTTAAACAGATATAAAATAATTAAAAAAAATAGGCTTCTAGGGTCGTTCTAGGTCAAACGGGTCAAACCGGTGAAATCTGGGTCAAAAAGTCAACTCTTGGTCCAAAAAGTCAACTCTGGGTCAAAACTAGGTCAAAAGTTGACTTTGGCGGTCAACCGAGTCAACTACGGTCAAGTCTGGGTCAAACTAGGGTGCTCCTGAAATTCTAGGTCAAACCGAGGTCATTAAGCTAGAAAACTCACAAACTCGCCTCTTTGAGATACCGGGATACCCTCGGTATCCGATACCTCAACCTAGGCTACGCACCCCGCCTAAACCCGCTAAAACCTATGCTAGCACGCGTAAATATATACACATATACATATAAAAATCACTCCAATACTATTCCTAGGCTATTGCTCAAAAACCCCGCTCGAAACCCAATACCTTGGTTATCTTGAGGTATTGAAATACCTCGGTATCTCAAGGTATTGAGATACCGCTCTAAACTCCTCTAACTAGCTATCTAGCTACTAATTATGCACCTAGTTATTAATCTAGGCTAGGTAATATAGATATCTACCATATATATATATATCTAAGTAGGTATCTACCTATATACATATATATCCACACACATACCCATTAATACCCATTACCTTACCCATACACACATATATATATATATTACCTTACCTTACCCAACTCATAAATATCTATGTATAACTATCTAGATATCTATAGATATGTATATAACTATATGTATATACATCTATATCCTAGATAGATATAACTATCTATCTACCTATCTATTGTCAACCTATCTAGTTATCTATCTAACTAGATATCTAATATCTAGTATTTACCTACCTAACTATCTATCAAATTATCTAACTATCTACTTATCTATATATCTTAAAAATCTATCTATCTTATCTAACTATCTATCTATTTATTAGTCTATCTATCTATTTATCCTACTGTCTATTTAGCTATCTAGTAACTTATCTACTACCTACCTATTTATCTTATTTACCTAACTATCTAACTATCTAATAACTTACCTATCCATCTAATAATCTAACTATCTATCTTTATCTATATATAGATCCATATATCTAATATCTAGATCTATCTAATCTATTTATCTATCTATATACTAATACCTATCTAGATATCTTACTATCTACCTATTTATCTAGGTAACTATATATCTATTTAGCTATCTAGTTACCTATCAAACTACTAATCTATCTATCTATTTATCTATAAGCATAACCCTCTCTCTCTCCCTCGCACACTGCTCTTGCTAGCTGCTACTGCCCATGCTGCTGCTGCTGCAAACTGCTGCTGTGGCTGCTATGCTGCTGCTAGCTGCTGCTACTGCAGCTTTGCTGCTGCTGCTGCAGCTTCCTGCTGCTGAAGCTACTGCTGTTCCAGAATCTGCCCCCCCCTCTCTTCTCTCATACACACACACACACTCCTATATATACACATATATATATATATCTATATATATATATATACATACATCTATATCTATATATATATAACTAAATATCTATATATATATAACTCTCATCTACACACTCTAACACACACACACTAGCACACTCACACACTAATACACACACACACTCACAACACTATCAACACACACACATAAATATATATACATATCTATATATATATACACACATATATATCTATATATATGTACACACTAATATATATATATATATATACACACACACACTCAAACACATAACCACACATAAATATATAAATAGAAATATATATATATATATAGGAACACACACACAAATAAATATATATATAGAGACATATATACACAAACACAACACCACCACAACGATGCACACAACGCTCACAACGCCCCACCTACGCACGCCCAACGACCCCGACACGCCCAAACACCTATAAATATATAAAATATAACTCGAAAACTCTAGCACACACTCCCCGATACTAACCCAACGCGCGCACAAGCCCGAAACGAGGAAACCAAGTCGAAATGGCCGTTCGGTCATTTCGACGAACACGTGGTGCGCGGTTCGGAAAACCTCCTGAAACGCACACCAAACGAACTCGGAATCGGCCCAAAATTTACCCACGCGCTCTACACGATGCCTAGATCCTAGAAAATGTGCTCCCGCGTCGATTCTAGGCCCGTGGCGGAAACGCACACGCACTTAGAATCGGCGACGACGAAAAGCCCCAATTTTGCCCGAAACTCCCGTTTCTCCGCGATGCGGCTTCCCGTGTCCGAACGGAGACACGCTCTCACCCTCACGACACCCGACAACGTCGACCTAGGTCCATCTAACCTAGGGCATCACCCAAAATTGGGCCAAATTCGGATTTCACCCGAAATTGACACAAAACCTAGTGTTAAAGTCTCTAAACCCAACCAAACTAGTTCCAACTTCCTCCCACGGGTAGCCTAAGGGTCTAGGAAGGTTCTAAAATATTAATTACACTACAAAAGAGTAATTACAAGGGGAAATTTAGGGTTTACCTCTTGGGAGTTGGAATCCCAAGCAAAAATCCCCAAAATGCTCCAAATCCTCCAATCCAAGCTTCCAAGCCTCAAATCCAAGCTCCAACACCAAATCTAGGCTCTACCCACCTAGGTTAGGGAAAGATCTAGGGTTAGGGTTAATCATAAAGAAGAATAGAGGAAGAAAGAAGAGAAATGGAAGCTTACTTGAAAGTGGGAAGAAGAAAAGAAGAAGGAAGAGTGGAAAATGGAGAAGAAGAAGAAGAAGAATGAAGAATGAAGAAGAAGAGGAAGTGGGGAAGAAGCTCCTGCTGGTTCACACGGGTCTGGGAAGGGTTTGGGGCCGGCCATGCTAAATATAAGGGTTACACTAAGTTCCACATTCCCAAAACGCCCCTACTCACTCGGTTTTGGATTCCGGGTTCCAAAATCACTCAAGCTAGTTCCAAATCTCTCCCACTAACCTCCTAAAAATAAAATAAATATTCTAAGCCCCAAAATAAGTCTCACAGGGGTGTGGGCTGGGTCGGACATGGGTCCACTAGGGTCTGACATGGGTCCAGGCTAGCCAAAATCCTAAAACAAACAATAAAAATATAATACAATCAATAATTAAATATAAATACAATTAAATATAAATAATCCACAATTAACTAAATTAAAAATAAAAAAAAATACCCGGCTCTGGAAATGGGGTGGTGACATATTCGTTCGAAATTCGTTTAAAATACTTTAAACTAAATGTGCTTGATCACGGACAACTTGTGCACAAGGTATTTTGGCTTTCGCGGACGGCCGCCAGGGCACTGGGGCCGATCCGATCCGGGCGGAAGAGTTCGTATAGTCGTTTGTCATGGACGGGATGCTATGCAGCGGGGCTAGCCACCTGCGTTGCATAACATTCTTGTCCCGAGACTATAAAACCGTCCCTTTGTGGCATCATGCCAGTGATCCCTGTGTATATTTAAACCTGTTGCATACTAACTTGTGTCTTCGTGGAAGGGAAGATAAGGTAAGTATTGTGCAGGTCATTCAGACGGACAGGTAAAATCTACCGAACGGTGGCACGTTCATTTCAGTAAATTCTATATGCTGCTTACTTATAAATGAACTAAGGCAAGATAGAAACCCACAAAATATGCATGCTTCATTAAAACAACGTGTTGATTGGTATAGTTCGGTTAGCTCGCCTTCACCAGTTTATTTCGACATGCTGACCCTCGTTGAAACAGGTTCTCCACACCAAGGCGAACCGAGCGAGGAGCCAAAGTCGTCTTCCCGATCCAGTCCAGCTGTTAGTGCATCTTTACCGCGCCCCTTGAAGCATTTTGAAGTCAGAAGCTTTCAACTCTTCATACACAAATGCAGCTTCGTGGCAAAGCCGCCCTCTAGTCCGGAGGTCCTTATCTTTTGAAGTTTATAAAGGGATGTAATGTACAGGACTGCTATCTTATTTTGAGTCAACACTTTTGTAAGCCCGTGCGACATATTAGCTGACTTGTTCAGGAGTTTGTAATAGATGTTTATTATTAATAAAGAGAACTTTTCCATGTTTCAAATCTGTGTTTCAATTATCTGCGTACTCTGAATATGTGCTTGCTATGCAAATCATTAAAGCCTTGTGCGGACGCAATCCCAGGCCCGCACGGCGGTCACGATTTGGGGGACGCCTCAAACGATTCTACGGAATCGGGTCATGACATAATGGTATCATAGCACAGATTCAAAGTTCCTTAGACTTCGTACTGGAAAAGTTCCTTTAACGATCAAATTTCTGTACGAACTCTTGAACTCGCTAGGCCAAAATGAGATACATTCATGCAATAAGTCCATAATACATTATGATTCTAATGTAATTTACCTTTTTTTGAAGGAATGGTACCAGCGCAATTTGCAACGCAAGCTCCGAACGAAACAGAAGAAAGCAGTTCGGGCACTTCGGGAAGCCCTCAGAGCCAGCGCGGCATATCTCAAGTCGATCCGCTTGAGCGGGTAATACAAATGTTAGAATCACAACGACAAAAAGATGATGCTCGCCAAGTCAAGTTCGAAAGCAATTTAGAGAACCGATTCTCAGTCCAACAGAAGCAGGTAGATACCCTGCAACAGATCGTTCAGACTTTGGCTGCCAACCATTTCGCCGCAACGACTCCGATGGAACAGCCTGTGCTTGAAGTAGAGACGCCACAAATTCTAAGGCCGAAGGACGTGACTGCCCTCAACTTGGGCCACTTCAAGAAAGTCTGCAACACCCCATTCAACGGGACTGAGGACCCAGTGGTAGCTCTAGATTGGCTAGCCGAACTTGAAGATCACTTCGCTCTGCTAGAGGTCCCCGAAGAGAAGTGCGTTGCCTGCGCGCAACTTCAGCTCTGCCTCAACGCGCACGATTGGTGGAACGTGCATCGACGATCTCTCCAATTTGATCACGGAGAGGAGGCGATCTCGTGGATGACTTTTCGTGCCGCATTTGAAGAGGAGTTTATACCCCCTCCAGTACAACGTCGAATAGAAAACGAGTTTGTGCAGCTGTGGCAGGGCAGTATGACAGTTAAGTAATATTTCGCCGAATTCAAAAAACTCTCCAAATTCGCTAGGGCCTATTTACCTGATGCAGCGAGTCGAGCTAGAAGGTTTGAAGGTGGTTTATGCCCTGCCATCCATATGCACGTGGTCAATAATCAGTATGGGACAATGCGTGAAGTCATGAATCACGCCCTATCCCTTGAACCGCAGTATCCTCACATTTCCACCGGCACTGTGCATACCTACAATCACAAACGCCAAGGCAACAAGAGAGGAAACAACGCTGTAAAGCGACAAAACAATGGTGGTCGGAACAAAATAAATGCAGGAGTGCGTTGTGAGCACTGCCACAGGCCGGGGCACACCATCGTTAATTGTTACTTGAAGAATGGATCTTGTTACAACTGTGGCGGCAACGGACACTTTATTCGAAACTGTCCGCTCCCAGATCGCCGCCAGCAACAAAATAATCCCTAACGGTTGGTTTTATTCCTAAGTTTTGGGACGAAACTTCCAATTGGTTGGGTAGGATGTAGCGCCCCGTTCCTCCTATTCGAGGAGCGCGGCTAAGAAATACAAGACGGTATCGTTCGATAGGGATAGATTGAATTAAGAACTCGTCCTCGTTATGGATTTGTTTCTTCGGAATCGATTCCCATATTCAGTGGACCGCGTCCCAAGGATCGGCTTAGCGGCAGAGTCAGGAGGGACCTCTCCGCTGCTATCTTTTATTGCCTCGATTTTCGATGTTGCTTGCTACTTTCGTGCTTGAGTTGGTTTTGGGATTTGCTTATTTTCCTTGAACGGTTTTGATGATTTTCATTATTTTCGTTCATTGAACTGCACTTCAGTTCCGAGATTGGAAAGAGAGGAAGAAGTATTAATCGAGTTGTTTGTGTGCAGGTGAACGAGCAGTAGGCGGCTTGCGAACGGAGTCGTGAAGTGCCTCTTTTCTTCTCCTTTCCAACTTCTAAGTGAGTGGTTACCATCCCGATTAGCTAGCCCTGCTTCCAAGCTTCACACCCTAAAATTGTGCACTCTTCTTTGCCCGATTAAACGATACCAAGTAATAATAAAACATACCAAGATAAAAAGGGAATAGACTTGGTTTGTATTGCTTATCATTCAACTTGGGAACGATTACTTACACTGCATGCTTATTCGTTTGGAATGTTCAACATATGTTTCAATTTTAGTTAGAATACATGTTCTTCTATAAATTGTGCTATGCATATGGAACACACTTTAATTTGGCATAGATTGATCAGTAAGACTATGCAAAACTGTTTGGCTATGGAGCTTGCTCCTATTCGTTCAAAATTCATTTAAAATACTTTGAACTAAATGTGCTTGATCACGGACAACTTGTGCACAAGGTATTTTGGCTTTCGCGGACGGCCGCCAGGGCACTGGGGCCAATCCGATCCGGGCGGAAGAGTTCGTATAGTCGTTTGTCATGGACGGGATGCTATGTAGCGGGGCTCGCCACCTGCGTTGCATAACATTCTTGTCCCGAGACTATAAAACCGTCCTTTTGTGGCATCATGCCAGTGATCCCTGTGTATATTTAAACCTGTTGCATACTAACTTGTGTCTTCGTGGCAGGGAAGGCAAGGTAAGTATTGTGCAGGTCATTCAGACGGACAGGTAAAATCCACCGAACGGTGGTACGTTCATTTCAGTAAATTCTATATGCTGCTTACTTGTAAATGAACTAAGGCAAGATAGAAATCCACAAAATATGCATGCTTCATTAAAACAATGTGTTGATTGGTATAGTTCGGTTAGCTCGCCTTCACCAGTTTGTTTCGACATGCTGACCCTCGTTAAAACAAGTTCTCCGTACCAAGGCGAACCGAGCGAGGAGCCGAAGTCGTCTTCCCGATTTAGTCCAACTGTTGGTGCATCTTCACCACGCCCCTTGAAGCATTTTGAAGTCAGAAGCTTGCAACTCTTCATACATAAATGCAGCTTCGTGGCAAAGCCGCCCTCCAGCCAGGAGGTCCTTATCTTTTGAAGTTTATAAAGGGATGTAATATACATAACTGCTATCTCATTTTGAGTCAACACTTTTGTAAGCCCGTGCGGCATATTAGCAGACTCGTTCAGGAGTTTGTAATAGATGTTTATTATCAATAAAGAGAACTTTTCCATGTTTCAAATATGTGTTTCAATTATCTGCGTACTCTGAATATGTGCTTGCTATGCAAATCATTAAAGCCTTGTGCGGGCGTAATCCCAGGCCCGTACGGCGGTCACAATTCGGGGGATGCCTCAAACGATTCTACGGAATCGGGTCGTGACACCAGCTATGACGGTATATACCGGATGTAAGCCATGTCCTAGATCGAATGAGGAAGAAAAAGATATGATGATGTAAGTCAATGATTCCTTGCATAATAGGAGTTACTACGTCTTAAGATCCTAATTGCCAAGGTTCCGTAGCATCACAAGGAGAGATTGTAAGGAATAGCCATTCGAATGTTAAGAATAAGTCTTCCATTATTTCTATTTCTATTCTGTGACTGCTCTGCTCCTAAAAAGTTTTGGAGTTGGTTGTTGGTTTCGACCCTTCGTATAAGGAGAGGCCTGTATCTATTTTGTACCGAAGAGAGAAAATTCTCAAGAACCGGACTATTTATTTAGTCCGAGTTGCTTGGGGGCATCACTCACCGAGCGAGTCAACTTGGAAGCGTGAGGATGATATCCTAGCTCGATACCCATATATGTTTGACTTGTGAGGTATACTTGTTCGTATATCCCGTATCCTGATCTTGTCTTGTGCATGCTTCCCTTGTTCTAGATAGTTTATAGCTTGTGATTGACACCCGTACCACGATGCTTATTTTATTGCCTGATTCTTGTAGTCTCCTTGCTAGATCATGTGCCTTATTAAAATTTTGAGGACAAAATTTTTCTAAGGACGTGAGAGTTGTGAGACTCGTTTCACTATAGCATATTTTTTATGTTCATATCTTGTATATGTGTGCTATTGTTGTATATAGATTCCCGTAAATTTTTTTAGATTTTACTAGCTGCTCTCATATAATTTCTAGATTTATGAATAGTATTAACCACCCTTGATATATAACCCCTTATTTTCTCTCTCTTCTCCATTCTTTCAATTTTCTCTCTTTTTATTTTCTTCTTCTTTCCTCTCCTCTCCTCCCTAGCCGAGGGCAGCCCAGGACCGGCTCCCCATCCCCTTTTTCCTTGGTAGTAGTGGTAGTATTTAGTGGTAGTTTTAGGCAAGTACATCTTGCAATGATGGAGAGCTTGCACTTTTATTATTGTGGATTTCTTTTATTTTATTAGTTTATATTGTGCTCTATGAACTCATATGCATGTTTACTTCTTGGTATTTTCGGTTTTGATAGCTTGGTTGGACTAGATCTATATTTGTAGTTTAATGTGTTCTTGATATTTTTATGATTTTGATCTCTTAAAACTTGTTGTTTTTCAAAACTTGTTGTTCTATGTGAGAGAGCATCTGATTTTAAGGGGTTTAGAACTTTACTTCTCTGGATTTGAGCCGTAAATGAGGATTTCAGGGAGAATCATATTTTTATGACTTGGAGCTTTTTTATGACTGAAACTTGTTATTCTGGGACGAATAAGCTCCATGCAGCCTGCTTTGCTTGCGGTCTATACTCCTCGCTCCAAAACTCAGCATGCGGCCATCTTTTTGGATGCATGGATGAATTGGCACATGCGTCTCTTGACCAAATGCATGAAACTTGAACAAAGAAAATTTCTCTAAGTTCCTGATTTTATGAGGTCCAGAGGATCATGCGGCCCAGAGAAGCATGCATCCAAAATTGTTCATGCGGCCCAAGCTATATATTCCTCTTTTCCAAAGCATGACTCAACACCGCTTTGGCACGATTTTGCCTGAATTTGTCTTTTTTTCTCTGACACGCTTTATTGGCCAGTCACATTGGTCACTTATATGACACGCTCTATTGTCTAATAAATTCAGTCACTTCCTGGCCTTATATTTATTTCCTGTCACTCAACCCTTATCCCGAGGAGTAGACCTTACGATGATCCATGCGGCCAGTTTGATGCATGCGGACAGTTTCTTGCCTGCGGCCAGCTTATCTCTTGCACTTCTTGCTCTTATAGTAGCAATATTTTTCTTTGATATATGTTCTCTTATGGATTATTTACTTCTTGTGCTTGGCCCAATTAGTTAATTCATATGATGCACATTATTTATAATTACTTGTAACTTAGATACTACACTTACCAGAACATAAAATACTCAGAACATGGAATGTAATGGTATTGTTAAACTGAGAACTCTCGGAACCTGACTTGTACTGAATGAACCTGATTCCTGACTCCAGATACCTGACATGTAATGAAAAACATGATAGTGGCTCGACGTAGCTCACTCCTGACATGCTAGAATCTCCAGAACTGAAATGCTTGTACTGATAAGATAAATTTCTGTGGTTGACTGTTTGTCCATATCCTGATTATACTTGTCAAGCTATTGCCCAGTCTTGCATCATGTCTAAGACAGATTTTTGAGCACCACGGTCAGGAATCCTTGAAAACTAGCCTAAGTTAATAACTAGAATAATTATCTAGAAGCATCTAGAGAGATTTTTTGGCTACATGCAATCCCGGTATCCCAGCGACACCTGATGAATTTGGAGCTCTCCGTCGAGAGGGGCTGTCACTACCACATTTTAGGAAAAAGGGTATTTTGGTAATTTCCTATTTAAATAAATATTGTGTATGGTAAATAATTTTTGTTGTATTATTTAATTGTTGTTGGATGTTATTTAATTATTTTGGACTTATTTTAGTAGACCCAACTAGTTTAGATTGGACCCATGGACCAACATGAATTAAATAGTTAGACTTGGCCCATTTAGAAAGCCCATAGTTAAGAAGATGGATTAAATTAATTAAGTGATTAGACTAGAAGCTTCCTTCCTTAATTATTTCTTCATGAGAGGCCCCAAGGGGTACATTGGACATTTTACAATTGCTTGGGGAAGGGGGCATGGCCGGCCTATATTAGAGGGGAGGAAATTTCATTCTCCTCTCATTCTCATTCCAAATCTAGATCTAGAATTTCCCACTCCGAAATTTCCTCCATTCCCATTCCAATTTTCCACCAAATTTATCCCAAATTCTTCCTAATTCACCATTAGAAAGTTGAGAAGCAAGGATCTAGAAGGAGGAAGCAAGGATCTACAAAGAGGAGCAAGGATCTACAATTTGGAAGCAAGTTCATATCAATTGGAGGTTTCATTGGGAATCCATCTCCCAATAGGTATAATTTAGTTTTTTCCATTAAAATAGCTTCTAAATCTGAGATTTAATCATATAAAATTAACCCATATGTATGTACTATCCATAGGACTTTGTTTTATGTTCATAGGAGACCCATGGAGAAAGTTATGGTGCTTTTTGTGTCAATTTTGTTGGAATTTCGAATTTACATTTTGTTGTGTGTGTCAATTGATCCTATAGATCAATTGGGCATGTGCTTATGTGTTTGGGGCTTGTGTCATGTCCATATTTGGGTACATGTGGTTCGTATCCCAACTATTTGGTGATACGTGTCATTTTGGGGGTTTTCTCCGACACGGGGCTTTGAACATGTCGTATTTTGACACGGACACATAGATCAACTTTTGACACTTTGATTTGTTCATAAATATTATTTGTGACTTGTTTGTGTCCTTTGGGGTACATTTGGTTGTGTGTCGGACTCGTGTCGCATACGTATCCTAGATCTAGTGGGATACGGTGTGATACTCTCCAAATTTGGTGTATTTTTGTGTAGATCTAATTATTTATGCTTTAAATTCTTCATTTATAATTAGTAAATATATATAGATATTATATATTATTTTAGTGTATTTATTATGGTATTTATTGTAGCATAGATCTATATATTTCTATGTGTTCTAATGTGATGTATAAATATATATATGTAGCTTCTTGCATGCAATTATATATGTACTTATGTTAATAAAATAATTTATACATAAATATTTTATAAAATATATTTATGTGTTTAAATATGTAATTATATTATTTATAATTATTATATAATTATTTGTATATTAATGAATGTATTTTTATGTGTGCTTCTAGCCATGTAAAATATGTACATTAATATGTGCATGTGTTTTGTAATTATTAATATTTAAATGTGTAAGTTTATGTGTATATAAATATAAGTGTATATATTTATATTAATTGTTTTATATATATAGATATTATTTTATATATTTATGTTTTTATATATATATATTTTTATATATATATAGTTTACTTTTGGTAACAGTGGGTTTAATGACAGTTGAAAACTGTCATTATTCGGTCGGATACAGCAGCCGCTGTAGCATTAATAGGGCATTTAATGACAGTTCTGTCATTAAATGCAGCGGCGGGAAAACGCAACGATTTTTTGTGACAGTTTTTTGCGACAGTTTAACTGTCAGCAAATCCGAGGCAGTAGTGGTTTATTATTCGGCTTTTCTGTGACAGTTCTTCTGTGACAGTCAGACTGTCACTATAAGCCTGTTTTATTTAATCCTTGTTTTTAGCTCACTGTTTTCAGTGACGATTGGGCAGATTAATTTATATATTAAATATTATTATTGTATATATATATATATGTATATATATAGGTGTTTTGTGAGGTATAATACTAATAATAATATATTATTTTATTTGTATAAATATTGGTTTGTATATACATTATTTAGAGTGTATAATATTGTATTATTAGTATACTTTGTGTGGGTATCAATTGGGATCTAATTTTGATTCCTAAATTATTGTATTTTATTTTCTATATTATTTGTATAGATGTCTTGTGAGGATGACCTTGGTTTGACCATGTTTGACTTTAGTTGACTTTAGAGTTGACCATAGTTGACTTTTGACTTAGAATTTATTTATTGACCTAGAAGTTGACTAGTTTGACTTGATCTCTTTCCGGAACCTTGTATTAATGTGGTATTCTATATCTAGGTCTTCGAGGCACCGAGTCAGACACCTGTGAGACTTTTCATTGGACTTCAGGCGAGTACATTCTCTGATAGTTTCTCATTTATGATATCATCTATGTTCGTTGTATCTAGTGTAGATATACATGTTTCTCTTGACACTATGGTTACATGGATTGGTATATCCGGATCTCGTCATGAGATGTTATTCCTTGGTATATGGTGTATATGGTGCAAGTATTGTTTCATTGGTTATCTTGTACATGTACAGACACTGATTTTCGGGAGGAGTCGCTCTCTTCTTGGGGAATCTAGTGCCATAGCATACCGTGGTTGGATCTATTATACCAGTTGGGGGTGGGGAGTATTAGTATAGATATGTGATCAAATCCCTATTGAATAAAGTATTGGTAAGCGAATAGTATTGATCATGCACCGCACGTATGATTAGCCAGGCCGCATTGTATCTTGCCCAAGCCGATCATATGTTAAGCTAGTACTCACACACTTAGTCATTAGTATTATTATTTCATTGGCATATTGTTCATTATTGTATTTCTTTCCAGTATTTTCTTATTGTCTATATATCTCTTGTATCTATTTTGTGCATCTTGTTTATCTACAGCTATTTACTGTTACATAGTTTTTATCATGGATTAGAACTGCTGTTAGAGATGTACTCTGCTCCTTTCCTGACTGGATATATTTTTACAGATGACACTGAGGAGTACCCTACCTATTATGGACCCCAGGATGTTGTGGGTTTAGATTCGGAGACCCTGGCTCAAGAGGGACTTATCCCAACTGAGACAGTTGACCCTGGAGTGTAGCTTTGTAGTATGATAGTATTCTTTTGTACTGGATTTGTCTCCAGCTTATTTGTTACTCTTCAGACTCATTGATGTATTATTTTAAACTCATGAGTTGTATGATGACTATTCTATTCTCATCTGATTCGTGCTCATTATATCTTAGTTCTGTGATTGAGTATTCTATCATTATTGGTGGGTCATTACTTTAGATAGACTATCTAGACAGTGTTCTACCACCGATTCTGCGGCGTACGCTGGGCGTTGTTTCCGACTAGTACCCTTACATCGGGTATGGGTCGTGACACGTTTTTGGTGGTGGCCCATGCAGGTCTAGCTTCACAAGTATGTGATGTCGTGGTAGTGCGATAATTTAGTTGTACTACTGCGAGCCTGCGATAGGATATAGGATATAGGCTGAGATACTCAATCACATCTAGGAAAATTCTTTTGATTCAACTATTCTCCTTTGACATTGATACTTGATCCCTTAAATTGTCCTTTCCTTGATGTCTTACATCTTGTGCCATATTGATCCTCATTCAGTCTTTTTATGAGACATACTCGGAGATACTTGCGGAGGCACGCAAGGTTGAGCGGAATCTGGGTTTGAAGACCAAGAGAGACCGTGATTCTTTTCTGGGGGCCAACGGCAGTACAGTATCTGCCAAACGTTCTCATTTCCAGTCCAGACCTTTCCAGCAGCCACAGCAGAACCAGACTCCAGCTAGAGCGCCTTTTCACCAGGCACCTCAGCAGCAGAGACAGTTACAGCAAGCTCCATGCAACTTTTGCAAGAAGTCTGGCCACATCTGGGAAGTTTGCAGGAGGAGGCTAGGAGTTTGTTTGTATTGTGGTACTGAAGGACATCAATCAAGGGAGTGTCCTCGTCGTGCAGTTCAGGGAGCAGCTCCAGCTCCGAGGACACAGATGAGACCACCTGCAGCACAGCCGAGGGGACCGCTTCCGACACAGCAGTAGCGTTTTGTCCAGCATCAACAGCAGGAAGGTGCTCGACAGGGACGAGCGTTTGCTATGACCGTCGAAGAGGAGGAACCAACAGGAGATGTTATCGCAGGTTATATTCTTCTTGATTCCATTCCAGCTTTAACTTTGTTTGATAGTGGTGCTTCCTATAGTTTTGTATCTGTTTCTTTTGCTCTGAAGCATGGTTTGGTGGCTGAGTCTTTGCTTAGGACTTGCAAGATCATGACCGGGGGAGGCATTATCCTGGTTAATGATATTTGCAAAGATCGGAGAGTTACTCTGGGAGGCCGGGAGTTGAGTGCGTGTCTACTTGTAATGCCACTTCCGAGCTACGATATTGTACTTGGGATGGATTGGTTGAGTAGGCACCGTGCTAGCATAGACTGTAGAGGAGGTAGAGTTTTGTTTGGTTCGCCAGGAGAGCCAGAGTTCGAGTTTGCTAGAGGAGCTGCGGAGCAGGGAGAAGGCATTATTTGTGGAGCTATGGTGGAAGACAAGGAGTTGCCACATCCGTTGATAGCAGAATTCTTGGATGTGTTTCCTGAGGAATTGCCAGGATTGCCACCAGATCGAGATGTTGAATTTTCTATAGACTTGGTGCCAGGTGCAGAACCAATTTTGCAGCATGTCTATAGAGTAAACAACAACGAGCTGGTCGAGTTGAAGAAGCAGGTGGAAAAATTGCAGGATAAGGGGTTTATCAGATCGAGTTCTTTACCATGGGGAGCCCCGGTATTGTTTGTACCAAAGAAGGATGGATCGGTGCGCATGTGCATTGATTACAGGGCTTTGGATAATCTCACTATCAAGAATAAGTATCCTTTGCCACGAATTAATGATCTGTTTGATCAGTTGAGTGGTACGAAGGTGTTTTCTAAGATAGATTTGAGATCAGGCTACCATCAAGTGAAGGTGAAGCCGGAGGACATACCGAAGACTGCTTTTAGAACTCGGTATGGTCAATACGAGTTTATGGTGATGCCGTTTGGTTTGACTAATGCACCGGCGGTATTTATGAACTTGATGAACAAGGTGTTCCACCAGTACCTTGACAAGTTCGTGGTGGTGTTCATTGACGACATACTCATATACTCGAGGACACCAGAGGAGCATGAGGAGCATTTGAGGATTGTGTTGGATGTGCTGAGGAAGGAGAAGCTTTATGGGAAGTTGTCCAAATGTGAGTTTTTCTTGGACAAGGTAGAATTCTTAGGGCATTTTGTGACTGGTGATGGTATTTCAGTAGATCCGAAGAAGATTTCAGCAGTGGAATCTTGGAAGACTCCGAGTTCGGTAGCAGAGATCAGGAGTTTCTAGGGATTGGCAGGCTATTACAGGAAGTTTGTGCATGATTTTTTGAGGATTGTCGAGCCGATGACCAGACTCACAAGGAAGGATGTAGAGTTTGTTTGGAGGGAGGATTGCCAGGTTGCTTTTGAGGAGTTGAAGAAGAGGTCGACGTCTGCTCCTATTTTGACGTTGCCATCAGGGTCCGGAGATTTTACTATTTATAGTGATGCATCGGGGAAGGGTTTAGGTTGTGTTCTTCAGCAATATGGGAAAGTGATTGCCTATGCATCCAGGCAATTGCGTCCTCATGAAAAGAACTATCCTACCCATGATTTGGAGTTGGCAGCTGTCATATTCGCCCTGAAGTTGTGGAAACATTATTTGTACGGAGAGCGTGTGGAGATCTTCACAGACCACAAAAGCTTGAAGTACGTTTTCACGCAGAAGGAGTTGAACATGAGGCAGCGTCGGTGGTTGAAACTGATGAGGGATTTTGATATCTCTTTACAATATCATCCTAGGAAAGCCAATGTAGTTGCCGATGCTTTGAGCATGTATCCGGTAGCTATGTTCTTACGCAGGATCGATATTTGTTGGAGGACTTGGAGAGCTTGGGCATTGAGGTGATTGTTCCTGGTGGTGCTATACAGATGTGGGGATTACAGATACACTCAGATTTGATGGACAGGATTAAGGCAGCACAGTATGATGATGTATCTTTGAGGAGTATCAGAGCTCAAGTGAGGGCAGGATTGGAGGATGATTTCACTATTGCAGAGGATGGATCTTTGAGGCATGGAGTTAGATTGTGTGTGGCTAGTGGGGAGTTGCGAGAGGAGGTATTGCAGAAAGCGCATCGCTCTCAGTATTCCATACATCCAGGTGCTAACAAGATGTATCGGGATATGCGAGAGAGTGTGTGGTGGTATGGCATGAAGAGGGAAGTGGGACAGTTTGTATCCAGATGCTTAGTGTGCCAGCAGGTGAAAGCCGAGAGGCAGAGGCCAGGAGGTTTACTTCAGCCATTACCCATTCCAGAGTGGAAGTGGGAACACATTACTATGAATTTTGTGTCCGGACTTCAACGATCTCCAGGAGGGAAAGACGCGATTTGGGTCATTGTTGATAGGTTGACCAAGTCGGCCCACTTTTTGCCTTTCAAGGTGGGTTTGTCTACGGAGAAGCTGGCAGAGATGTATGTGAGGCAGATCGTTAGGATACATAGAGTTCCCGTCAGCATAGTCTCAGATCGGGATAGTCGTTTCACTTCTCATTTCTGGAGGAGTTTACAGGAGAGTTTGGGCACTCAGTTCAAGTTCAGTACTGCATATCATCCCCAGACAGATGGGCAGTCAAAGAGGACTATCCAGACTCTCGAGGATATGTTGCGCACTTGTGTACTAGATTTTGGGGGTTCTTGGGAGGACCATCTCCATTTGGTAGAGTTTGCTTACAACAACAGTTACCAGGCCAGTATAGAGATGTCACCTTTTGAAGCTCTATATGGTCGGAGGTGTCGTACTCCTTTGTCTTAGGACAATGTTGGTGAGAGAGTTTTGCTTGGGCCAGAGATGGTTGTGGATGCAGCGGAGAAGGTTCAGTTGATCAGAGACAGACTTCGAGTGGCGCAGGACAGACAGCGGCATTGGGCCGATAGCCATCGGAGACCTTTGGAGTTCGAGGTGGGTGGTTTGGTGTTTCTGAGGATTTCTCCGACACGAGGCACGATTCGCTTCGGTGGAGGCGGAAAGCTTAGTCCGCGATTCATCGGACCTTTCACTATTCTAGAGAGGGTCGGTGCAGTTGCTTATAGACTAGACTTGCCACCTGCATTGGAGGGAGTGCACAACGTGTTTTATGTGTCACAGTTGAGACAATACGTGGCAGATCCTAGTCTTGTATTGGATCACTCAGAGATAGAGGTGGGCCCTACTCTTAGCTATCCAAAGCAGCCAGTTGAGATTCTGGATCGGAGAGAGAAGGTGCTGAGGAACCAGACTATTCCTTTGGTACGCGTCGCATGAAGGCATCACTCTTCGGAGGAGTCTACCTGGGAGAGAGAGGATGACATGCGAGAGCGTTATCCATATTTGTTTGTACCTTGAGGTATGTTAATTCTCTAGCTATGTTCTATTCATTGTTATGTTTTGTTCATTAGTTAGTTGTGATTCTTTAGTTCTGTTCTGTGATTTTCTGGGGGTAGTTTTTATCTTTAAATTTCGAGGACGAAATTATTTTAAGGAGGGTAGACTTGTCACTACCACATTTTAGGAAAAAGGGTATTTTGGTAATTTCCTATTTAAATAAATATTGTGTATGGTAAATAATTTTTGTTGTATTATTTAATTGTTGTTGGATGTTATTTAATTATTTTGGACTTATTTTATTAGACCCAACTAGTTTAGATTGGACCCATGGACCAACATGAATTAAATAGTTAGACTTGGCCCATTTAGAAAGCCCATAGTTAAGGAGATGGATTAAATTAATTAAGTGATTAGACTAGAAGCTTCCTTCCTTAATTATTTCTTCATGAGAGGCCCCAAGGGGTACATTGGACATTTTACAATTGCTTGGGGAAGGGGGCATGGCCGGCCTATATTAGAGGGGGGGAAATTTCTCTCTCCTCTCATTCTCATTCCAAATCTAGATCTAGAATTTCCTACTCCCAAATTTCCTCCATTCCCATTCCAATTTCCCACCAAATTCATCCCAAATTCTTTCCAATTCACCATTAGAAAGTTGAGAAGCAAGGATCTAGAAGGAGGAAGCAAGGATCTACAAAGAGGAGCAAGGATCTACAATTTGGAAGCAAGTTCATATCAATTGGAGGTTTCATTGGGAATCCATCTCCCAATAGGTATAATTCAGTTTTTCCCATTAAAATAGCTTCTAAATCTAAGATTTAATCATGTAAAATCAACCCATATGTATGTACTATCCATAGGACTTTGTTTTATGTTCATAGGAGACCCATGGAGAAAGTTATGGTGCTTTTTGTGTCAATTTTATTGGAATTCCGAATTTACATTTTGTTGTGTGTGTCAATTGATCCTATAGATCAATTGGGCATGTGCTTATGTGTTTGAGACTTGTGTCGTGTTCATATTTGGGTACATGTGGTTCGTATCCCAACTATTTGGTGATACGTGTCATTTTGGGGATTTTCTCCGACACGGGGCTTTGAACATATCGTATTTTGACACGGACACATAGATCTACTTTTGACACTTTGATTTGTTCATAAATATTATTTGTGACTTGTTTGTGTCCTTCGGGGTACATTTGGTTGTGTGTCGGACTCGTGTCGCATACGTATCCTAGATCTAGTGGGATACGGTGTGATACTCTCCAAATTTGGTGTATTTTTGTGTAGATCTAATTATTTATGCTTTAAATTCTTTATTTATAATTAGTAAATATATATAGATATTATATATTATTTTAGTGTATTTATTATGGTATTTATTGTAGCATAGATCTATATATTTCTATGTGTTCTATGTGATGTATAAATATATATATGTAGCTTCTTGCATGCAATTATATATGTACTTATGTTAATAAAATAATTTATACATAAATATTTTATAAAATATATTTATGTGTTTACATATGTAATTATATTATTTATAATTATTATATAATTATTTGTATATTAATGAATGTATTTTTATGTGTGCTTCTAGCCATCTAAAATATGTACATTAATATGTGCATGTGTTTTGTAATTATTAATATTTAAATGTGTAAGTTTATGTGTATATAAATATAAGTGTATATATTTATATTAATTGTTTTATATATATAGATATTGTTTTATATATTTATGTTTTTATATATATATATTTTTATATATATATATTTTTATATATATATAGTTTACTTTTGGTAACAGTGGATTTAATGACAGTTAAAAACTGTCATTATTCGGTCAGATACAACAGCCGCTGTAGCATTAATAGGGCATTTAATGACAGTTCTGTCATTAAATGCAGCGGCGGGAAAACGCAGCAATTTTTTGTGACAGTTTTCTGCGACAGTTTAACTGTCAGCAAATCCGAGGCAGCAGTGGTTTATTATTCGGCTTTTCTGTGACAGTTCTTCTGTGACAGTCAGACTGTCACTATAAGCCTGTTTTATTTAATCCTTGTTTTTAGCTCACTGTTTTCAGTGACGATTAGGCAGATTAATTTATATATTAAATATTAGTATTGTATATATATATATGTATATATATAGGTGTTTTGTGAGGTATAATACTAATACTAATATATTATTTTATTTGTATAAATATTGGTTTGTATATACATTATTTAGAGTGTATAATATTGTATTATTAGTATACTTTGTGTGGGTATCAATTGGGATCTAATTTTGATTCTTAAATTGTTGTATTTTATTTTCTATATTATTTGTATAGATGTCTTGTGAGGAGACCTTGGTTTGACCATGTTTGACTTTAGTTGACTTTAGAGTTGACTATAGTTGACTTTTGACTTAGAATTTATTTATTGACCTAGAAGTTGACTAGTTTGACTTGTTCTCTTTCCGGGACCTTGTATTAATGTGGTATTCTATATCTAGGTCTTCGAGGCACCGAGTCAGACACCTGTGAGACTTTTCATTGGACTTCAGGCGAGTACATTCTCTGATAGTTTCTCATTTATGATATCATCTATGTTCGTTGTATCTAGTGTAGATATACATGTTTCTCTTGACACTATGGTACACGGATTGGTATATCCGGATCTCGTCATGAGATGTTATTCCTTGGTATATGGTGTATATGTTGCAAGTATTATTTTATTGGTTATCTTGTACATATACAGACACTGATTTTCGGGAGGAGTCGCTCTCTTCTTGGGGAATCTAGTGCCATAGCATACCGTGATTGGATCTATTATACCAGTTGGGGGTGGGGAGTATTAGTATAGATAGGTGATCAAATCCCTATTGAATAAAGTATTGGTAAGTGAATAGTGTTGATCATGCACCGCACGTATGATTAGCCAGGCCGCATTGTATCTTGCCCAAGCCGATCACATGTTAAGCTAGTACTCACACACTTAGTCATTAGTATTATTGTTTCATTGGCATATTATTCATTATTGTATTTCTTTCCAGTATTTTCTTATTGTCTATATATCTCTTGTATCTATTTTGTGCATCTTGTTTATCCACAGCTATTTACTGTTACATAGTTTTTATCATGGATTAGAACTGCTGTTAGAGATGTACTCTGCTCCTTTCCTGACTGGATATATTTTTCCAGATGACACTGAGGAGTACCCTACCTATTATGGACCCCAGGATGTTGTGGGTTTAGATTCGGAGACCCTGGCTCAAGAGGGACTTATCCCAACTGAGACAGTTGACCCTGGAGTGTAGCTTTGTAGTATGATAGTATTCTTTTGTACTGGATTTATCTCCAGCTTATTTGTTACTCTTCAGACTCATTGATGTATTATTTTAAACTCATGAGTTGTATGATGACTATTCTATTCTCATCTGATTCGTGCTCATTATATCTTAGTTCTGTGATTGAGTATTCTATCATTATTGGTGGTTCATTACTTTAGATAGACTATCTAGACAGCGTTCTACCGCCGATTCTGCGGCGTAGGCTAGGCGTTGTTTCCGACTAGTATCCTTACATCGGGTACGGGTCGTGACAGGGGCACACTTTCAGTACACCGTCGAGTGTTACAATATACCAAAAAAATACTATATACTTCATTAATCTATGCTATGTACTCTTACGTCTGGATAATCCGGATAGTCTATAGGGCACGTGGTTGTATGAAATCTTAACTGTATTTATTAGTAAACAGGATTATGATAACCCTAGTTAGTTAATAGTAGTAAGTCGTAGGTCATGGCTGACCATAATTGCATATTTTTTAGTCTTGTCTTGTCTTGGATTATCCAGCTACAAATCCTGAACTGTACCCGTTACTGATTTCTTAAACTGCTTAACTTCTTATTTACCTATTGCTCTTATTTATATTTTCTTATGCCATTGGATGTTTGCATGCTGGTTTTAGTTTCTTAAGTTGGCTCCCTTGTGGTACTTTGCTGTTTTGGGGTCTGACTCCACTAGTTTGTATGGCCAAATTTTGGAGCAATACCGCAGGATCTTGTAAACTCCCTCACCCAAAATAGGTATTTGTGTATATTTTATATTATTATATTTATTATAGATGTCGAATTTATTTAGAGTATTCTCTTAGTTAATTAGAAAATAATTTTTTTAGTATATTTACTTATATAAATATTTATTTAGAATTATTTTAGGTTATTTTAGATTTTTGGAGATTTTTCTAGAATTTTTGGTAATTAAAACTTAGAAAACATAAATTTATAGGACTTCTATGATTTACTATACGACCATACTTGCATGTCATTCCTACCAAATATTTATTTTAGTTTAAAATATTTAATTATATTTTTTTGTAATTTATTTAGAATTTTAAGAAATTTATTTAGATTTTTTAAATTATTTAGGTTTTATTTGGATATATATAGTCTTAATATTAGATAGATGCTAATTTAGTGTTAATAGATATTAATAAGATTTTATAAATTATTTGTATTATCTTTAATTATATTTAAGATTATAAATTATTGAGATAAATTCAAACTCTATTTTAAATTAATTCAAATCCTGAACCTACTAGGAAATCAACTTCATGCATATCCTATCCTTATTTAAATTTATCATAATCCTATCCAAATTAACCAATCCTAGTCGTATTTAATTAAGTAGTATCCACCATTATAAATACCTCATCCTTCATATTTTTCTTCCCCAAATTCCTCTCTTTTTCGTCCAAAAATAGTCAAAATTCGTCATAAATTTAGCCTCATTTTCTACTAGTTATGACGAATTAAAAAGACGATATCTCCTAGCTCTGCACTCCAAATGCACTCCAATTTTTTTTGTTAGAACGATAATGAGGTTAGCTTTCTGATTATATAAATTGATTTTCTAAATTATTAGTATTAAATTCTAGAAAATTTGTAGAGCACAGCATATCCGAAAATAGATGTGTTTCGGTGTATTCGCGATTCCGGGAGAACCAGAAATCAGAATCATGAACCGTTTAAAGTTTCGGAAAGATAATGTCGAGATAATCGACATATATTTTTCCCAAAATTTATTTCAAAGTATTTTTATACTGTTAATTCTGTAGAACTTCTAGGTTAGAATTTAACCATCGGTGCACGATACGAAACTTGTATGTGCCATAATTCCCAAACGAACTTGAATTCGGACGAGCCGTAAATTCCAGCATATTTTTGACGCTGAAATCTATAGGAAATCATGCATGAAAGTTGAGTTTGTGTCGGTTGACTTTTCGGTCAACAGATCGCCTCGATTTGCGTGCCATGAGTCTCGAGTTGATAAAATTCATTTCTTTGGACAAAATTTTGGAATTAACATAAAAATCAGAATAATAAGATTAAAATAGGATTTTAGAGTAATTATTCCAGAATTAAATAAATTAAAATAAATTATCTTTTGACGTGACAAATTTGTAATACATAGGCTATTTGGACTGTGACTTGGACTCTGATTCATACCAGCAGCAGGACCCCAGGCAAGATACCTTGCCAAATTGTTACAGTATCTTTACATGCTATTTATATTTCTTTATATTTATTGTATTTCTGTTAGTCTTGCATGTGTAGTTTTCTTTCAGTCATTACTATATATTAGATATGTTGACACACACATGACACTTAGTATCATAGAGGACAATCATTAGGCGTATGGGCTTTAACCACTCTGGTAACACTGTAGTCACTAGCACGCACTATGGTGGGTCGTGTCCGATGGTCGCTACCCCCGAGGTATGTCGATTGATGGAGTCCGAGGGTCGCTACCCCCGAGGTATGTCGGCTGATGATGTTCATGGACGAACGTGAGGTTGTGAGGATTAGATCGAGTAGCCTACCCTTGCCCATACGTCAAAAAGTTGTCCTCATTTGCATTCATATAGATTGTCTTGTACAGCGTACTTATTTATTTTTAAATTATATGCATGTTTACTGTATTCAAGTTGGCTCGTATTTTCTGTATCTTGTTACGTCCCTCTGAGGACCTGATCCGCTGCCAGGTGTATCTTTTCTTGAGTATTTGTAGGAGCACAGATTTGGATAGTTACATGTGATCCGAGGATGTCTTCTCTTCGAGCTGTGATGGATAGCTGGTATTCTTATATTGTGTTGTGGTGTTGTACTTATATTGTATTTACCTCTCCATTCGAGTTGGTAGTGGATTTGTCTCCATCCAACTATCATTCTTAGATACTCCTTATTGAGATCTAGTTTCATAGATACTGGTCATTTATTTCTATATGATTTTGGTGGATGAGATTTAGATTGTACCCTATGACTTGTGACATATATTTATACCACTTGTGGATTGATTTTCATATTACAGCGTACGTGTGGATTTTGGTTTCCAAATATTGGAGTTGCCATATCCATGCGGCTGGCATGCTTATGTGTTCCTAGTCCTACGTATTTTGGGACTGGGACGTGACAGATCTCCCATACAACCCGCCTCCAGATGGTGAATACGAGGAACACCCAAGGATTTGAGTGGGTTTCTTCTTTCATCATATGATATTGTACTTATACTTTTGAGGCATTTAGTCACCGAGCAGGTGTTTAGCTCATGTTTTGATTCTTGACATTCTAGCATGCGGGCCTACATGTAAAGCATATTCTAGACTATAGCTAGAGCTGATCATGTAATATTGTACTCTAATAGTTCTTTATTTTGGTAACTAGCTTCATGATCATCTTTGTATGTATCGTTTGGGACGCCTTACTATTATATGTTTGGTGATTATACTTCTTGTAACTTGTTGCTTGCTTGAGATTGAGACAACTAGTACTCTTGACCCAGGAATGTTCGTTGGATTATAGAGTAAACCCTCACATGTCTAGACAGTTGTGACCTATCTCGGGGTATAGAGTACTCTGGTGTACGTAGCTGATTTTTTCGGCCTCCGCTCTCCAGTATTCTGGTTCTGGGGCGTGACACTCACCAAGCTCCTTGTCAAGTGCACATTACCGATGCCTACAACTACAACCGTCCCCTTGTTGTCCATCTTCACACGTCCAAATATATCGTCGTGGTATGACGTGAAGATCCTCCTATATTGAGTGGCGTGATACGACGTCCCCGTGTCCATGATGCAATCGTCATCATGACACATGCGCCAAGGTTCCTCTCTGTCGATTGCTGCGATAATGAGATCTCCCATAGCCGTGAGATCCTCATGATCATCCTTGTCTTTGGCCTTCTCAGTTTTGAACTTCATACAGTTTCTCTTGATATGACCACTTTCGCCACAGTGATAGCAGTCCTCCTTATGGTCCACAATTGCAAGATCCCGAGAACTTTGCATCTTCCTTCGTCTCCAGTTTCTCGACCGTCACGTCGACGCTAGCGGCCATGCGTTCCACCTTCTGTACAAACCCAGACTGGATCCCAACAGAAGAACCCTAAGAGCAAAGCACAGACTATCTCTTAGATTTTTTTGTGGACGAGCACCCCGAATCTCCATATTTTTGCTATATTCTTTGTGTCTCCACCCTCAACACACACACACACACACACACACACACACACACACACACACACACACATATATATATATATATATATATATATATATATATATATATATATATATATATATATATATATATGATGATGATGATGAGAAAATTATATTCTAGATCATAATAGAATTTGAAAATCTATTATACCTAAAATAGCTATTCATATTCCAAATTGGACTCCAACAATAGGTTATAATAGGATTTCCTAAATAGTATGTTCTAAAATAGAAATCCTAGTATACCTAAAACAACTACTCCTAATTCAGACTGGACTCCAATACTAAATTGTGTGAAATTTTTCTTCCCAATTTCAGTAATCGGTAATTAGCAAAACAAAGACTAAAGTACAATACGATAACTTCTAAGAAACAAAAACTGAAGAAAAGAAAAAAAAAACATAAGATACAAGCTCTGAAAACCTGAACGCGTTCCTAAAACACAACTTATTAAATTTCAGACTTTAAATATCATAAGTTGAATATTTACCTTCTTCTTTTTTTCATTATAGAAAATCGGGTAAGCAAGTAGGCGAATCACCATAACTAGTAGCTACTCGGGTTATTATTATCAAAATTCCATTTATAAAGTTCAAAAATGGATGATAAAAGATGGATATTACTTGTCCACCAAATCTTTAAAATGAGATAATATGACTGATTCAAATAATAATTAAATTTAATTGCGGTGCACCACCACTTGTACTTTATATATTATCTCAATTAAATAAGAGTTTTGGCACATGTTAACGCATTAATAAATGTATATTTTACATTGGTATTTGTATTAACACATTTATCAATACATATTTTACTTAAAATGTGTATTATTAAATATAAAAAATATATTAATAAATATATTGATACAAATATTAATATAAAATATACATTTATTAATATGTTATGTTAATATGTATCCTTAGGGTACATGATCTTTACTAGACTTCTCTGCCATCCCCATCTATTCTTTCCATTCATTGTCTGTTAATTGTCAAATTTGTATATAAATAAATGAGATGAGATGGATATATCAAAAACTAATGATGGCACTCTCTTTTATGAGTAGCTACTCTTGCATATTAGAAGGTTCAAAAAAGAGATGATTCATATTAGTTTAAGCACATGCATGCATGGCTGAGATTTGTGCACAGATACTAACTCTGCTCATGGCTTGTGGTGGCTGATTGTGGTCCATGTGTTTACATGGCAATCAAGTCTTGAACAGAAGACATCAATTCAATTGAATTTGGAATCCCTAATGTCATTGTTAGTAATACTAATATAAAGTGTCCCATAGTGCAACCGTAGTACCACTGCCATAGTTGTATGTTCCATGAAAGGTCAGTGTGCCAAGGAAATTAAATGATGTGGATTAGTATGAGTTGTTGGGGATATGTGCTATGATTATGATTGCGTGGGTCAAAACCAAGGGAGAGGAGAAATTATAATTTCGCAAGCTGTGGTATGATATCTCTGAAATCACTCAGATTCAATACCAATTCTCTATGTACTCTCCCTAATAAGAAAGGTAGCTACACCTACAATGGCTTAGTAATCTTGGTGGGGCCCATGAATTTACTTTTGAGCTAGTTTAGGACGGGTTGGCAACGGTATTTTTACTTTGAAAAAATTTTGCGCTGACCATTTATGAAATAGGTAAGAAAAACATGACTAAATTATAACTTAATACCATCAATTATTCAAAGTGTTCAACTTAATATCTATAACTTTGATAGGTGATAACTTAATATCTTCCCTTAACTAATATTTTTAACTTAGTACGCTCCGATATTCCCTCGTTAAATTTTCTGTTAAAAATAAAATAAAGTTACTACACTACCCTCCCCCTTCCCCTCCCATTGACACCGACTCCTTACTAAAACATCTAGACAGTCGTTGCTCAACCACCTCCTCATCCCCTTAAATTTTGATAGTTCCTTCCTCTTCTTCGTGGTACTCCACCAGTCGGCTCGCACATGGGCTCTCCCACGCCATCCATAGCCGTAGAAGGTCCGATTGGTTCAATCTTCACCTTGATGACCTACCACCACTACCAAAATAAGTCATATAAGCGACTTTTAATAACGTTACTAATAGGACTTATTTTGGAAGTGCACTTTTGCAAAGCCACGCCAGACGATGAGCTCGTACCGAATCATCCTCAACTGTGAGCCCTCTCCCTACGAGCCCTACTCTCGCTCATCAACACCTCCACACCACCCAGTCAGCACTCACGATCAACGTCCCTCCATCCTTGATCCCGCGGCGAGGAGAGCTCGAGCTTCTTCGACTCCATGCAAAGCCCTGCGGATCGCCATCGATCTCCTCTATGACTCTAACCCCTCATCAACTAGGAAGTTGACCATGTCGCTGATGCCGCCAGCCAGCATCGTGCCACTATTGATCTTACTGTGGAAGAACAAAGTCATCCCCCCCCCCCCGTAACCCCCGCCCAGGCGACGTCCACTCCCCCCCCCCCCCCGCGACTCTCGTGCCCCCTAGCCTCAGCGCCCCTCCCCCCCCCCCACCCAAGCCCCCCTCCGGCAGGGCAACCAGCCGCCCCACGACCCACGCAGCCCCCGGCTACTGTTGCTGCTACCACTGCTTGTTGTTGCTACTGCTCACTATTGCGACCCCGCTCCAGCTGTCGGCGCCAGAGAGGGAGGGGGAGGGGTTGCGAAAAAGAGAGGGGCGGAGAATGGTTGCGGCAGGGTAATTTTTGTTAGTATTTTGCCTTTGGACTAGTGAAAGATAGTCACACATTGGCTACACCACCAAGTGGGTATCTCAATATAATATTTTTTATGTGTCGAGGTGTGCACATTGGGTGTGTTGGGGCACTTGTGTGTGGGTGTCATGTGGGATTATTTTCCTAGAAGGAAAAATAAATAATTCCTCAAAGAAAGTATTTATGCTTTTTGTCACTCTCATGGAAAAGTTTCCTTAGGAGCAAAGCCCCCCAAAGGGGCTTAGCGACTCAGACTTAGGCTCGGGCTCAAGGGCGCAAAGTGACACTTTTTTGGCACACTTTACACTTTGTACGTCAACATGGTCGCAAGACGCACTATGCGCGACTTTGTGCGCGCTGTATTGTATGCACTGCTTTGTGCGCACACTTTCGCTGAATGCAGATTAGTCAGTTATGAAAAGATATGATCGTTAATTCAAATCTGATTTTTGTGGAATTTAAATTTAATATGTTACTATCTTTTTGTAACTGATTGGCGGCCAGGTTTAGGATTAGGGTTTCTACCCTATGCCTATGAATACTCTCTTCATAGCTCCTTTGAGAACTTACTTCAAAATTAAAAAAATAAGAGAGTTGATGTTGTTGCCATCATTGGAGTCAAGAGGAGCTCGTGCGAGTTCCAGAAGAGGTGACGGCGAACATTCCAGTAGTTTTATTCAGAACTTCCTGGTTCCTGGAAGCTGATCGTGTGAGAAGAATCTTGCTTTGAGCAACGGTGATCGTCATCACCCGAACAAGCAGAATTCTTTTGTCTTCTTCTTTTCTCTCTCTTCTGCAAGTTATAATTTGTTCTGTCCGGTTGCAACTGCGATTGCAAGGAAGAACAAAGTTGTTTTTCTGATTATTGTAATCTGGTTTGGAAGTTGTAATCGAGATTTATTATAGTGAATATTCTGAGAGGGAACCTGTTGGGTGAACCCTAGATATCAATTCCTTTTGGATTTAGTAAACGTGGAGACTCGAAACTAACAATCATTGTTCTTCCAACTGTGACTTGTACGGTTGTTCTCCATCTAACTTGGATCTTACTCGGAACCCTAGATATCGAGTCTTTGAGATTGTAAACGTGAACCTCTGTTCTTAGCCCTGTTCATCAATCTTTGATTAATACTCAACTCTAACAATCTCAAAGTAAGATCCGAGTTAGATGGAGAACAACCGTGCAAGTCTTCTCGACATAAGTTTTAACAAACTTGAGAAGTTTAATGGAGAGCATTACAACATCTGAAAGAGAAAGGTCAGTCTTAATCTTCAACTCGTAAACGTGGTTTACGTGTTGACAGATCTTGAGCCTATTATTCTGAAGGGTGATGATGCTACTGTTCGGACGATTGCTAGTGCAACTACTGCACGAAACAAGTGGAGGAGAGACAATAACCTCTATAAATTGCTGAATCTGAACTCCGTAAAAGATACCCTAGTAGAGTCATATGGAAAGATGGACCATGCAAAGGTCGTTTGGTAGTCACTAGAAAAGTATTACAAGGCTGATGAGAACCGCAACAAGATCTATGTGACTGAAAATGTCTGGAAGATGCGGTTTGAGGATGATAAGACAATGTTGCCTCAAGTCAAGAAATTTTTTAAGTTACGTCAAAAACTTTAGGATGATGGCATGCCTATGGTCGATACTTCCATCGTGGAGGGTATTATTACCAAGCTCCCACCATGGTGGAGCAACTTTATCTCGGATATGCACCAAAAGAAGATAGAGGTCAACCTTGATCTCCTACTGCATTGGATCCACGTTAAAGATGAATGGAGGGCTCAAAACAAGGTGGAAATGCTGTCCAAAAAGTTGGCCAAGGCCAACTTGGTGCAAGCTGGTGACTCCAAAGAAAAGCAGAAGGCTTCTCACAACAAGAAGAAGAACTTCAACCAACTGAAGGTGAAGTCGGCTTCGTTCAAGCCAAAGCCCAAGTCAGATATGACTTGTTTGAACTATGGCAAGAAGGGCCACTACCGGAAAGACTACAGATCCAAGCCAAAATAAATAGAGCAATATGAGCCTAAAAAGGTTGCTATGATTCCGTAGGTTATCATGGCTGGTTTTTGTGGTGCCCTGTTCCCCCTATTCGGGGAGCGCGGCTAAGAAATACAAGACGGTATAGTTCGATCGGGATAGATTGAATCAAGAACTCATCCTCATTATGGATTTTTCTCTTCGGAATCGATTCCCATATTCAGTGGACCGTGCCCCCGGGATCGACTTAGCGGCAGAGTTAGGAGGGACCTCTCCATTGCATCTTTTGTTGCCTAGGTTTCACTGTTGCTTGTTGCTTTCATGCTTTGAGTTGATTTTTGAATTTGCTTGAGATTTCTTGAACGGTTTCGATAATTTCATTATTTTCGTTCTTCGAACTGTACTTCAATTCTGATAATGGAAAGAGAGGAAGAGGTATTGATCAGCTGTTTGTGGAAATACAGGTGATCCAGCAGTAGGCGCCGCTCGAACGGACTCCTAAGGCACTTCTTTCCTTCTTCCTTCCAACTACTAAGTGAGTGGCTACCATCCTGATTAGCTAGCCCTTCTTGCTAGTCTTCACATCTGAATCTTGTATTCGTGCTTGCCCCGATCAAACGATACCAAGTAATAACTAAAAGATATCAAGATAATAAGGGAATAGACTTGGTTCAACATGCTTGTCAATGAAACTTGTGAACGGTTACTTACTTAAATGCTTGCTCGTTTGATTTTTTCATCATATGCATAAATACAAGTTAGAATGCTTACTTCTTCTATAAACATGCTATATGTAGAACACTCTTTGCCATGAAATAATTGATCAGGGAGACTGCAAAATAAACCATACAATGCTACATATCTCCTGATTTCATGCCTCAGTTACATAAATGGTAAACTTAACACAAATGCCGTTGATCACGGACAACTTGTGCACAAGGCCTTCGGGTTCCTGCGGACGGTTGCTGGGGCACTGGCACCAATCCGATCCGGACGAAACTTCATGATAGTCTCATGTCCCGGGCAGGATTATGCAGCGCCTCCACTACTTCGTTGCATACCATCCTCGCCCATAGACTATAACGTCCACAATGGCAACGTGCCAGTGATCCCCTCGTATATTTAAACCTGTTGCAACTAACTTGTGTCTTCTTGACAGGGAAGGCAGGGTAAGTATTATACAAGTGGTTCAGACGGACAGGTAAATATCACCGAGCGGTGGCAGGTTATTTCATTGATTTCTATATCTATTGCTTGCTGTAAAAAAAACTAAGGCAAGATAGAAAGACCACAATAAATATGCATACTTTATTAAAACAAAGTGTTGATTGGTATAGTTGGGTTAGCTTGCCTTCACTAGTATGTTTCGATGTACTGACCCTCGTTGAAATAGGTTCTCCGCGCTAAGGAGAACCAAGCGAGGAGCATGAGACAAACCCCCAATCCAGTCCAGCTATAGGCACGCCTTAATCCGTGCCACCTTTTGAAGCATTTTAAAGAAGAAGCTAGCCACCAAGCAAATATGTAGCTTCGTGGCAAAGCCGTTGTTCCAACCGGAGGTCTTATATTTTGAGTTATAGTAAAGGATGTAATATACAGGACTTCTATCTCATTTTGTGTCAACACTTTTGTAAGCCATAAAGGCAATCCTTATGACTCAGTTCAAGGAGTTTGTAACAGATGTTCATATTATCAATAAAAAGAGAACTTTTCTATGCTTCAATCTGTGCTTCAATTTATTTGCGTACTCTGAATATGTGCTCGCTATGCAAAACAAAATTACTTAGCCTTGTGCGGTGCGCAACCTAGGCCCACACGGTGGTCACGCCCGGGGGACGACTATCGATTCCACGGAATCGGGGCGTGACATATTGGTATCGGAGCATAGCTTCAAAGTTCCTTTGACTCTTGAACTGGAAACGTTCCTTTAGCGATAAATCCCTATGCGAACCCCTGAACTCGTTAAGGCCAAAATAAGATACGTTCATGCAATAAGTCCATAATACCATATGATCCTGATGTAATTTACCTTCTTTTGAAGGAATGACGCAAGCGCAACCATCAACGCTAGCACCAGGCGAGACACAGGCTCAGGAGAGCAGTTCCGGAACTTCAGGAAGCTCTCGGAGCCAATGGGGCATGTCTCGAGCAGATCCGCTTCAGCAAGTGATACAAATGTTAGAAGCATAATGACAGAGAGATGATGCCCGCCAAGCCAAGTTCGAGAGCAATCTAGAGGCCCGACTCTCAGTCCAACAAAAGCAGATAGATACCCTGCAGCAGCTTGTTCAGACTATGGCCTCCAACGAGTCCGCAGCGACAGCAGCGACTCCGGTGGAACAACCAATCCTTGAAGTCGAGATACCGCTAATGCCAAGGACGAGGGAAGTGACTGCCTTCACCTTTGGTAACTTCAAGAAGGTCTGCAACATGCCATTTAAAGGGACTGAGGACCCAATCGTGGCCCTAGATTGGTTCGTCGAGCTTGAAGATCATTTTTCTCTCCTATAAGTGCCTGAAGATAAGCGTGTCGCCTGTGCCCAACTACAGCTTCGCCTCAATGTGCACGACTGGTGGGACGTGCATCGATGATCTCTTCAACTTGGCCATGGAGAGGAGGCGATCGCGTGGACGACTTTTTATGCCATGTTAGAGGAGGAGTTTATACCCCCGCCTGTACGCCGTCAGCGAGAAAACGAGTTTGTACAACTACGGTAGGGCAGCATGACGGTTAAGCAATACTCTGCAGAATTTAATAAACCAGCCAAATTTGCTAGTTCTTATCGATCGGATGCAGCGAGTCATGCCAGATGATTCGAAGGAGGGCTACGTCCTGGCATCCATGCTTACGTAGTCGTTCCACAGTATCAGACAATGAAGGAAGTTTTAAACCATGCCCTCTCCCTCGAACCGCAGTATCCTCCGTTGCTGCCGGCGCTGTGCAAACCCCCAATCACAAACGCCAAGGCAACGATAGAGGAAACACCGCTGCAAAGCGTCCTAACAACGGCGGTTCAAAAAAGGGAAATCCAGGGCCACCATGTTCCTTCTGCGGAAAGCTCTACCATACGGCCGATAAATATCGTTAGAAACTAGGCTTATGCCTCATTTATGGAGATACGAACCACAGGATTAGTGATTATCCTCAGAGCCGCCACAATCGTCGTACTCAATAACCAAATCAGACTGCGGCAAATCAGGCCAACCGAGCTGCGCCTCAGCAAGGGCGTAATCAGGCTCAAGGCCGGGTCTATACCATGACACGAGAAGAAGCTTTGGCCTCGGACACCGTTGTGTCAGGTACTTTACTTTTTTATAACATACCTGCTCGTGTTCTATTTGATTCTGGTGCAACACATAGCTTTATATATACAAACTTTGCCACGGAGAACAATATAGAAATGACTCCGTTGCATTTAGATTTAAGTGTTAGCACCCCCTCTGGTACGAAAATACCTGTTCGTTCAGTATGCCAAGGTGGTTATATTTGTATTGGAGAAAAGAAGCTGTCGCTCGATGTCTTAGTTTTAGACGTTCGGGACTATGATATCATTTTGGGAATGGATTGGCTCGGTGCGTGCGCGGCAACTATTGAATGTGCAGAAAAGTGAGTCATTTTCCGTCTGCCCGGAGAAGTCGAATTCTGTTACACTAGTAGTCCAGCGACTGATGCGACCAGGGCCTGCATGGTGATTTCAGCAAAATCTGCTCGACGAATGCTCCACACAGGCCGCGAGGGATTCCTAGCATCGGTTCGGGACACACGGCAGGACTACGCAAACGTCGAGTCTACTTCCGTTGAGGCAGAGTTCCCCGATGTGTTTTCGAGTGAACTACCCGGCATGTCGCCAGACCGAGAGATTGAATTCACTATCGATACATTTCCAAATACACAGCCTATCTCAAAACCTTCGTACAGAATGGCCCCTGTAGAACTAAAGGAATTGAAATGCCAGCTTTAGGAATTACTTGATCGTGGGTTCATCCGTCCGAGCGTGTCTCCTTGGGGTGCGCCTGTGCTCTTCGTGAAGAAGAAAGACGGAACGCTACGCCTCTGCATAGACTACAGAGAATTTAACAAGGTCACAATCAGAAATAAATACCCTCTGCCACGGATTGATGACTTGTTCGATCAGCTACAGGGGGCAGCAGTATTTTTTAAGGTCAATCTTCGCTCAGGTTACCACCAGCTGAAGATTAAGCCCGAAGACACGCCGAAGACCGCCTTTTGAACCCGATACGGACATTATGTGTTTTCAGTGATGCCGTTTGGACTGATGAATGCCCCTGCTGCATTCATGGATGTAATAAATTGTGTATTTCGGCCTTTCATCGATAAATTCGTGATGATTTTTATCGATGACATCTTGGTGTACTCGAAGACTAGGGATGAGCACGCAGGACACCTGCAGATGGTGCTGCAAACCCTTCGAGACAACAAGTTGTATGCCAAATTAAGTAAATATGAATTCTGGCTAGACAGTATATCCTTTTTGGGGCATATCATCTCTTCGGAAGGTATTTCAGTTAATCCGAAGAAGGTAGAAGCCATTACGCAATAGAAACGGCCGGAGTCAGCTAGCGATATCCGGAGTTTTCTTGGACTGGCAGGCTACTACCGTAGGTTTATACAGAATTTTGCTAGAATTGCTTCGCCCTTGACTCAGCTCACACGGAAGGGCGCAAAGTTTACTTGGACGGACGACTATGAAGCTTCATTTGCGAAGTTAAAGCAGTACCTCGTCTCTGCTCCAATCCTCACTCTTTCGAACGGACCGGATGATTTTAAAATATATAGTGATGCATCAGGTAAATGACTAGGATGTGTTCTGATGCAGAGGGATAAGGTGATAGCCTTCGCATCGAGGCAGTTAAAGCCTCACGAGGAGAACTATCCGACTCATGATTTGGAATTGGCAGCAGTAGTGTTTGCGCTGAAGTTGTGGCGCCACTACCTTTATGGTGTGCCATGTAAAATCTACACGGACCATAAAAGCTTGAAATACTTATACACTCAAAAGGATTTGAATCTTCGACAGAGGCGATGGCTTGAACTCCTTAGCGACTTCGATCTCATGATCAGATATACGCCTGGAAAGGGAAACGTAGTAGCTGATGCATTGAGTCGAGTGTTCGTAGGAAGTTTGGCTATTGATGATAGGCTGCGCCGAGATCTTGAATCACTGGGTATTACACTGAAAATTAGATACAAAAAGTGGGCGCAAGTAGCACAACTGCGCCTTGAACCCGACTTGTTACATAAAGTGAAGGCCGCTCAGAAGGATGACCCGTTCCTACAAAAGATTCATGCCCTTATCTCAGCAGGAAAGGCGTCTGACTTTGCGGTAGGCACGGACGGGACGCTTCGAGTGAAGGGAAGACTGTGCGTTCAAAATGACGCGGCTCTCAAAAAAAATCCTCACGGAGGCCCATTATACTAGTTATACTTCCCATCAGGGTAGCACAAAGATGTATCGGGATCTTCGTACGATGTTTTGGTGGCACGGCTTGAAACGGGATATGGTACAGTTCGTGTCGCATTGTATGGCTTATTAGAGAGTAAAGGCCAAACACCAGAAACCAGGCGGAGAGCTTCAGAGCCTTGCTATTCCGGAGTGGAAATGGGATCATATAACGATAGATTTTATTGTTGGCTTTCCAAGGACGCAACGAGGACATGATGCAGTATGGGTTATCATCGATCGACTCACCAAGTCATCTCACTTTCTACCTATCAAATCTACTTGGAGTGCCGACCGCCTGGCTCAGATATATCTCAACGAAATCGTTCGGCTCCACGGCGTGCCCGTATCCATAGTCTCCGATCGAGATGGTAGATTTATATCGCATTTCTGGGGAAGCCTGCAGTCAGCAATAGGGACGAAGTTGAAGTTTAGCTCTGCCTACCATCCACAGACCGACGGCCAAACAGAACGTGTCAACCAGATCCTCGAAGACATGCTACGACTCTGCGCCTTGGACTTGAAGACTAGTTGGGACCTTCATCTACCTTTAGCCGAATTTGCTTACAACAATAGTTATCAATCAAGCATACAGATGGCGCCGTATAAAGTGTTATACGGGCAAAAGTGTCGATCTTCGATCTGCTGGAACAAAGTTGATGAACGGCAGATACCTGGCCCTGAGCTCGTGGAGCAGACTGTCCAGAAAGTTCGATTGATTCAGGAAAGATTAAAGGTAGCTCAAAGCCGTCAAAAGAGCTACGCAGATATACATCGAAGACCGCTAGAGTTCCTAGTAGGCGACCGGGTATTCCTCAAGGTTTCGCCCATGCGAGGAGTCAGCAGTTTCGGAGCAAAGGGAAAGCTAAGTCCGCGATTTGTCGGTCCGTTCGAAATACTAAAGCGGGTTGCCTCAGTTGCTTATCAGATTGCCCTACCACCATTCCTATCCGACGTACATAATATATTCCATGTTTCTCAACTTAGAAAATACGTGTATGATCCGAGCCATGTGGAAGACCTGGAACAACTGAACCTTCAGCCCGACTTGACGTATGTTGAACAACCTGTGCAAATTTTAGATAGGAAAGAAAAGCTGCTTCGGACCCGTTCGGTTCCTCTAGTGCGCGTGCTTTGGCGGAATCACTCTGTCGAAGAATCTACTTGGGAGCTTGAATCAGAAATGAGGTAAAGGTTCCCCTCATTATTTTCTAGTGGTAGGTTCTATTCCTTAAGTTTTGGGACAAAACTTCCAATTAGTTGGGTAGGATGTGGTGCCCCGTTCCCCCTATTCGGGGAGCGCGGCTAAGAAATACAAGACGGTATCGTTCGATCGGGATAGATTGAATCAAGAACTCATCATCGTTATGGATTTGTCTCTTCGGAATCGATTCCCATATTCAGTGGACCGTGCCCCCGGGATCGACTTAGCGGCAGAGTCAGGAGGGAACTCTCCGCTGCATCTTTTGTTGCCTAGGTTTCGCTGTCGCTTGTTGCTTTCATGCTTTGAGTTGGTTTTCGGATTTGCTTGAGATTTCTTGAACGGTTTCGATGATTTTATTGTTTTTGTTCTTCGAACTGTACTTCAATTCCGATAATGGAAAGAGAGGAAGAGGTATTGATCAGCTGTTCGTGGCAATGCAGGTAATCCAGCAGTAGGCGCCGCTCGAACGGACTCCTAAGGCACTTCTTTCCTTCTTCCTTCCAACTACTAAGTGAGTGGCTACCATCCCGATTAGCTAGCCCTTCTTGCTAGTCTTCATATCTGAATCTTGTATTCGTGCTTACCTCGATCAAACGATACCAAGTAATAACTAAAAGATATCAAGATAATAAGGGAATAGACTTAGTTTAACATGCTTGTCAATAAAACTTGTGAACAGTTACTTACTTACATGCTTGCTCATTTGATTTGTTCATCATATGCATAAGTACAAGTTAGAATGCTTACTTCTTCTATAAACATGCTATATGTAGAACACTCTTTGCCATGCAATAATTGATCAGGGAGACTATGCAAAATAAATAATACAATGCTACATATCTCCTGATTTCATGCCTCAGTTACATAAATGGTAAACTTAACACAAACGCCGTTGATCACGGACAACTTGTGCACAAGGCCTTCAGGTTCCTGCGAACGGTTGCTGGGGCACTGGCACCGATCCGATCCAGACGGAACTTTATGATAGTCTCATATCCTGGGCAGGATTATGCAGCGCCTCCACTACTTCGTTGCATACCATCCTCGCACATAGACTATAACGTCCACAATGGCAACGTGCCAGTGATCCCGTCGTATATTTAAACCTGTTGTAACTAACTTGTGTCTTCTTGGCAGGGAAGGCAGGGTAAGTATTATACAGGTGGTTCAGATGGACAGGTACATGTCACCGAGCGGTGGCAAGTTATTTCATTGATTTATATATCTATTGCTTGCTATAAAAATAACTAAGGCAAGATAGAAAGACCACAATAAATAAGCATGGTTCATTAAATCAAAGTGTTGATTGGTATAGTTGGGTTAGCTTGCCTTCACCAGTGCGTTTCGATGTACTGACCCTCATTGAAACAGGTTCCCCGCGCTAAGGAGAACCAAGCGAGGAGCAGGAGACAAACCCCCAATCCAGTCCAGCTGTAGGCACGCCTTGATCCGTGCCACCTTTTGAAGCATTTTGAAGAAGAAGCTAGCCACCAAGGAAATATGCAGGTTCGTGGCAAAGCCGTCGTTCCAACCGGAGGTCTTATATTTTGAGTTATAGTAAAGGATGTAATGTACATGACTGCTATCTCATTTTGTGTCAACACTTTTTTAAGCCATAGAGGCAATCCTTATGACTCAGTTCAAGGAGTTTGTAACAGATGTTCATATTATCAATAAAAAGAGAACTTTTCCATGCTTCAATCTGTATTTCAATTTATTTGCGTACTCTGAATATGTGCTCGCTATGCAAAACAAAAATACTTAGCCTTGTGCGGTGCATAACCTAGGCCCGCACGGCAGTCACGCCCGGGGGACGACTATCGATTCCACGAAATCGGGGCGTGACAGTTTTGACACTGACTAATGAGTAGACACTGGCGCATCCTACCATATTTTCTTAAAAAAAGAGTTATTCACTACCTATAAGTCTATATCTGAGAAGGTTGTGGTAAAAAATTAGACACAAGCTGAAGAACTTAGGACCAAAATGGTGGTACTGAATCTAACTTCGGGGAAGTCTCTAACGCTTCAAGATATGAAGCACATACCAGTGATTGCCAAGAACCTTATCTCAGGAAGCATGCACTATAATGCACGCTTGAGGAAGGACATCAACGTTGGACTGATGGTGATGTCTTACAAAGGAACATACTTCAGAAAAGCACTTTACAACGAAGGGATGTTCAAACTTCATCTTGTAACTCCGTCTGTCATACCCCAGTCCCAAAACGCATAGGATCCGACATGTGGCAATAGCCAGCTGGTACGACCCAATAGGGCTTTCCAATTTAATGGACCCGACGAAGTGCACTTACCCTGTCCAAGGTTAAGTGATTAAGCTAATATCTATTTCTAATATCCAATAACTAAACTAAATCTCAATCCATGGTAAATAAATTTCAAGAAGGAACGATACGTATCATTAGTCTGCAGTCCAGTAACACATCCATTTGAATAGGCCAAACAAATAATATAGGCCTATAAATACTAGGTTATAAAAGCAGAATCAAAATGAAAGTAGTACATAACTGAAATAGTTGAAAGATGTAAAGATAGCTGCAACAATGTCCAGCGCTCCACTAGATCAAGCATCATGCAACATGTCACGCCTCAGTCCCTAAATACACGGGACCAGGCCACGTGGCAATAGCCAGCTGTCACGTCTCCGAGGATATCCTAATTTAATGGATCCTAACAAAGAGTGCTACGCTATCCTAAATACTAACATGTCCCATATCAATCAACAACAGGTAATCTAATCTCATCCACAATATAAACAGCAAAAATATACTAATAATAAATGCTGGAAGATAAACACCAGTCTTGAAATATCATAGTACAACTAATAATGTCTAGTGGGGACAAACCCACTGCTATGACGAAATAAAATACCAAAATGATATATAAAAGATAACGACTAGGGCATCGACTGACTAGACAACGATGCACCCAATCCTAGGCAGAAGGCCTACCAAGTGATCATGGAAACTCTGACGGTAGAACCTCTAGCTCCTCTGCGGTAGCAAACCTCGTCTCCTATCCTGGACCATACACTGTAGGGTAATATGCCTCGTCCAAATCTAAAAAGATAACAGGTCCTCAGAGGGACGTAACAAGATACATAGAAGTATGCCATAAATAAATACTGAATAAAATAAATATAATAAAGGGTGTACTAACCATCTAAGTGAATGCAATATGAGGACAACTTTGCTACGTATGGGTAGGCGTAGGCATAACGTCCAACACCCCAAAGACCATGGCAGCAGTGCAGTATATCGTCAATATCGCTCCAAAGAACGTGGCAGCAGTACAGTATATCGTCCATATCGCTCCGAAGAACGTGACAGTAGTGTAAAGGGAGTCATTGGATCCATGGCTCCTCTGGATACTATGGACTCCAATGGGTGTATCCCATATGCCTACTAATGTCCTTCCCGCCCAATATAGATACGCAAGTCGAATACTCGACGTGCAAACCACGTATCTATATGCCAAGTCTCTACCAATATAAATAATCCTGAATTACGTACTAACCGTGATGTAGGTCACACGCACTGATAGCTAGTCGAGTACGCAAACCCGTATCCCGATATGAATATGTCTCAGTGAAACGTATAAGAGTGTCAGGTCTCAGAAGATACCAGGGTATCCTCCAAAAGGGTAAGTCTGCTAATAACTAGGTCAAGTACACTAATCATCTACGCATCCGTCGACTGCACCCGAGTCAATCTCGGACGCGCACAGTTGTATAAAAGAAAAGCACAAAAATACAATACAACATATGCATAATTTAAATTAGACAGTAAATATGGCAAGGTATCATGCCTGAGTTCTCAAGCTGTGAATGCCAGAAGCCGGTTCCTACAGTGTCTCTTGGCTGATCCAATGATCCTAACACACAATATAATATAGCAAATGCTGACATCAGACACTAAGTAATATATACACACTACTGTGACGCTACTCTTGGGGTATTTTCGCAAGTTCACGATTGATCGATTACAGCGTCACGTGTGCACGTAGCTAGGGTGTACACGTATTCTGTCTTCAGTTATCATGTGCCTTGAGGCAATAATCATCAAGTTATGGTTACCAAATGTTTTTAATTTATACGACTATATGTCCTTGGTTCCTATGTTTAAATGTACTAAGTTTATGTCCCGATGTTCAGATGAAATACTGGTCCTTGGTAACATGTCATACTTTAGGGAATGTATTCATTATTCACTAACCTAATTATCATCATGCATACACATATCTCTTATTTCCCTTTATTAGGTTGGTGTCGACATAGGACACGTCAACACGATGACTCGAATAAACAGTCATACAACGATACTATGCGAGAAACGAGCGAGGGATCGAGTACCTGGCTGCTTGGACGAGGGTCTGCTCGTTCTAGTCGTCCTCCTCACGGGCGGAGCTCCGACGTCGACCGGTGGGTTGGCCGGCAGCGGTAGCAGCAGCCGGCAGAGGATGCGGCAACGGCAGCAGCGGGCTTGGCAGTGTCGGTACTGGCTAAGGACGGTGCGAGGTGGCTGACAAGTCGTGGAGGCAGGTCGAGGTATGCCTGACGGTGGTGGTCGGTGGTGCCAGAGGTGGGGGGGCACTCAGGGCAGCGACTATGGTCGGATATGGATGGGTGAGTCAGTGATGGTGAAGGCGACGCCGACATTGGGCAGATTGAGTGGTGGTCCAGCAGTGAAGGGGTCCAGTGGCTGAAGTGGTCCGGTAGTGGTCATAGTATCGGGCAGTCGGGGAGGGTAGCTCGGGTGCAAAGGGAACGGCTAGGGTTTTGGGGTGTTGATAAATAGTAAATTAGGGTTTTCATGTGGAAGGAATTGTATATTTATAGGTGTTGGCTCTCGTGGGCTATCCTTGAGATTTGGGCTGACCAGTTCCTCGGGGTGGGGCTGGTCCATATTTAAGGGTGTACACGGGCTTGGTCCGATCCTATTTTTAGTGAACTTGGCCTCAACTTAATTAAATTATAAATTATTGCACAAGGTGCTCATTTACGAATATTGTGAAGCTAAGTTGAGATGCAATGACGAGTATCTAAGGTTGCACAATGGTTAGAGGGGGTAGTCTGGCATGTCTAAGAGATGTTCGTGACCTTGGATGGAAGATAACTACTAGTGTGGTGCTCCATCCTCTAAACAATGGCAAGATATATTAAGACATATAATTATTGCACATTTATTCCAATTGTATCTAATTAAATCTAAGTCTCTAAATTTAATTTAAATTAAATCCTAAATTGGTCGAGGGGGTTTACAATCTACCCTCCTTAGAGCATTTCGTCCTCGAAATTAAAAACATACACATGGTAAGAAATACTGACTAAATCTAAAATGCCAATACGTACCTAGTCCTTCGAAGAGATGGAGATAGCGCTGTCTAATATCCTCCTCGCGTTACCAGGTTGACTCACCTGGTACATGATGTCTCCATGCGACATGAACTAGGGAGATAGTCTGACCTCGCAATACCTTCTCGCTCCTGTCCAGGATCTCAACAGGCTCCGCTTGGTATGATAGACTCGGGCCGACTGTGATCTCTGAATGGTCAAGTACATGACTCGAATTCGGTATGTACCTCCTCAGCTGAGATACATGGAAGACGTCATGGACTCCTTCCAAAGCCTGCGGCAAGGCTAATCTATAAGCAACCTCTCCGACGCATTCTAATACATCGAATGGTCCAATATACCTCGGACTCAGCTTTTCTCTGCCTCCGAATCTGATAGTCGAGTAGGCGAGATCTTTAGAAATACGTGATCTCCAACCTAGAACTCTAAGGGTCATTGATGCACATTTGCCCAATGCTTCTGTCGGTCCTGTGCTGCTCATAGGTGCCCTTGGATCTTCTTTACCTTCTCTACTGTACGAACAACCAACTCGGGGCTAAGAATCTGTCCCTTGCCTATATCGCTCCAACATACGGGGGAACGACACTTTCTTCCATACAATGCTTCATAGGGAGCCATCTGGATGCTCGCTTGATAGCTGTTATTATAGAAAAACTCGACTAAATACAAATGGTCCTCCCATAATCCTCCGAAATCAAGTATGCACGCCCTTAACATGTCTTCCAATGTCTGAATGGTGTGCTCTGACTGCCATCTGTTTGTGGGTGATACGATATTTTGCATACTCTGCCAAAAGTAAGAGATAAACCTCGTATCCCTGTCAGACACGATACTAACTGGCATTCCGTGCAGTCGCAAAATATCTCTCATGTACATGTCTGCTAAGACCTCTGTAGATTGTCCAACTCTGAAGGGTAAAAAGTGTACGGACTTGGTGAGTCTATCTATGATTACCCATACTGCATTTCGACCACTAGAACTTCTCGAAAAGCCCATAACAAAATCCATAGTGATATGCTCCCATTTCTACTCCGACATAGGGAGCGGTTGAACCAATCATACAGATCTCTGATGCTCAGTCTTGACTTGCTGACACACCAGGCACTTGGCCATAAAGCGTGCTATCTCTCTCTTTATTCCATGCCACCAGTAGTACTGTCTCAAGTCTCTGTACATCTTCGTGCCTCCTAGATGAATAGAGTAGGTTGAACTGTGTGCTTCTGTCATCAGCTTCTGCCGAAGCTCTCCATTTGGAAAATAGAGGCGATCTCCACATCTCAAAGTTTTGTCTTCATGTATACGAAGTCTTGTCTGTATTCCAGCCTCTGTCCTCTGTCTAAGCCTCTATAATATGGCGTCTGTTGGCAAAGCAGCCATGATCCTCTCCACTAATGTTGACTGTAACTGAAAACTCGACAACTGTCCGTCTACTCCGGACATAACGACTTCTATACCCATCTGCTCTAGATCTATCAATAAATGTTGCTGTGTAGTTAAGAAAAATGCCATGGGTCTTCTACTCAATGCGTCAGCTACTACGTTGGCCTTTCCCGGATGGTACTGTAGCTCAATCTCGAAGTCTGTCATCACCTCAAGCCAACGTCTTTGTCTCTGGTTCAGATCCTTCTGAGTGTAGACATACTTTAGGCCTTTGTGATCAGTGAATATCTCTACTCTTTCTCCATATAGGTAGTGTCTCCAAAACTTCAAAGCAAAAATTACTGCTGCAAGCTCCAAGTCGTGAGTGGAATAGTTCTTCTCATGGGTTCTCAACTATCTAGAAACATAGACTACAACCTTCCCATGCTGCATCAAGACACATCCTAATCCTTTCTCGGATGCATCACTATAGACCACGAATCCTACCGGTCCAGATGTTATGGTCAAGATAGGTAACGTAGTCAAACGCTTCTTCAGCTCATCGAATGCTGTCTGACACTCCTATGTCCAAGTGAACTCTTGCTCTTTACGAGTCAAATGGGTCATTGGCTCTGCAATCTTAGCAAAGTTTTCTACGAACCTTCGATAATATCCGCCAAGTCCTGGAAAACTCCTCACTTCTGAAACATTGGTAGAGGTTGGCCATGTCTCTACCGATAAAATCTTTGTCGGATCTACTGAAATACCATCTCCTGAGATGACGTATCCAAAAAAAGTGATACGATCTAGGAGAAATTCGTACTTGCTCAGCTTTGCATAAAGCCTCTCTCTTCTCAGTGTCTCTAACACTAGTCTCAGATGCTCTTTGTGCTCCTCGTGGCTCTTCGAATACACCAAGATGTCGTTAATGAAGACTACCACAAACTGGTACAAGTATTAGTAGAATACTCTGTTCATCAAGTTCATAAATACAGCTGGCACATTCGTCAGTCCAAAAGGCATCACTAAGAACTCTTAGTGACCATAACGAGTCCTGAATGCTGTCTTTTGGGTGTCTTCTCTTCGCATCTTTACTTGATGATAACCCGATCTCAAGTCAATCTTTGTGAATACCACTGCTCCTGTCAGCTGGTCGAACAAATTATCAATCCACATAGGGGGTACTTGTTCTGGATAGTCAAAGCATTAAGGGCTCTGTAATCAATGCACATGCATACCGTTTCATCCTTTTTAGGTACAAACAATAATGGTGCTCCCCAAGGTGATGCACTAGGACGGATAAATCCCTTGCTCTGCAACTCCTCTAATTGTTACTTCAGCTCATCTAGTTCCTTCTTCGCCAATCGGTATACATTAGAAGATACTGGTGCTGTTTCGGGTACTAGCTCAATAGTGAATTCCACGTCTCTATCTGGCGGTAAGCCTGATAATTCTTCAGGAAAAATATCCTTAAATTATGCAACTATTGGTGGGGGTACCATCTCCATAGCCATATAAGTTCCAGCTATCTGTCCTACTCCTTGTTCGACAGTCCCTCGCATGTACTCGAACTCTGGTTGATCTGGCGGTCTAAAGGTGACGCTATCCTTTCGATAGTTCAGTACGGTATTATACTGGCTTAACCAGTCCATGCCTAGCATAACATCAAAGTACAGCATGGGTAATACCAAGAAGCGCGCTCTCATCTCTCTACCGCATACGACTACCGAGCACGTTCTAATAGTGCTGGTAACCGGCACGATACCTCCTCCGGTAAGAATCTTCCAACTCTTAGGTAAGAGAGAAGTAGCTACTCTATGATTTGCTATAAATCTACTCGATATGAATGATAAGGTAGATCCAGAATCAAACAATGTAATTGCAGGTAATGATAACTAAAATGGTACCTATGATAGCTTCCCCTTCTGTTTCCTCCTCTGTAGCTGCTAGTGCAAAGGCCTGTCCGTGCCTCTTCCCTCCGGTCTGCTATCGAGCTTGGTCAACTGTGCCTCATGTGGGGCCAAGGGTGGTCCCCTCTAAAATCCTCCGGGTGCTGGTGGACGTTGACCTCCTGGCGGTGGTAGTATCCTCGAAACTGGTGTTGTTGGCCTCTGTCCGGCCGATGGTACTGCCTCTCGACGTTGTGGGCAGTCTCAGACTGGGTTCTGGTCTGACCCACAAATCAGATATGTCCTCAGTCTCTTTCTGCAGTCTTTCTCGTAATGTCCTCTCTTACCACAGTGGTAGCAAGTCGAAAGCTCCTTATGCTGGTATGGCATTGTCCTCTGCTGTGTCTGTGCTCCAGGACGACGGATCGGTCCTCCTACTCTGGGCTGGGCTCTGGCTGGTGCTGTTATGCTGGAACGTCTTGTTCCTCTACCGATGGCCTCCTGGACTCTCGCCTCTGAAAGAACCTCTTCATAAGAAATTCTCGCATGTACGGTGGTATACCTCTGTAGCTTGAAGGTGAGGCCGTGATGGAATCTCTGGGCCTTCTCTAGATCATTGGGTATCAGGACGGCACCAAATATGCTAAGGCGGCTGAACTCTGCATCATAGGCATCAACAGTCATATTTCCCTGTTCTAGATGTAGGAACTAGAAGTACAGGGCATTTTTGACTGTAGTTGGAAAATACTTCGCATTTAAGTACTCTAAGAACTGTTTCCAAGTCTGGGTCTTGCCTACACTGCGCTCAATAGAATCCCACTAGTGATGGACATTGCCTTTCGGTTGGGCCCTCACTGCGGTCATCTAAAGGTCTGGGTGCAGTTGTGAAGCCTCTAGTAGCATCTCCGTATTGACGACACAATCGAAGATCTGCTCTACTGTCTTATTGCCCGAGAAAGTATCTGATCCCATCTGTCAGAACCATCTTACAGTGCCACCTGTCTTAGCTGGTACAGGTGCTGGTACTGGTGTTGTGACAGGTGTCTTCTTTCAGACTATGATGCAAGCACAGTGGCATCAGACCGAGATGTTGAGACAGAGTTTGATGGCAGTACTAGATGGTTCTGAGGACCGTACACTGTAGGGTAATATGCCTCATCTAAATCTGGAAAGGTACCAGGTCCTCAGAGGGACGTAACAAGATATATAGAAGCATGCCATAAATAAATATTGAATAAAATAAATACAATAAAGGATGTGCTAACCATCTAAGTGAATACAATGTGAGGACAACTTTGGTACGTATGGGTAGGCGTAGGCATAACGTCTAACACCCCGAAGAGCGTAACAACAGTGCAGTATATCGTACATATCCCTCCGAAGAACGTGGCAGCAGTATAGTATAAAGTCCATATCACTCTGAAGAACGTGGCAGCAATATAAAGGGAGTCATTGGATCCGTGTCTCCTCTAGATACTACGGACTCCAATGGGTGTATCCCATATGCCTACTTATGTCCTCCCCGCCCAATATAGATACGCAAGTCGAATACTCGACGTGCATACCAGGTATCTATATGCCAAGTCTCTACAAATATAAATAATCCTGAATTACGTACAAACCGTGATATAGTTCACACGCACTGATAGCTAATCGAGTATGCAAACCCGTATCCCAATATGAATATGTCTTAGTGAAACGTGTAAGAGTGTCAGGTCTCAGAAGATACCAAGGTATCCTCCAAAAGGGTGAGTCTGCTAATGACTAGGTCAAGTACACTATTTATCAACGCATCCGTCGACTGTACCCGAGTCAATCTCGAACGTGCACAGTTGTATAAAAGAAAAGTATAAGAATACAATACAACACATGCATAATTTAAATTAGACAGTAAATATGGTAAGGTATCTTGCCTGAGTCCTCAAGCTGTGAATGCCAGAAGCCAGTTTCTGTAGTATCTCCTGGCTGATTCAATCATCCTAACAGACAATATAATATAACAAATGCTGACATCAGACACTAAGAAATATATACACACTACTGTGACGCTACTCTTGGGGTATTGTCGCAAGTTCACGATTGATCGATTACAGCGTCACGTGTGCACGTAGCTAGGATGTACACGTGTTCTATCTTCGGTTTTCGTGTGCCTTGAGACAACAATCATCAAGTTATGGTTACCAACTATTTTTGATTTATACGACTATATGTCCTTGGTTCCCATGTTCAAACGTACTCAGTTTATATCCCGATGTTCAGATGAAATACTGGTCCATGATAATATGTCATACTTTAGGGAATATATTCATTATTTTCTAACCTAATTATCATCACGCATACATATATCTCTTATTTCCTTTTATTAGGTTGGTGTCGACATAGGACACGTCGATACGACCACTCGAATAAATAGTCATACAACGATACTATGCGAGAAATGAGCGAGGGATCGAGTACCTAGCTCCTTGGACGAGGGTCTACTCGTCCTGGTCGTCCTCTTCGCGGGCGGAGCTCAGGCGTCGACCGGTGGGTTGGCCGACAGCGGCAGCAGCGGCCTACAGTGGATGCGGCAGCGGCAGCAACGGGCTTGGCAGCATCGGTGCGGGCTGAGGACGGTGCGGGGTGGCTGACAAGTCATGGAGGCAGGTCGGGGTAGGCCTGGCGGTGGTGGTCGGCGGTGCCAGAGGCGGCAGGGGCGCTCAGGGCAGCGGCTATGGTCGGATATGGATGGGTGAGTTGGTGATGGTGAAGGCGAAGGCTGCATTGGGCGGATGGGGTGGTGGTCCAGCAGTGAGGGGGTCCGGTGGCTGAGGTGGTCAGGTGGTGGTCGTGGTGTCGGGCAGTTGGGGAGGGTAGCTCGGGTGCAAGGGGAACGGTTAGGGTTTTGGGGTGTTGATGAATAGTGAATTAGGGTTTTTATGTTGGAGGAATTGTATATTTATAGGTGTTGGCTCTCGTGGGCTATCCTTGAGATTTGGGTCGACCAGTTCCTCGGGGTGGGGCTGGTCCATATTTAAGGGTGTATACGGACTTGGTCCGGTCCTATTTTTGGTGAACTTGGCCTCAACTTAATTAAATTACAAATTATTACGCAAGATGCTCATTTACGAATATTGTGAAGCTAAGGTGAGACACAATGACGAGTATCTAAGGTTGCACAATGGTCAGAGGGGGTAGTCTGGCATGTCTAAGAGATATTCGTAACCTTGGGTGGAAGATAACTACTAGTGTGGTGCTCCATCCTCGAAACAACGACAAGGTGTATTAGGACATATAATTATTGCACATTTATTCTAATTATATCCAATTAAATCTAAGTCTCTCAATTTAATTCAAATTGAACCCTAAATTGGTCGAGGGGGTTTACACAACATGCTCACATTACCTGGAAGGGTACCAGGTCCTCAGAGGGACGTAACAAAATATAAATAGTACATGCCATAATATAAATACTGAGTAAAGTAAATCAGGGTAAACTATCCATCTATGTGAATGTAATTTGAGGACAACTTACAGCGTATGGAAAGTATAGGCTAGACATATACTGACGTAATTCACCAATCGTCATGACTGGCTAGTATATGCCATATATGCCCCTATAACAAGGGCCCTTGCGTATGTAATGACGGCCATAATGCTCCAAAGAATGCGGCGCATGAATATAGTAACGTCCGTATCGCTCCGAAGAACACAAAATCTGTATAAATAATAACGTCTGTATCGCTTCGAAGAACACATAATCTATATAAATAAATAGGTGGGTGTCTCATACACCTATAAGTTGTCCTTTCCGCCCAATGCCAATGTACAAGTCTCAAGTACAACGTGGACGTCTTGTAACTATAATGCAAGTCACCTAAAGCAATACAACTACGCTAAATACCATCACACGTGCTACTCGCACCGATGGCCAGTCAAGTGCGTAAGCCCGTGTCCTATCATGAAATCACCCCGTGACATAAAATAATATGTGTCAAGGCCTCAGAGTTATAATAAAAACTTTACAACTTTAGGTGCGTCCACTAGACACTAGGTCAAACACAAGTCCTAACGTCAACATCTTCGTCGACTGCACCCGAGGCATACTCAGAAGTGCACAGTTATAAAACATTCAGAGCACAAAGTATATGAATAATACTAACTAAATTTAAACAGTAGAACAAGGCAAGGTATACTTGCCTGGAAGCTAGGCGAAGATTCGAACACGAACTCTCCAGGGAAGTAGCAACGCAAGATGGAAACTGGAGCAGATATCTCTGGATTCTGTCGCAAATATCACCAACAGTCTCAGAATAAGTGAGATACTCAAAAAAGTATATTCAGACGTCCAATTTGGACACAAGGGCAAAACTATAGTTTTTGGTCAACATGGGGTCCATAAGTAGACCCAAGAGCAAAGGTCCCTAAAAATAGCATATTATAGATCAAAGAAATTCTAAACGATGATACGAACTCAACGGTATATCCAGATTTGGAATTCGATGAGCCGATCACAAAAATGCCCGTTGAAATGGATTGTGTGGCCCACGAAACAACGATGCGGTCACTGTCTCAGAATCAGGCAAAACTTGGGTCACAGGATAAGTCAAACGTCGCGAGTCCAATGGCGCTAGTTTCATCACGATATGAAAAAAATGCACAAAGTAATTAGATAATTTATAAAACACCGATAGGGGAGGACTTTCGACGGATACGGGTTAATTTCGGCATGCACACACGTCCGAATCGAGTTTCGCAAAATCTTACACGTCAGGAAATACCATACGCGTCTTTCAGTGTAATCGGTACGCAATATGGTTGCCCGAATTGACGGGACCAACTCTGTATCAGAAAATTTTAATGTTTTGAAAATTGTTATTCTTGGTTGTTGGAGCTCAATTAACTACCAACCTAGATCAAACTAAAATAAAGTAATTAAAGGCGCTGGAAGAAGGTCAAGTGGAGAGTTAACTATATATAGCGATTCGAGGATCGGATGAGCGAGGAGGGTATAATCGTACCATAAATTTGGCTCATTGATACTGAAATTCTGCTTTGATTTGTGTCGTTCTTGGTCACGGAGGGAGGTCTCGATCGTGGCGAGCTTAATTTGCTCAGGGTGCCTTGCCAGGGGATGGTGGGGGTCATCGGGGTCAGAGGTTATTGGAGGGGGGTGCTTCGGCGGCCTACTCCGACCAAGGAGGCCGGAGCAACTGCGGCAATAGCAGCAGCTCAACGCAGCAGTTGTAGCAGCTTTAACAGCAGCAGTAGCTAAAAGAGGGAGGCGGCGGTGGTGGTGGTGATGGCTCCTGGTGAAGGTGGTAGTGGTGGTGGCAGTCAGGTATGGAGAAGAGGGGCTCGGGTGATGGTGTTGGTGGCCGTAGTCGTATTGGTTGGCGGTGGTAAGGGTGGTGGCTGTCATGGAGCGGGAGTTGGGAATGGTGGTAGTGGTCATGGAGCTGGTGGCAGTGGGGTTGGTCAGAGCTAGTGGTAGTGGGGTTGTTATGGGGGTGAGGGTGGCAATGGTCGTGGAGGTAATGACAGTGGTCGTGGTCATGGAGACAAGGGTGGTGGTGGTGGTGGTCATGGAGGTAAAGGTGGCAGTGGTCGTGGGGGTGATGGCAGCGGTGGTGGTCATGGGGGTGATGGCAGCGGTAGTCGTGGAGGTGATGGTGGCAGGAAGCTGGTGAAGGAGAGGGTGGTGGTCGGAGTTAGGGGTGGTGATATTGGTGAAGATGGTGATGGTGGTTAATGGTGGTGATGGTGGTTAATGGTGGTTAGATATTGAGGGAGAGGGTATTATTTTAAATGAGGAGAGAGAGAGAGAGTATTGCCTAAGGATTAGGGCTGGCTAGGTTCCCAAGGAGAGGGGGTTTTATGAAGGAATGGGTGGAGGTGATGTATTAGAATTTGAATGGAAGGTGAAGATTGGTTATAGGTTGCATAATTTTATGCAAAGATGAGGGAGATGCATATGTGACCGGTCAAGCATGCCAAAGTGGATTTCTATCATTTGTTCCAACCAATAAGAGGTGGACACATGGCTAGCGATTTGCGCAAAAGTTCCCAATAGTTTAGGACTTGCACAAAGAGAAAAAAGTGGATTGGATGTAGAAAAATATTATGTTTAGTGTGTTGTAATGGGAAAAATTAGTGTATGGTGTTTTGTATGAACCATGAGGGTGTGAGTGGGGGTTTGGGTTGGTGTTGGGTCTAGTTTTGGGTTAGGTTGAGTCATTGCACCAATTTAGTTAAAATTAGTGTCAATAGTGTTCTTTAATTAATTGGAAGTGCATAGGATTTAAATTGGGTGGGACACAAGTGTCAAAGACGTAGTAGACTCAGAATAGATTATTTTTATAAATTTGGTTGTGAGAAAAGGGTCGAGGTTGTCTCCAATTTCGATTGGAACGGACAAGAATGCAAAGTTGGATTTAAAATTAAAAAATGTGCACAAATATTATAAAATTAAAATAAAGCACAAGAGGGTGCATTTACGAGTGACACAAAGGTCAGGATTGAAGATGGGCTTGTCTAGGTCAAGGGTGTGATATTTGTTGGATGGCAGAAACTAGTGTAGTACTCTAGATATTTAAACAACGGTAAAGTACAACAATTTAATAAAAATTACAGTAGTGAATTATAACCCCAATAATTAATCCCAAATAATACTAATTTAATCTATAATCCTATATTTTGGTCTGGGGGTTTACAATCTATCCACCTTAGAAAATTTTGTTCTCGAAATTCAATATTCATCTCCCCAACAATAAACTCCACGTATCTCTAAATATATAAACACAACTTGGTACTTAGTCCTACTATACTTTTTTTACCTTAAACTGCCACATATGTACAGTCTAATCATCTAAGGCATTTGGTCCTCTAAATATTATCTCACCATCATGAACTGTCTCATAATTGTTATCATGCTAATCATCATCCAAAAAATTACCATATATAAGCCTCGGTTACTCAAGGATGTTGCGACACAATCTAAGTTTGAAACTTCTAATATCTATAAAAAATAACGTTATTCTTTTACTCTCAAAGGACTACAGGGGTTAGGCACTAAATTTTTATAAGCACAAAATTCTCAAGGCAACTTATGTAGTATCTAAATTCTATTTTTTGCAACTAAGACGGTTAATATCTCAACATTCTTTCCTAGGTATAACGTCATCATCCTATAGTATCCACAATAAAATTATGCAACCTAACTTCTTACAATCAGTCTTAGCAGCAACAAGTCTAATCTAGTCAGTCAGTCATACCTAGTCTAGAAGCTCAACTCGAATAATTTTTAGGAGAAATATATGTAATAAAATACAACATAAGTCTCTACTCAATACATAGTAATAAGAATATATAAAAATTATGTAATAAATATCTATTCAATCATTCTAAATATCCTAGAATAAAATATAATAAATACAATAACAAGAATACGATTCCTAAAATTCATCAGCTGGGGCAAATTAGAAATAGGTTCCCATAACACCACATACTACTAAGGATTAGGTTTAGCAAGCTCATGTCTTCTTAGCCAAAAATCGAAATCTCTATCCCTAAGCAGTTTATGTGTAAACTTTCATATTCAGCTATCATTCCTATCAGACTTCTATCTTTCATTTACACCCCCTACTCATGTGTCAATATATAATCTAAGAGTATAGTGGTAATCCTCTACCGATTGACCAATGAGTCAGCCTGTGATCTAAACATGTATTTTGTTCCTTGAAATTCGTAGCACTTCGAGGCTGATCAACAATTCTACCTGCGCTAAATCCTCAAAATTCCAAAAGTATTATAATTTATAAATACTATAATTATTACCCCTCAAGTCCATATCAAAAATTTTTATCCTTGGGTTACGTGGCTCTAATATATTTCCCTTATCATTTATTTCCTACATACCTTCATATCTTTCTAGTACGTTAATCTTGTTTTCAACTATAAACTCCGTCAATCATGGCCTAGTGCCTTCTGCTTCGTAGTATCGATCTTCGAGGCATCTATCGAGTTATAATTTTTTTAGTCTTTTCCAGATCCTTTTCTTAATTTAAAATGCTCAAGGTCAAGTACTTTTCACAAATCTCATCTTATTGTCATTCTACCTTTTTACCTCGAACATGAGGTTTCTCCTAGTTTACTCTATGCATACCCTTCATCCAAACTACATGGATACCATCTTGTTTATAACTGGCCATCCATTATAGGTAGTTCACGATATCTAACTCAAGGCTATAACATATGTTGATACTATCATTCTTTAATCTAATTGCTCTATTTTAGACACTAGCTCAACTAATCGAGTTATCAAAGATGAAAACCATGAGCCCAATAGACACTGGCAACCCAAAAAAATCAAGTATATCAAATCTGATTCCAGAAGCTATACCCTAGTATCTAAGTTACCATTATTCAAACAGCAGATCTAGTATTCTATCTATCTATCTTAACCTAGTCTTAGAATCTTCATCTGGGTTTGATACTAAAAGTCATAAGACAACTAAAGGTCCAACTTCTAGGACATGCTACATAAAGTTCTATTTCTCTAAGTTAAAATTTCTTTCACATATCCCTTATGCTTTACCCATAATTCGTCCTCAACAAATTTACAGAACTTCAAGATTTTATAATAACTTAATCATCTCATTGAATCGCCGAGAGTTTCTCTACTAATAGTCTAGACTTAACCTCATAATAAACTCTCTCGTTCTATTTACAAACATTAATCCTCCTTAAAAATTTCTTTTTGTGTTTTCTCTCCCTTAATGTATAAATACTCTTTTTCTCATATTTTTTTTCTCGAATTTTGTTCACATTCATGTTCTATTTCATACCTCAGTTTCAATGGTATCGTTTCTTTAATCAAGTTTTTGTTTAGTTCTCTAATCTAATATTTCTAAATTCTTCTTTCGATATATTTGTCATTCCTTTGTCATAAACATAATTTTGTCATGTATTAATTTTCTCATATCCTCTAGGTATAATCCTCTATTAAACCGTCATAACTAATGTTGTCCTTGTAATAGTTCATACCTAATATTGGTCTCAAAAATTATTCGGGGTATAATTTTATCAACTATTTCGTTCAAGTTAATCCTCCGCATACCATATCAAATCACAGCTTATTCTCCCTAAAATCATATTCCTCAATTTTTTTTTCTACTGTTTATTACTCTGAGTCACCATGGTGCAATTATAATAATGGGTATCATCCAAGCACATAATAAAACTCCTAGAATTCAGATAATCTTCTTCCAAGTGAGAGCCTAAAATTTATCTTCTCAAGTTCATAATATCGTCCCTTGTATCACCACCATGGGCTACAACTAATCCCTAGCATCTAACTATCTATTTTCATAAATATCCCAGAGTATTTAGAATCGAACAAGCTTTCCAACTTCAAATACTTCCAAATCTCTACGATCTTAAGTAAGGGTAGGGTCTAGTTTTAAGTCTCTACTTCTATGTCTAATTCTTATACGAACAGTCTATACTAGATTAATGGACAAGAAAGACCCTATCAACCTCCTCTACTATGGATAACCATCTACTCAAACATCCTATTAGATATGCCTTGTTCCTCTTGACAAGGATCTACTTCTAGAGAGAATCATCGCGCACGAACATCCATTTATCCGAAATAGGGGGACTTGAGAAACAATAATAATGATGTCGACGGTAAATGAACGAATACAATAATGAAGTCCAAGGGCGACAATCGAATACAAGAGAAATTTTAAAATTAGTTATAGATTAAGATCTTATTCAACACTAATCCTAAGTTACAGACTCATTTGGTATAGTAACGTAACTGAAACGATATGCTCTGACCTGCATAGGCCACCAATAAAATAATGTCACACCCCAGTCCCAAAATGTATGAAACCAGACACGTGGCAATGGCCAGCTGGTACGACTTCGTAGGGCTTTCCAATATAATGGACCCGACGAAGTGCACTTATGCAGTCCAAGGTTAATTGATCAAGCTAATATCTATTTCTAATATCCAACAATAAAACTAAATCTCAATCTATGGTAAATAAATCTCAAGAAGGAACGATACGCATCATTCGTCTGCAGGCCTATAAATACTAGGCTATAAAAGCAGAATCAAAATAAAAAGTAGTATATGACTGAAATAGCTTAAAGATGTAAAGATACCTGCAACGATGTCCAACGCTCCACTAGATCAAGCATCATGCAATATGCTCACATAATCTGGAAGGGTACTAGATCCTCAAAGGGACATAACAAGGTATAAATAGTATATGCCATAATGTAAATACTGAGTAAAGTAAATCAGGGTAAACTATCCATATATGTGAATGCAATTTGAGGACAACTTAGAGCGTATGAGAAGTGTAGGCTAGACATATGCTGACGTAACTCACCAATCGTCATGATTTGCTAGTATATGCCACATATGCCCCATAACAAGGGCCCTCACGTATGTAATGACGGCCATAACACTCTAAAGAATGCGGTGCCTGAATATAGTAAAGTCCGTATCGCTCTGAAGAACACAAAATCTGCATAAATAATAATGTTTGTATCACTCTGAAGAACGTAGAATCTACATAAAAAAAAGGTGGGTATCCCATACACCTACTAGTTGTCCTCCCCACCCAATGCCAATGTACAAGTCTCAAGTATGACATGGACATCTTGTAAATATAATGCAAGTCACCTAAAGTAATACAACTATGCTAAATACCATCACACGTACTACTCGCACCGATGGCCAGTCAAGTGCGTAAGCCCATGTCCTATCATGAACTCACTCTATGACATGGAATAATATGTGTCAAGGCCTCAGAATTATAATGATAACTTTGCAACTTTAGGTGCGTCCACTAGACACTAGGTTAAACACAAGTCCTAACGTCAACGACTTCGTCGACTGCACCCGAGGCATACTCAGAAGTGCACAGTTATAAAATATTTTGAGCACAAAGTATATGAATAATACTAACTAAATTTAAACAGTACAGTAAGGCAAGGTATACTTGCCTGGAAGCAAGAAGAAGATTCGAACAAGAACTCGCCAGGGAAGAAGTAGCGCAAGATGAAAACTAGAACAGATATCTCCAGATGCTGTCATAAATATTACCAACAGTCCTAGAATGAGTGAGATACTCAGGAAACTATATTCAGACGTCCAATTTGGACATAGGGACAAAATACAGTTTTTGGTCAACACGGGATCCACAAGTGGGCCCACCTTACACCAAAAAACTTATAAGGAGCAAAGTTTCTAAAAATAGTATATTATAGGTCAAAAAAATTCTAAATGATAATATGAACTCAACGGTATATCCAGATATAAATTTCGGTAGTTAGATCACCAAAATGTCCGTTGGAACGAATCGTGGGGCCCGCAAAATAGCGATGCGGTCACTGTCTTAGAATCAGACAAAACTTGGGTCACAAGATAAGTTAAATGCTGCGAGTCCAATGGCATTAGTTTTTTCATGATACGACAAGCGTACACAAAGTAATTAAGTAATTTACAAAACACTGATACGGGAGGACTTTTGACGGATATGAGTTAATTTCGGCGCGTACACATGTCCGAATCGAGTTCCATGAAATCCCACACATCAGAAAATAGCACACGCACCTTTTGGTAAAATTGGTACGCGATATTGTTGCCCGGATTGATAGGACCAATTTTGTATCGAAAATTTTTAATATTTTAAAAACTGTTATTCTTGGTTGTTGGAGATCAATTAACTACCAACCTAGATTAAACTAAAATAAAGTAATTAAATGAGATGGAAGAAGGTCAAGTGGAGAGTTAACCAAAGGTGGTGATTCGAGGATCGGATGAGCGAGAAGGGTGTAATTGCGTCATAAAGTTGGCTCATTGATACTAAAATTCTGCTTTAATTTGTGTCGTTCTTGGTCACGGAGGGAGGTCTCGGTCGTGGTGAGCTTGATTTGCTCGGGGTGCCTTACTAGAGGACGGTGGGGGTCATCGGGGTCAGAGGTTATTGGAGTGGGGTGCTCCGGCAGCCTGCTCCGGCCAGGGAGGCCAGAGCAACTGTGGCAACAATAGCAACTCAACGTAGAAGTAACAACAGCTTTAACAGCAGCAGCAGCAGCAGCAACTAGAAGAGGGAGGCGGTAGTGGTGGTGATGGCTGCTGGTGAAGGTAGTGGTGGTGGTGGCGGTCAGGTATAGAGAAGAGGGGGTTCGGGTGATGATGTTGGTGGCTGTGGTCGTATTGGTTGGCGGTGGTGAGGGTGGTGGTTGTCGTGGATAAGGAGTTAGGAATGGTAGTAGTGGTCGTAGAGCAGGTGGCAGTAGGGTGGTCATGGAGGTGATGACAGTGGTCGTGGTCGTGGAGGCTAGGGTGGCGGTGGTGGTCGTGGAGGTGAGGATGGTGGTGTCCGTAGGGGTGATGGCAGCGATGGTGGTCATGGAGGTGATGGCAGCGGTGGTTGTGGAGGTGATGGTGGCGGGAAGCTGGTGAAGGAGTAGGTGGTGGTCGGAGTTGGGGGTGGTGATGGAGGTAAAGATGGTGATGGTGGTTAATGGTGGTTGCATGTTGAGGGAGAGATGGAGAGGGTATTGTTTTAAATGAGGAAAGAGAGAAAGAGTGTTGCCTAGGGATTAGGGCCGGCTAGGTTCCCAAGGAAAGGGGGATTTCATGAAGGAATAGGTGATTGGTTGTAGGTTGCATAATTTCATACAAAGAGGAGGGAGATGCACATGTGACCAGTCAAGCATGCCAAAGTGGATTTCTTTCATTTATTCCAACCAATAGGAGGTGGACACATGGCTAGTTATTTGCACAAAAGTCTCCAATAGTTTAGGACTTGCACAAAGAGAAAAAAGTGGATTGGATGTGAAAAAATATAATGTTTGATGTGTTGTAGTGGGGGAAATTGGTATGCGATATTTTGTATGAACCATGAGGATGTGAGTGGAGGTTGGTGTTGGGTCTAGTTTTGGGTTAGGTTGAGTCATTGCACCAATTTAGTTAAAATTAGTGTCAATGGTGTTCTTTAATTAATTGGAAGTGCATAGAATTTAAATTGGATGAGACACAAGTGTCATGGACATAGTAGACTCGAAATAGATTATTGTCATAAATTTGGTTGTGAGAAAAGGATCGAGGTTGTGTCTCCAATTTTGATTGGAATAGACAAGGATGCAAACTTGGATTTAAAATTAAAAACTGTGCACAAATATTGTAAAATTTAAATGAAGCACAAGAGAGTGCATTTACGAGTGACACAAAGGTCAGAATTGAAGATGGGCTTGTCTAGGTCAAGGGTGTGATATTTGTTGGACGGCAGAAAATAGTGTAGTACTCTAGATATTTAAACAACGGTAAAGTATAACAATTGAATAAAAATTACAGTAGTGAATTATAACCCCAATAATTAATCTCGAATAATACTAATTTAATCCATAATCATATATTTTGGTCTGGGGGTTTATACCTTCTAATAATGTTAATGTTGTCCCTTCTTCTAGTTATTCTCTTGAATTATGGCATAATTGACTAGGACATGTTCATTGTAAAAGAATAAATAAAATGTCTAGTCTAGGGCTTATCTTTAAATGTAGGGGTAAAGAGAGGTGGAGAAGTGTGAGGTCTGTGCCCTAACAAAGATCATAAGAAAATTATTCAAACGGGTTAACCGAAGCATATATATATATATATATATATATATATATATATATATATATATATATATATATATATATATATATATATATATATATATATATATATATATATATATATATTCTGTAGTTGGTGTACTCAGATATCTGTGACTTCAAATAGTTCTTCATAAAGGCCGGGATAAAATATTTTATTATATTTATCGACTACTCGAAGTACGCATTCATCTATCTGCTCAAGTCAAAAGATGAAGTATTCGAGAAGTGTCACTATCATATTTCCAGAATAGGGGTATTTTTGTCTTTTTCTATTTTGTACCGTTGTTAAAAATTGTATTTTATATATTCATAGTGATTGTATCTTTTATTTTTCAATGTTTGTATTGTTGCATGTATTTATATGTTGATATAGTTAGTTATTGGTTGTTAGCCATTAGTTAGACTAGTTGGTTAGTGAACCTAGATGGACCCGACTAGACTTGTCATGACATTATTAGCGAACTCATTAGTTAGTCATGATTCACCCATTTAATTAGAGAGCAATGATTAGAAAAAAAGCCTTCTTTTAACTATTAGAAACTCACTTTAATTAAACCCCTTTCCTAACTAAACCTCCATGACTAATTGTGAGGGCTTATTGGATATTTTATATTGCATTAGGGTTAGAAATAGTGGCTTGTACTATTTCCAATATAAATATCCTATTTTATTCATTAATAGCCTCCATCAAACCCTAATTAGCCTCTTCTCCTTTCTCTCTCCATTTGAGAAGAAGCCTCAACCTCTTCCATTCCCAAATTGATTCTCAATCCTTCCAAATTGTCATCTCAAGGAGGCTAGAGCTTGGATTATCAAGAAGAAAGTATTAGAAGGAGAGAAGCTTGAAGGAGGTGTCCGTTCTTGAGGGTTGTGTCCACTAGTGCCTTTGCATTGAAAATCTATCTCCCAATAGGTAAATCTGAGAATAAAATTTGTATATTGTATATAAATAGTTTAATTAGTCACTTAGAATCTACTATTATAATAGGGCTACCCATGAGGAGAAGCTTGGGCTTCATTGGACCCATTTAGAGACTTTTGAATAGAGTTTTGTGTTAAATTTGTGGAAAATTCAAGATTGGCACACCAAGTATTTTTATTAGGTTAGCTAGATGTATTTATATTTATTTTAGTGTTGTAAGTCTAGCTACATATCCATAAGTGGATACGAGTATGCCGTATCACAAGGTTTTGTGATACGAGATAATTTAGGAGTTTTTTCTTTGACACCGGTGCCACACACATGTGAAATTATGCCATAATACTTGCATTGATGTGTTAGCACTTAGAATATGTTCCAATGGCTATTTAGAACTTATGGGTAGAATTTGGGTTGAGTTTGGATAGGTTTGGGGTGCGTATCATGAGCGTATCATGGCGTATCATAGGATGCACACCACGTGTTTGTTAAAATAACAAGTTGGTCATTCTGGGCTTGATTCTTAGTTTTACTCTTGATTATACTCATTAGAATACGTATATATAAGTTTTAAGTATATATATATATAGATGTGAGTCTATATATCTATATATATATATATATATATATATATATATATATATATATATATATATATATATATATATATTTGTGTATGTTTGTATGTATAAGAGTGTGTTGTAGTGTGCTGTGCTTGGGATCGGGTTGCATTAGCAGCTAGGTTAGGGAGCATAGTGATCAGGTTTTTGTAAAGTGGATGCAATTTAGCAGCTACTACAACATTAGCAACTTGCAAGCAACAAAGCTTGCAAGCAAGGCAGGACATTAGGTCGGGGCTGTCCAAGTTTTGAAGGGAATAAGAGACAGAAATAGTAGTAGTAGCAGTATGTTAGGGAGGGAAAGGATGTGTAGGAACGATGATTAGATATGTGGAAAAGAACTGGGAAGCAAATGAAGTAAAGCAACAGCAGTCAAACACTAGAGGAGTTGGTGTTTGGTGTCTTGTACTTGGTATGTAGAGGCATTGGGTTTGCAGTATATTAACATCTAGTGATTCATGTCAGTTGGTGTGAAGGTGTAGCTGTGTGCTGTGTATGGCTTGTAAGAGTGCTTGACAAGGAGATGTAGTAATTGGTGTTGTGTGTGGGGGATTTTGTGTATCAGATGTTGGCTAAGGCAGCAGTGGTGACAAATGCCATAACAGTGTATTGCACCGCTGCTTTTTTCATCAGCAGCAGTATAGTGATGGGCAAGGTAAGTATTTGAGTATTGTGTTTACAAGTTCAAGAGTGAATACCTGTGTATGTGAGGATCAGGAACAGTTGGTGTATCAGTGGCAAGCTAAGGGGTGTACAGAGACATGTTGGAGTGTGTGTGTATATAGAGTGAGGGTGGACATGTATCAGGAGATTGCACTTGATCTCTGTTGTGCACCAATAGAACCAGGCAGTATTCAAGGGGGTATTGGTGCCTGTGTAGGTGTGGTTGAGGGTTGATATACATATGGGTAGGATATGTAGGTTGGCTATACTTGGAGTATTAAGTGTCAATTAGGGGTAGCAGCTAGAGGGAGTGCCAGTTAGTGTATAATAGTATACATTGTAAAGTATCAGTTAGTTATATTAGTATTATAGGTAAGTTAGTACTGTATATTAGTTATCAGTTAGATGTTAGTTTAAGTTAGCATCAGTTATATGCTAAAGTGTGTGTCAGCTAGTATTGGTTCAAGTTAGTTAGTTAGTATATGAGTTAAGTTAGTATATAGATAAGTTATCATTAGTAGATACTAATATCAGTTAGTGTATAGTGGATACAACTTAGTGTATTAAGTATTGATAGTAAATATTATGATTGATACTAGCTACTAGTATTACCTTGAGATAGGCAATGTTAAGTATTGGTCATATCTTTAGATGTTGGTATTGGATATCAAGAGGGTGGTTAGATATCGATACCAAGATGGCTCAAAGCCAAGGTAATTGATACTAAGTTATTACTAGCTATGAGTAACTAGTGTGTGTTTATATATATATATATATATATATATATATATATATATATAAGTGATATGTATTGATACTTAGTATTATGATACTCTAGTATCATATAATAGCTACTATAGCCTAGGTAAGCAATGTATGGACCCAATAACTTGGTTATAGGCTCATACAATCTAGAAATGACTAGTTTGACCTAGAGTTGACCTAGTTTGACTGTTTTGCCTAGTATGACCTAGGAATGGCCAAGAACATCATATTTAATGCATTTTAACATGTTATCATTTTATTACACCCAAATTGATATGATATTTCATATATAGGTGTGTGTGACACTAGCTCGGACACCGAGTTACTTTCTTTGCTCCGGACCTCAGGCGAGTACATTCTCTGATAGTTTATATTATTTGATAATTACTATAATACAAGTATTTAGAAATATTTTACTTGATTCTGACCCAGTGGTTAAACGGACTGATACTATATAGATCCTGTCAGGAGATGTCATCCCATTATCGTGTACTCCGGATACTCCATTTATATGTACTTTATCGTGTGCATCGGGTAGTCCTCATGCTCGTATTCATTCCTGTATATTCTTATTTTTTGTGTACTCATATTATATTCATGTTCGTGATATATCGTGATCGGATCCATGAGTATTGGTTGGGGGCAGGGAAAGTGCTAGATAGATATGTGATCAAAACTTTGAATATTGTATTACATCATATAGACAACATCCAATCTTAAATGATTGTGTTCCTTGTATACAACAGCCAATCATACTGATCATATGATTGTGTTATTGATCGTAATAGTAGATCTTGATAACCCAAGCTGATCATATATCTAACTAGTATTTTAAACACTTAGTGTAGTTACAGTTCCTCTCTATATTCTAGTTCATTTCGTTTATTCTATTTTATTATGATCAGTTTATACCTGCCATGCCCCACTCCCAAAATACGTAGGACCGGGAATACGTGGCACGCCAGCTACGCATTCGACTAGACTCTGGTCTGACTCGAATACGTATAAGCTGTAATATATAGGGCACTATCTAGAAATCCTATAAATGTAAACCTCTATGTCTCAATCTACAAAGTACAACAGTATACAAGAATAAGCTATATGTGCTAAAGTCGGTCGCCCAATAACACACAAACTCGAATAGACTCGAGAAAAGATGAGTCTACAAAAACTAGGCTACAATAGCAGATGAATAATCAATATAAACAAAGTAACCATAATGCCGGTAGAAATGATATGAGTACCTGGTACAATTCTCGCAAGACATGCCACTCCATCAGTAACTCCAAATGCTCTATAAACGTCTATGCTGCAAAACTAGCAGGAACCAGGTCCTCAGAGGGACGTAACAAGGTACAGAAATACAGCATGCCAAAGTACAACAGAAAGGACAAGTGCAATGATGGTGTAGTCTAGCATAACCAACTAAGTGAGACACAGTTTGAAGACAATGTTCGATGCGTGGGCTGTCCAAAATAATACCGTAGCTCCGGACACGGAGACACACGGGACGTACCACAGCTCCGGGAAAAGAGCCATACGGGAGATATAACTACACTAGATACAGGATCACTACAAAAATAGTACATAAATATATAAGCGCGTGTAGAGGAGCCCAAACGTCTAGTAACTGTCTTCCCATCCAAGTGGTCAACGATGGTGCGCTGAACCTGAACCTCTATCTAACAGTCTCGACACACAGAAATAACTCAACAAATGCGACCCTAAGGTCGTCCCAGTCTCTGGTCATGATGTCAGTATCAGGATACAGGAATCTGGCATGATCACAGTGTATGAGTGTGTCTTGGAGTATCGATATACTCAGGTACATACATCGAGGTGTTACAAGCATCTAACATTCATTCTAAGATGTTACGACGATCGTATGCTCCCGTTTGTGATCCGGACGTGAAGTATCAATCATAAACAAAATACGCACACAACGTACATAGAGAAATAATAAATATCTGTAATATGAAATACAGGGTGGCAAGGTACACTTGCCTGCGTTCGGCTGCTGATGACAGGGATCTGGTACTACGTCCAAGTCCTCAGGTCCCGTAGTACCTAGAGATGAAATACTAAATCAATCAATAAACTTTTACACGACAAACAGGGATGAGACACACATCTATACATATGCTCAATCTCTGCTACGACTCACAGGGACAAGACGCTAGGGGTTGACGACAGTTGACTATCGGTACGATACATCAAATCAACTACTCATCTATACACTATCATCGACTAATCCTCAAAACACAATTAACAATTATTAACCCTTCGTTTTATATCATTGTTATCAATCACAAAGTACTATTCTAATTTAACCACCTTTAATTTCCAGTCCCCAAATTACTGATTAGGGGTTTTACACTACCCACTAGTCCTCCATCAACCACGTGCTCCTCGGTGTTCATCAACTTTCAAATATATCAGAATCTTATTTCTCCTCAATTTAATCCTCATTAATTTATTTAGCATTTCCCACCGTGTACTATATCTAGGACATTTATTTAAAATCAAACCCTAACCACCATGAAAATCCTTTATCACTTTTATAGTTTATTTAGCAAACACTAAACCTAAACCTCCATGCAAAATATGTTAAAATCATTTTAATTTCTTATATAAAAACAAGCCTAAACCTACATAATATATAAACCTCCATCCTTAACACAAGATCAATAATCTACACTATACCTTCATACACCCTAAAAACATTAACCCTAAAACACACTAGACCTAATCATCAACCCAACAAGACATAAGAACCCTAGTAATATAACTCACATAACTACAAATAAGACCCTAGTTAGATAATAACACAACCTGAAATATACACAAAGAGAGGGGGAGAGAGTTGACCTCTACGTGGCAGCATCGACCGAGGGTTGGCCGGAGTACAGCGGGTCAGCAGGGTGGTGGTGGTGATCGACTAAGGTGGCGGTGGAGGTGATAAAATGGTGGCTCGGGTGGAGGTGTTGCAATGGTAGTAGTGGTGATCGACTAAGGTGGAGGTGATGAAATGGTGGCTTGGGTGGAGGTGTTCGCCGGACTGGGGAGTCGAAGGGGGGCAGTGCCCGAGCCGCGGGGAGGCTCGACACTGGAAGCGGGGATAGCGGGTGGAGCTGCTGGTTGGAGGGTGTAGAGGACGCCAGAGCACCACGAGTTGCATCTCGACGTGGACGGAGCAGGTTGCAGCTGCTGAGCTGCGGGGATGCGGGCTCGACGCGGGTTGGGCAGTACCGGAGCTGCGATCAAATGCCCGAGCACCGCGGGGGGCTAAATGCTGGATCGGGGAGATCAGCCACCGAAGAGGCTGCATTGGCACTCTGGAGGGGAGGATGCGGGGACAGCTCGGCCGGAGTGAACTTCCCCAGGAAGAAGAAAGGAAGAAGAAGAAGGAAAAATATATGTAGGGGTGGCTCAATTTTCTAGGTCGAGGAGGAAGGAAAGAGATGAGAGGGTGGTTTCCAATGTGCCTAGGGATTAGGGCCTATATTACGGAGAGGGGGAAAGGATATTATATAAGGGGTTGTGTGGAGGATGGATGGTGGTGATGCTCCCAATTCAAATGAAGGGTTGGGATCTTACATGAAGGGAATAGGTTTTTTCATAAAAAAAAGGAGAGAAGATGGGTTGACTACGGTCAAAGAAGGGGTAGTCTCTCCATTTGGCCTTGTCCAATGAGGGTGTGCCACATGTTGTAATATTTGTAATTTAGCCCCTTAAGTTTGGATAATTGCACAAACACATAAAATAATGCAAAATTTATGGGAGAAATGGTGTTTGGTGTTTTGTAGGGTGAGGGGGTATTGTGTGTTTAGCATGAACTTAATTAAATGGGCATTGAGATTAAATAGGGATTAAAATAGGATTAGTAAAAATTGGTATCCCCAATTTAATTAGAATAAAAGTGTCCCGCGCTTTTAAATTAAATGGGGGCACTTGGGGTCAAAATTTGAAAATGACACAAGGTCAAAAATGGTGTGGGCTCGGAGTCAGTCTTGGACCTTTTAGTTGGTCCGGCTCAACGGGTTAAGTTAGTATCCCAAAATTGAAGGTAACGACACAGGTGTCCGACACAAAATTTAATTATGGGATTTTGGATACGGAAAGTTGTGCAATTAATTTAGGGCACAATGAATTTGATTTTGAGTGACGAAAAAATCCAGTGCCTAAATTGGCGAGTCAAGTCAAAAGTACAACAGTCCGATAGAATTTATGGGCTGATATTGGGCTCCGAATAATTCAATAATGTAGGGCGCACCAAGGGTTTAATTAATAGGTTTAATTAATAAATAAACAGACATATGCAACCCTACTCTAAACCTCAACATCTGCTGCTAACCAAAATTTTCCAACCCATACCTGAGTATCTATAGAATTAATTGAGGGGGATTACAATACCATATTGCTCTAGATTATCTGTCTCTTTTCTTCTATAGTATAATATGTTTTATTATTTCTCATCTTGTATTACATTCTCTATTTCTGTTTATAGTCATTATCAATTAACTTGGAACTGCTATTGGATTGTACTCGCTTCTTCCTGATTGGATATATTTTTTAGATGATTGGCTAGAGGTGATATGTCCCACCTACTATGGGCCACAGGATGGCGAGGTCGTAGAGCATGTTGAGTAGTATCACTAGTTGGAGAGGTTTAGATATTTTATTATGACCTTGTGTTGAGATTAGACTATTATATTATGAAAAGACTTGGACTTGTGACGTATTGTGACTCTTTATTCTCTTCTTCTATTTTATATCGTGCCACTTATCTTTCATTAGTTTTGTAATATGATTGAGTATTGATTACCAATTATCATATAATATATGGTCCTCCAATTGGAGTTGAGATAGCATGACATGTACCATATATAATTTGTGTGAGATACTTAGATAATATTGTGGACCTAGATAGCGTTCTACGTCGTTACTACGATGTAGGTTGGGCGTTGTTCTCGTACTCATGCCCTAACACCAGGTGCGAATCGTGATAAGAAGTTCAGGGCTGAGGCTGAACGTCAAACTGGATAACAACTCAAGAGACTCAAAAATTATCGAGGAAAAGAGTGTAGGTCTATTAAATTTGTATCATTCTACAAAGAACATAGAATTGTCAATAAGATAACTACTTTATATTCTTGTTAATCAAATGGAGATACAAAAAGAAATAACATAACGTTAACAAAAATGATGAACACTATGATATTAACTACGGATCTTCCAAACTGCTTCTAGGGAGAAGTTGCCCTTACGGATACTTTCATTCTGAATAGAGTGTCGTACACAACATTCGATGTTACTCCTCATGAACTCTGGTTCAAGGTCAAATATAACTTGAATGTCTTTCGAGTGTGGGGTATCTAGCGTATGTGAAGCTTATGGACTTGAAGATTCAGAAGATAGGTACGAGGACTACGAAAACTATCTTCCTGGGATATGCTGAGAAGAGTGATCCTTGAAGGTTTATTGATATTAAATTAAATTATATTATCGAATCTCTTGATGCAGAATTCTTTAAATATAAATTTATAAGGCACAAGAACATTGTTCTTGTGGTCATTCCGGATAATAGTAGGGTGCATAGGAGGTTGAAGCTTCTAGTAAAGATGTAGTCCAAGATGAAGTTGTCATCACAGAGACAACATTTGAACCAAAACTCGTAAAACCTATCTTAAAGTGAGTGAGGAGACAAAAGGACTTCAGAGATAATTTTGTCACCTATCATGTGGGAGCAGATCCGCTTACCTATGATGAGACGATGAAGACCAGAGACGTTATTTTTGGAGGGAGTCTATCAAGAATGAGTATGACTCAATAACCTCCAACAACACTTGGGTGTTGGTCGATCTACTTGAAGGAGATATCGGATGCAAGTGGATATTCAAGAAAATGATGAAGGCCGATGGAACTATTAACAAGTTCAAGGCAAGAATGGTAGCTAAAAGATTTTCTCAAAATCAGGGAGTCGACCAATTTTACACATATGCTCTTGTAGCATGGATGACAACCATCGGCATATTGATTGATCTCAGCATAATTTATAAGCTAGTTATTCATCAGATGGATATTAACCAACATTCATGAATGGAGAGTTCACCAAAGAGATTTAAATGCAACAACCAAAAGAATTTTTTGTCAAGGGACTTAAAGACAAAGTTTGCAAGTTGGTAAAATTATTATACGGTCTGAAGCAAGCTACCAAGATATGGCATGAGAAGTTTGATAAAGTTATAAGATCAAATAGCTACAGGGTCAGTGAGACAGACAAGTCTGTTTACACAAAGTTCGCTGACGGAAGAGGAGTTATCATTTGTCTGTACGTGGACGACATGATAATCCTGGGCATGGATTTAGAATGTGTCACGAGGACAAAGAAATTTCTTTCATCCAAGTTTACTATGAAGGACTTGGGGGAGGTTGATATTATCCTGGGGATAAAGATCATTCGGATGGACACTGGTATGGCATTGCCATTGTCTTATTACATAGAGAAGATGCTCACATACTATGGATATCAAGATCTTTTAGGAATCAATACTCCATAAAAGTATGACAAGAAGCTGAAGCTAAATCCAAGAAAAAATGTCAAGCAGCTGAAGTACTATGGCGTCATCAAGAGTTTAACATATGCAACAACTGCCAAAAGGTCTGACATAGCTTTCACTATGGGGATATTGAGTCTACTCCGAGCAATCCAGGTGTTGAGCACTGAAAATTTGTGAAGAGAGTAATGAGATATCTTAATAGGACTCAGAAGTATGCATTGCACTACAGAGGTTATCTGAAAGTAGTAAAAGGCTTTAGTGATACAGCTGGTATTTAGAAGTGAAGAGCAAAAGGTCCACAGGAGGATACGTCTTCTCCAGGGTGGAGCTGCAATATCATGGAAGTCAAAAAAGCAGACTATGCTCTCTCATTCCTCAATAAAATCTAAGTTCTATCTACTGGCGACTACAGCAGATGAAACATAATGGCTTCGAAAGTTTATGTATGATCTTTTATTGGTTGGTGCATAGATTTTGGTGGTACCGATTTACTGCGACAACCATGCATCAAATAATCTCATAAATATAAGAAGAGAACTATGCGACTGAGGCACAGGACAGTAAATAATCTTATTATGACTGGAGTCATTATCATAATTAATGTTTGGAGCCAGGAGAATCTGTCAGATCCTTTCACCAATAGTCTCAAGCATCAATTGGTCGAGGACACAACAATCAAAATGGGCATGAAGATATTCTGATATTGTGTCTTTGTAATTATACCATAAAGTTTTATGCTATTAGGTCAAAGAAAAATCTACTATGCATATAACTTTTGGTTCATATAAAGAATATTGGCTAAGAGAATATCAGGAACAGTGGGTAGTCCTATGAGATATTGGCGAATTACGGACCCAGAACCACTGTTGTCTACTATTTATTCTTTGCATAGAACAAATCATGTAGGAGGATGGCTTAGATGCCTTAATGAGTTCTCGGGCATTTTGAACATCCGGCGTGCTTTATAGGAAGCACGGGTAGCACAATACAACAAAGGAGCGTAGTTCTCCATGCTACAATAGGGTAACACTATATAAGATACCTCGAGAGGGTAAAGCATCAGCTTTGGGCCATGTCACAGCGGCATAGCACAGCACATAGGAAGGTAGCCTAAAGTTTTAGAATAAAGAGTGGTAGGCATCACTATAAAGAGGTTGGTAACCTCATGTTACAATGGTGTGATACCACCAAGAGGTAAAATATGTAATGCCTCGGCTACACAAGCCATGTCACAGCGACGTAACACTGCAAGCTAGCGTAATGCTTCATGCTGAGTAGTATGGCACTACATAGATGATTGTGTACTCATAGTATATTGGTATGACACTACGATGAGGCATATCCTCGACTTTTAGCCATATCATAGCGATGTAGCACCGCAAGAAAGCGTAAGACTTTATGCTAGGACTATTTAAAAGAAGTCACCTAGAGTATATGTAAAGAGATATAGACCGTCTCTTGAGGGTAAGTTTGTAGACACCCAATATATATGCACCAAAATTAGGCAGGCATAGGACCTTTATTGTGCAACCGAAAGCTCAACTGATATCATTGTATGAGTATAAAGAATTGCAGCTATGGTTCAGAATTTAAGGCTTAGTTCATTCTTGTATCATATTATTATTTGACCCATATGAGAAAATTTAAGTCATAAGCGATATCTATCCTAATGGATAATGGACAGTCACTATAGGGAATGCTCAACCCATATATTGAGATATGTGGGAGATTGTTGATATTTTTCCTTTGGACAAGTAAAGATAATCCCACATTGGCTACACCACCAAGTAGGTATCTCAAAATAATACTTTCTATGTGTTGATATGTGCACATGGGGTATGGTAGTGCACATGTGGGTGTCATATGGGATTATTTTCCATGGAGAAAAAAGGAATAAATTCTCAAAGAAAGTATTTATGCTTTTTGTCACTCTCTTAGAAAAATTCTCATAGGAGCTAAGCCCCAAAGTGACTCAGACTCGGACTCGGACACAGTCTCGAACTCAAGGGCACAAAGTGGTGCTTTGTTGATGTACTTTACACTTATAACGTTAGCATCGTCACAAGGCAAATGTGCACATATTCTGCGCAAGTTTGTGCATAAGGTATTGTGCTTTTGGCTGAGTGCATGCGACAGAGTGTGCGAGGCTAAGTCCGCATCAGAGAGCGCATTGCAGAGAGCAGGCGGCTTAGTATGCAATGCATTGTACGTGCAACTTTGTGCGCGTTACTTTGTATGTATGGCTTTGTGCACGTGGCGTTGTATGCGCTGGTTTGTGCGCACACTTCTACTTATTACGGATTTAGTCAACTATGGAAAGATATGATCGTTAATTCAAATCCAATTTTTATAGGTTTTGAATTTAATATGTTCCTATCTTTTTGTAACTTTTTGGCGGCCAGGTTTAGGATTAGGGTTTCCACCCTACGCCTATAAATACTTTCTTCGTAGCCACTTTGAGAACTTACTTCAAAATTGAAAAATGAATAGAGTTGTTGTTGCTGCCTTCATTGGAGTTAAGAGAAGTTTGTACGAGCTCCAGAAGAGGTAACAACGAGCATTCCAGTAGTTTTATTCAGAACTAGTTGGTTCCTGGAAGCACATCATGTGGGGTGAATCTTGCTTTGATCAATGGTGATTGTTATCATCCCAGCAAGCAAAGTTCTTTTTTCTTCTTCTTTTCCTTCTCTTCTGCAAGTTGTAATTTATTCTACCTGATTGCAACTATGATTGCAAGGAAGAACGAAGTTCTTTTTTTATTATTATAATCTGGTTTGGAAGTTGTAATCGAGATTCATTATAGTGGATAGTCAAAGAGGGAACCCGTTGGGTGAACCCTAGATCTCGATTTCTTCAGGAATATTTAGCAAAGGTAATAACCTATGTTCTTGACCTTATTCATCCATTTTTGGTTAAGCCTCGAAACTAACAATATTGTCCTTTTTCGTCTTCGTTTAACACTATTAGTACAAGAATGGGGGGCGGATATTAAGTTGATGTCTATCAAAGTTGAGGGTATCAAGTTGAATAATTTGAATAGTTGAGGGTATGAAGTTATAATTTAGCCAAAATAAATTTTATTTGGTAATTTTTTTGAGGCATTAGTTTTGGTCGACTAAAAAAATTCTAAAATCGGTATAGTGTAATTTTGGGTGTCTTTATAAACACACCATTTAGATAGCTTTTGAGAATTTTATTTTTTATTTTATTTGTTTATATCCTCACCATAAAAATATAATTATAACTACTAATACCTTACCATATTTTCTATTTATCATTTTTGTTTCTCTTATACTTTCTCTAAACTACGACTATTCCTTCAATGAGTTTTTAAAATTTTATTTTCTATAGTCTCTTATCTTCATCCAGACGATCATTCTTCTAATGACTAAGTTTATCTAGACAATTATTCTTATAAATTCTTAATCCATCTAGATTGCTGATTTCATGGCAAACTCAATTAGATTGTTATAAATAATCAGTTTGTCATTAGACTATCAGTTGAGTTAGAATTAAAGGATGTACATTACCAAATTGAGACCAAGTGCCAACATGACAAATTATACCCATACTTTAAAGTGTATATATATATATATATATATATATATATATATATATATATATATATATATATATATATATATATATATATATATATATATATATATATATATATATATATATTATTCTTGTGAAAAAATAGAATTATTTGTTAATGAATTACCAAACATAAGTTGGACTGGTTTAAAAGTCGCTCTTAGGTACACTGTAAACCCCCTCGACCAATTTAGGGTTTAATTTGAATTAAATCGAGAGACTAGAATTTATTTGAATTTAATTAGAATTAATGTGCGGCAATTATATGTATCCCTCTGACCATTGTGTAATCTTAGATACTCGTCATTGCGTCACATCTTAGCTACGCGATATTCAAGGAAAAAGAACGTCTAGCGCAATGCATTTAACCTATTTAAATTGAGTCCAATTTTACCCTAAGCAGATCTTAACAAAGCCCACATACACTCTTTCGCATGGACCAACCCCACACCAACAAGGTTGGACAGGCCCAAGTCCCTAGGGCAGCCCATCAACTCCCCATATAAATATATATGTTTTCTACATTAAACTCTAAAACTCACTATTCATCACCCTTCCCTCAAACCCTAGCCGAACCTTTTCCACCCGAGCACCCTTCCCTACACCGACCGGACGACACATCAGCCACCTCACCGCAGGCACTGCCCCTCCACGACCGGACCATCGTGCCAACCGCCCGTAACCGCTGGCACCGGCTGCAACCACCACCATCACAACCTTCCATCTAACCCGACACCATCGCCAAACCCGATTGTTTTTGGTCGGACACCACCTTCAGCACCCCTGACCACCACAATCCGATGGAGAACCACCTCCCACACGGCCTGACCCTCACCCAGGCGCAGTCCCCCGCCGGATAGGCCGTTGCCACAGCTGCACGGCTGCTGCGACTACTGCAGTTGTTGTGACTGCCGCTGCCGCTGCTTCTCGCCGTCGTCGACGCCGAAGCTCCACTCACCGGAGGATGGCCAACCAGCCGGCAGACCCCCCCTAGTTTCATCGATCAGGTACTCGTTCACCAACCCTTTCTTTCTTGTATCCTATCGTCATTTCTTTGTATCATCGTGTCGCTTATGGACACAAATTAAATAACAGTAACCTATAGTTGAGAATGCATGAATGTTGATTAAATTAAATACATTAGTAATTGCCCTAAGGTTATGACCTATTATCAAAGACTAGAAATTTACCTGAAAACCTGGTCATAAACCAAGTATGATGGAAAACAAGGACATGTATTCGTACAGAACAGAGATAGTTGGTAACCCATAACTTAGTAATTTATTGTCTCAGGGCACTCGATAACCGAGGACGGAACACGTGTATACCCTAGCTACGTACACACGTGACGCTTTATTCGATCAGCCATGAACTTGCGACAGTATCCAAAAGTAGCGTCGTAGTCGTGTGTATATATTGCTTAGTGTCTAATATCAGCATTGTTATATTATATTGTGTGTTTAGGGTCACTGGATCAGTCAGGAGACACTACAGGAACCGGCTTCTGGCATTCACAGCTTGAGGACTCAGGCAAGATACCTTGCCATAATTACTGTCTAATTTAAATTATGCATATATTATAATGTATCCTTGTTGCTTTTCTTTTATACAACTGTGCGCGTCCAAGATTGACTCGAGTGCATTCGACGGATACGTCGATGATTAGTGTATCATTAGCAGACTCACCCCTTTGGAGGATACCCTGGTATCTTCTGAGACCTGACACTCTTGCACGTTTTACAGTGACAAATTCATATTGGGATGCGGGTTCGCGTATTCGACTAGTTATCGGTGCGTGTGACCTACATCACGGTTAGTACATAATTTAGGATTATTTATATTGGTAGAGACTTGGTATATAGATACGTGGTATGCACGTCGAGTATTTGACTTGTGTATCTACATGGGGTGGGGAGGACATTAGTAGGCGTATGGGATATACCTATTGGAATCCGTAGTATCCAGAGGAGCCACGGATCCAATGACTCCCTTTACATTATTGCCACGTTCTTTGGAGCGATATGGACGATATATTGTACTGCTGCCACGTTCATCGGAGTGCTATGGACAATATACTGCACTACTGCTACGCTCTTTGGGGTGTTGGACGTTATGCCTACTCCTACCCATACGTACCAAAGTTGTCCTCACATTACATTCACTTAGATGGTTAGCACACCATTTATCCTATTTATTTTATTCAGTATTTATATAAGGCATGCTTCTATGTATCTTGTTATGTCCCTCTGAGGACCTAGTACCTTTCCAGATTTGGATGAGGTATATTACCCCACTGTGTACGGCCCAGAACAGGAGACGAGGTACGCTACCGAGGAGGAGTTAGAGGTGCTACCATCAGAGTTTCCATGATCACTTGGTAGGCCTTCTGCCTAGGATTGGGAGCATTATTTTCTAGTCAACCGATGCCCTAGTCATTATCTTTTATCTATCATTTCAGTATTTTATTTCGTCATAGTAGTGGGTTTGTCCCCACCAGACATTCTTGGTTGTACTATGATATTTGAGACTGGTATTATCTTTTCACATTTATTATGAGTATATTCTTGTTGTTTATATTATGGATGAGATTAGATTAATTATTATTGATTTATATGGGACATGCTAGTATTTAGGACAGCATAGCACTCTTCATTAGCATCCATTAAATTGGGATATCCTAGGGGATATGACAGCTGGCTATTGCCACGTGGTCTAGTCTCGTGTATTTTGGGACTGGACGTGACATAGTTTTAGTGGTGGCCCATGCAGGTCTACTTTATCGCTTGTGGTATGGTAACATGCCCAGCGAGCCTGCAATAGGATAGAAATTTTTAGGTCTCATCCACTTTGATTGTGTGTTTGAACTTCCTTCGTATTACTTTTAAATATCTGCATCCTATTTGCTTGATTCCGTACTCTTTTTAATGAAATCCTATCTCTTGCAGCAAGATGAACTTGCACAGTAGACGAGGAGCACCCAGTGTCGTGGTGCCAACTGACACTACCCAAGGAAAGGAGGTACCTCAGGGACTACCTGGAGGGCAACCACCGCTACAAGCCCCGCTGAGACATTGGCACGAGACTTCTCAGGACGATCCTGCCCAGCAGCTCGAGGAACAGACTTCACGGACGATCCCCACATAGCATTTTGAGGGCCAGACTTCAGGAGCTACACCGATGCTGCAGACCGAGAGGCCAACATCTGAGGAGACACCTATCGTACAACCAGAGGTTCCATTACCACCATCTCCACCTTATCCACCCAGATGCCACAGCTAGATGGACAGCCACAGATGCTTTAATTCTTTCAGACTATGATGCAAGCACAGTGGCATCAGACCGAGACATTGAGGCAGAGTTTGATGGCAGTACTAGAGAGGATACCTGTTACTACACCAGTTCTAACACCTGCACTAGCCCAGACAGATGGCACTGTAAGTTAGTTTCGACGGATGGGACCAGATACTTTCTCGAGCAATGAGACCATAGAGCAGATCTCTGACTGGGTTGCCAACACGGAGTTGTTACTAGAAGCTTCAAAACTATATCCAGACCTTTGGATGACCGCCGTGAGGGCCCAACTAAAAGACAACGTCCATCACTGGTGGGATTCTATTGAGCGTGGTATAGGCAAAAACTAGACTTAGGACCAGTTCCTAGAATACTTCAATATAAAGTATTTCCCAGCAACAGTCAGAAATGCCCTGTACTCCTAGTTCCTACATCTAGAACAGGAAAATATGACTGTTGACGCCTATGACACAGAGTTCAGCCACCTTAGCAGATTTTGTGCTGTCCTGATACCCAATGATCTAGAGAAGGCCCAGAGATTCTATCACGGCCTCACCTTCGAGCTACAGAGGTATACCACCGCACAGGCGAGGATTTCTTATGAAGAGGTTCTTTCAGAGGCGAGGGTCTAGGAGACCATCGGCAGAGAAGTAAGACGTTCCAGCACAACCACACCAGCCAGAGCCCAGCCCAGAGTAGGAGGACCGATCTATCATCCCGGAGCACAGACAAAGCAAAGGATAACGCCATACCAGCAAAAGGAGCTTCCAACTTGCTACCACTATGGTAAGAGAGGACATTACGAGAAGGACTGCAGAAAAAGACTGAGAACATGCCTGATTTGTGGATCAAACCAGCACCAAGTCCGAGACTGTCTATAGCGCAGAGAGGTAGCACCATCGGCCGGACAGAGGCCAGCAGTACCAGTTTAGAGGATACTACCCCCGCCAGGAGGTCAACGACCACCAGCACCTGAAGGATTTCAGAGGGGACCACCCTTAGCCCCACAGGAGGCACAGTTTGACCGAGCTCGACAGTAGATCAGAGGCCAGAGGCATGGACATGCCTTTGCACTAGCAGCTACAGAAGAGGAAATAGAAGGAAAAGCTATCACAGGTACCATTTTAGTTGTATTATTACCTGCAACTGCGTTGTTTGATTCTGGAGCTACCTTATCATTCATATCTAGTAGATTTATAATAATGCATAGAGTAGTTACTTCTTCCTTACCTAAGAGTTGGAAGATTCTTATCGGAGGAGGTATCATGCTGGTTACCAGCACTATTAGAACGTGCTCGGTAGTCGTATGTGGTAGAGAGATGAGAGTGCGCTTCTTGGTATTACCCATGCCGTACTTTGATGTTATGCTAGGCATGGACTGGTTAAGCCAGTCTAATGCTGTACTGAATTGCCGTAAGGGTAGCGTCACTTTTAGACCGCCAGATCAACCAGAGTTCAAGTACATGCGAGGGACCGTTGAACAAGGAGTAGGACAGATAGCTGGAGCTTACATGGCTATGGAGATGGTACCCCCACCGATAGTTGCAGAATTTGAGGATGTTTTTCCTGAAGAATTGCCAGGCTTACCACCAGATAGAGATATAGAGTTCACTATTGAGCTAGTACCCAGAGCAGCACCTGTATCTTCTAATGTATACCGATTGGCGAAGAAGGAACTAGATGAGCTGAAGCTACAATTAGAGGAGTTGCAGAGCAAGAGATTAATCCGTCCTAGTGTATCACCCTGGGGAGAACAAGTATTATTTATACCTAAGAAGGATGGAACAGTACGTATGTACATTGATTACAGAGCCCTTAATGCTTTTAACTATCAAGAACAAGTACCCCCTGCCACGAATTGATATTTTGTTCGACCAGCTGACAGGAGCATAAGTTTTCACAAAGATCGACTTAAGATCGGATTATCATCAAGTAAAGGTGTAAAAAGAAGACATTCAAAAGACAGCATTTAGGACTCATTATGGTCACTACGAGTTCTTAGTGATGCCTTTTAGGCTGACGAATGCGCCTATTGTATTTATGAACTTGATGAACGGAGTATTCCACCAATACTTAGACCGGTTCGTGGTAGTCTTCATCGACGAAATCTTAGTGTATTCAAAGAGCCATGAGGAGCACGAAGTGCACTTGAGACTAGTATTAGAGACACTGAGGAGAGAAAGACTTTATGTCAAGCTGAGAAAATATGAATTCCTTCTAGATCGTGTCGCATTCCTAGGACACATTATCTCAGGAGAGGGCATTTCAGTAGATCCGACGAAGATTTCATCAGTAGAGACATGGCCAACCCCTACCAATATCTCAGAAGTAAGGAGTTTCCTAGGACTTATCGGATATTATCGGAGGTTCATGGAGAAATTTGCGAAGATCACAGAGCCAATGACCCGCTTGACCCGTAAGGAGCAGGAGTTCACCTGGACAGGGGAGTGTCAGACAGTGTTCGATGAGCTAAAGAAGCGTTTGACTACAATACCTATCTTGACCATACCATCTGGACCCGAAGGATTCATGATCTATAGCGATGCATCCAAAAAAGGATTAGGATGTGTCTTGATGTAGCATAGGAAGGTTGTGGCCTATGTCTCTAGACGGTTGAGGACCCATGAGAAGAACTATCCCACCCACGACTTGGAGCTTGCAGCAGTGATCTTTGCTTTGAAGCTTTGGAGACACTACCTATATAAAGAAAGAGTAGAGATATTTACTGATCACAAAAGCCCAAAGTACATCTACACCCAGAAGGACCTTAACCAGAGGCAGAGAAATTGGCTCGAGGTGATGACGGACTTCGAGATTGAGCTACAGTACCATCCGGGAAAGGCCAACGTAGTAGCTGACGCGTTGAGCAGAAGACCTATAGCATTTTTCTTGACGACACAGCAACATCTATTGAGAGATCTAGAGCAGATAGGCATAAAAGTCGTTATGCCCGGAGTAGACGGACAATTATCGAGTTTTCAGTTGCAATCGACATTAGTGGAGAGGATCAAGGCTGCTTTGCCAACATATGCCAGATTCCAGAGGCTTAGACAGAGGACAGAGGTTGGAATATAGACAGGACTGCGTATACATAAAGACGGAATCTTAAGATGTGGAGATCATCTCTATATTCCAAATAGAGAGCTTCGACAGGAGTTGATGACATAAGCACACAGATCAACCTACTCTATTCATCCAGGAGGCACAAAGATGTACAGAGACTTGAGATAGTACTACTGGTGGCATGAAATGAAGAGGAAAATAGCTCATTTTGTGGCAAAGTGCCTAGTGTTTCAGCAAGTCAAGGCTGAGCATCAAAGATCTGCAGGATTGCTTCAACCGCGCCCTATACCGGAGTAAAAATGGGAGCATATCACTATGGACTTTGTTATGGGATTTTCGAGGAGTCCTAATGGTCGTAATACAGTATGGGTAATTATAGATAGACTCACCAAGTCTGCACACTTTTTACCCTTCAGAGTTGGGCAATCCACTTAGGTCCTAGCAGATATGTACATGAGGGAGATTGTGCGACTGTATGGAGTACCAGTTAGTATAGTGTCTAACAGGGATACGAGATTTATCTCTTACTTTTGGCGGAGTATGCAAGAGAGTCTCAGTACCCGCCTAAAGTTTAGCACATCGTATCACCCACAGACAGATGGCCAGTCAGAGCGCACCATTCAGACCTTGGAAGATATGTTAAGAGCGTGCATGCTAGATTTTAAAGGATCATGGGAAGACCATTTGTATTTGGTCAAATTTTTCTACAACAATAGTTATCAAGCGAGCATCCAGATTGCTCCCTATAAAGCGTTGTATGGAAGGAAGTATCGTTCCCAGTATGTTGGAGTGATATAGGCGAAAGACAGATTCTGGGGCCCGAGTTGGTTGTTCATATAGTAGAAAAGGTGAAAAAGATCCAAGTACACCTACGAGCAGCATAGGACAGACAAAAGCATTGTATGAATGCACATCGATGACCCTTAGAGTTCCAGGTTGGAGATCACGTATTTCTAAAGATCTCGCCTACTCGAGAGACTATCAGATTTGGTGTCAAAGGAAAGCTGAGTCCCCCTCTGACCATTGTGTAATCTTAGATACTTGTCATTTGAATTTAATTAGAATTAATGTGCGATAATTATATGTATCCCTCTGACCATTGTGTAATCTTAGATACTCGTCATTGCATCACATCTTAGCTATGTGATATTCGGGGATAAAGAATGTCTAGCTTACTGTATTTAACCTATTTAAATTGAGGCCAATTTTACCCCAAGAAGAACTTAACCAAGCCTACATACACTCTTTCGCATGGACCAGCCCCACCCCAACAAGGTCGGACAGGCCCAAGTCTCTAGGCCAGCCCATCAACTTGCCATATAAATATACATGTTCCCTATATTAAACCCTAAAACTCACTATTCATCACCCTTCATTCAAACCCTAGCCGACCCTTTTCCACCCAAGCATCCTTCCCTATATAGTACCTCAAATCCTGATCCGACCGGGATGTGCACTATATAATTGGGCTTGTGGCTAGTCCGTCTGAGTCGTAGCTTAGATCTTCGGCATCTTCTTATCACGGACGAAATACGATGATCATTTTTAACTCATGAAAAGGCCTCTATTAAAACGAGTCCAATAGTTTTTGTGTTTGATTGCTTTATTTTCTTGATTGCCGCTTTGGGATTTTGATTTTGTGTTGCTTTCGATTTGCTTAGTTTTTGCTGCAGGTTTTATCGTTTGGAGCTTTGATTCTTGTGGAGTTCAGCAAGGAAGGATAGGCAAGAATTCTAATTGGTGCCCGTGCTGTTGCAGGTCTACGTAACTGACGCTTGATCATCACTAGGCGGTATTCTTGTTTCAGTAAACCTTTTCCCTTAACCAGTGAGTAGTTTGGACCCTTCTTTCTTACTTCTTTATGCCGACATCTCTAATGTTTCAAACGTTCACTCAATGATGCCCGGTTGGACGCCTAGAAAATCCTTAGCAATAATGCATGCCAGCTACTAAGAAAGAAACATGGGAATTGTAGACTAATTTTACTATATGCTTGCACACCTTATAACTTGAGTTTGTTTATAAAGAAAATTGGTTGTTGGTTGCGGCCTGGTGCCTCGGATAGAGTTTGGACCTATGGGATACCAAAATTGGAACACCGCTTGAGAAAATATGAACTGTTGCATAAGAGATATATTGCTGCTTTACTTCTTTTGTTTATTTTGATGCATTATATGATATATGAATTGTTCATGCATTTGTATGGTCTGGGATAACTTGTGCACAAGATTTGGCATTTCCTCAAATTATATTCCGAGGCACTGGAACCGTATCGATCCGGAGGAAAATATTTGATTCGTGCTAGTCATGGTGCATTGTGGGACCTACAACAGGGCTTGCTACCCGGGCTGATAGGGTGCACCGCTAATGCAATTGGAATAAGTCCCTAAAGTGTCGATCACACCAATGACCGCATAGAATAGAACATATGCTAATTTATTGTCTTGTGCAGATGGTAAGTATACTTGTGTTTCATTGCAGGGAAAGGTGTGCATCAGTTGAGTAAGCAACCGATGTACTGGTTGGATTTGATGTTATTTTCATTCCTATCAAAACATGCAACTGATATGAATTGAATTTACTTGCTTCTCTATAGAAAGATTATCTTAATGCATGCTCGCCCCTAATAAGCTAGTATCGATTTGGTCGAGTGGGTTCATCCCGCTCACTAGTACAAGTTGAGTACTGACCCACATTGTGGGCATCTATTTCATGTGCTCAGACGGCACAACGCTAGTGGATAGACAAGGAGGCGTTAGGAGCACCTCTATTTTGAAGAATAGTTGGAGTCAGTTTATTGTGGAGACTTGGACTTTCAATCTATACAAGGGCGTAATGTATGAACGACGTGGACCATCTGATGGAGCACGCCCTGCCTTTTGAGTTATCTTTTGTAATGCAAATCAAGTAGCCGAGAGGCGCATCAATGTAAATTCTATGTAAATTACTCTGAATTATCAATGAAAAAGCATGTTTCTTCCTGCACTTGTGTTTAAATATCTATGAAAGTATTTTCTAAATTGTGTTTCAAAATGGGTTCCTATCACTACAAGTTCTTGCCTTGTACGAGCGCAACTCCAGGCTCGTACGACATCATGCCCCAGCGAGGACGAATTTGGTTCCATAAAGGATCCAGCGAGGACGATCGACCCTTTTGGGATCGGGATGTGACATATTGGTATCATAGCACGGCTTCACTTCCTTGGGATATCAAAAGATTATATAGGAGTTTGATGGCCTCTCAATTGAGTTGTGTTCGCCATCCGCTGCATAAGATGAGTCGCATATACAATGAGCCCATAGATATAAAATCTATCATTTTTGGAGTGTTGACAAGCTACTCTCTTTTGTAGCCATGGCAAAGAAAAATACTATAACTGCCAGCAGTGCTCAGCCCATTCAGAGCGATCCAGCAAGTTCTGGAGAATCCGGAGGAGCGGGTTCTACCGATATGGCCGAACGGCTTATGCATCTCATGGAGGTGCAGCAACAACAAGCCGTTACTCAACAGGCACAGTTTGCTGCTCAACCAAAGCAGATGGATACCATGATGCAACTGATTGCATCCTTGGTACCCAGCAACGGGGGAGCTACAGTGACGCCTGTCACACCGCCGGCTGTGGCGGTAGAGGATGAGTCAGAAGAAACTTAGCCTCCAGCTAGGAACACCTGCCGTACAGCAGAGTTCACTAAAATGCATCCACCAACGTTCAACGGACGAGCAGAACCGGACATGGTGATGGGATAGATTGCAAAGCTGGAAGGACTCTTTAATCTGGTTGGCATTAGGGGATCCAAGCGAGTAGCCTATGCATCGGTTCAATTGGAACTGCGTGCGTATGATTGGTGGAAAGCCACTAAGCAAGAAATTTATGATGCCAATCCTAACTGCAAAATCACCTGGGAAATATTCAAATCTGCCTTTATTGAACAATATTTTCCCTGAGCCATGCGACAACAGAAAGAAGACGATTTTAGCAACCTGGTACAAGGAAGTTTGTCTGTTGACGATTATGATTCAGTATTTTCTAAACTGTCTAAGTTTGCTGGGAACTTCTTGCCTAACTAGCAGGCGTGGTGCTATCATTTTTAGAAAAGTTTGAATGACGATCAGCGTAGGGACGTCATCAACCAGAAATGTCAAACCTATAGGAAATGTTATTAAGCTGCCCTGAATAACTAGCAGATCTTTGGGCGCTATCCCCAAAGGTCGATGTGCAAACCCCTCATACCAACAACAACAAGCGTCCTCAGAAAATGGGAGGGTCTGGAGCACGAAAGCGTTCGCACACATCAGAACACAGGGGTCCATCCCAGGCATTGTACTGCAACAGGTGCGACAGATTAGGGCATCGAGTGAATAAATGTCAGGTTACTGGATGTTTTAAATATGGTCGTATAGGCCACAAACATTTTAACTATCGGGAGGGCAAACCGAATCAGAACAACGGGAATGAGAACAAAAAAAATCAAAACAAGGGGCCTCCAGCAAGTAATGCCAATGATGTGCCAGTGAACCCACAACGCCAGGGTGCTCAAGGCCGAGTCTATGCACTGACTCAGGATGAGGCATCTGTATCCGATACTATTGTGACAGGTACTTTACTTTTCAAAGAATTGCCCGCTAGAGTCTTATTTGATTCAGGTTCTATGCATAGTTTTATATCTGCTAATTTTACTGTTGAGCATAAATTAGCTTCTACTCCTTTAAATATAAATCTTTGCGTGAGTACCTCTTCGGGAGTCGACATATCCGCCCATGCGATCTGTAGGGATGGTTATATTTGTATCGGAGGAAGAAAGCTTTCCTTAGATGTCATTGTACTAGACATTAAGGATTATGATATTATTCTCGGTATGGACTGGTTGGGTGCTTGCCATGCAACAATCGAGTGTGCGGAGAAGTGAGTCATATTCCGTCTACCCGGTGAGGCAGACTTCTACTATTCGTGCAGCGCTGCACCGAAGACGGCAATGGTGATATCAGCAATTTTGGCTAGACGTATGTTGCATTCGGGCTGTGAAGGGTACTTAGCTTCTGTTCGAGACACCCGACAGGAAAGTATAGATGCAGCTCAGGCTGAAGTCATAGCAGATTTCCTCGACGTGTTCCCGGATGAGCTGCCTGGAATGCCACCTGATCGTGAGATCGAATTCAGCATTGACACTTTTTCGGATTCGCGACCGATATCAAAGGCACCTTATCGAATGGCCCCAGCAGAGCTGAAGGAACTTAAGGTCCAGTTATAAGATTTGTTGGACCGAGGATACATTCGTCCAAGCCTTTCTCTGTAGGGCACTCTAGTATTGTTCGTAAAAAAAAAGGATGGATCCATGCGGATGTGTATTAACTACCGAGAACTGAATAAGGCGATCGTGCAGAACCAGTACCTATTGCCAAGGATAGATGACTTGTTTAATCAGCTGCAAGGTACAACAGTTTTCTCTAAAGTTGATCTCAGGTCAAGGTATCACCAGTTGAAAATCAAATCAGATGATGTTCAAAAATCTGCATTCAGGACCCGATACGGATACTATAAATTTCTTGTGATGTCATTCGGCTTGACGAACGCCCCTGCAGCTTTCATGGATATGATAAACCGCGTATTTTGGCCGTTCGTTGACTAGTTTGTGGTCGTGTTCATTAACGATATACTAATCTATTCCAAGAACGAGGCAGAGCATAAGAAACACCTGAAGATCATGCTGTAGACATTATGAGAGCATCAGTTGTTCGCTAAGCTCAGCAAGTGTAAGTTCTGGTTGAACAGCGTGGTGTTCCTTGGTCATGTCATCTTGGTAGAAGGCGTCATCGTAGACCCAAAGAAAATAGAGACGGTGGTGGACTGGAAGCAACCTACGTCAGCTAGCAAAGTTTGAAGCTTTCTGGGCCTAGCGGGATACTACCGTAGGTTCGTGAAAGATTTTTCTAAACTGGTCTCGCCTTTGAATCGCCTTACTCAGAAAGGGATTGCATACAAATGGGGTGATGACTGCGAACCCAGCTTTCGGGAACTTAAGCGGCGTCTTATTTCAGCTTTGATTCTTGCACTTCCAGATAGGGTAGAGGAGTTTCAGATATACAGCGATGCTTCAGGACTCGGCTTAGGGTGTGTGCTCATACAAAGGGACAAGGTAATATCGTACGCCTCCAGGCAACTGAAGCCGCACGAGAAAAACTACCCAACACATGACTTAGAATTGGCAGCAATTGTGTTTACACTGAAGTTATGGAGGCATTATCTTTATGGTGTTGCTTACAAAATCTTCACAGATCACAAGATCCTCAAGTATCTATTCACCCAACAGGAACTGAACCTCCGACAATGACGCTGGCTAGAACTGATTAAGGACTATGATCTAACGATCGTATATACACCGGGCAAGGAAAACGTCATTGCTGATGCTCTGAGTCGAAAGCACCTTGGCTCGTTATCTATAAACAATTGTTTACTTCAAGATCTTGAGGCAATGGGCATCGAGTTTTGAGTTCGGCATCAAGAAGTGCAGCTGGCACCACTCCATCTTGAACTGAGTTTACGTGATAGAATCAAATCTGCTCAGGAAGGCGATCAGCTCCTAGCAAAGGTACGCGAACTGATCTCGGCAAGAAAGATGTCTGACTTTGTAGCAGGCGAAGATGGGGCCTTACAGATGAAAGGAAGGCTATGTGTTCCTAGCGACCCAGAACTCCGAAGGGAAATTATGGCAGAAGCACACTACGCGAAGTATTCTTTGCATCCAGGGAGCACTAAGATGTACAAGGACTTACCTGGGACCTTCTGGTGGCACGGTATGAAACAAGATGTGGCGACCTTTGTGTCACAGTACATGGCATGTCAACAGGTGAAAGCTGAACATCAGAGGCCCAGCGGGGAGCTGTAGAACCTCACTATTCGCGAGTGAAAATGGGACAACATCACTATAGATTTCATTGTGAGATTTTTGAAGATGCCGTAGGGGCATAATGTGATTTGGGTCAAAGTTGATCGTTTGACCAAATCAGCCCACTTTGTACCTATAAAAGTTACTTGGAGCATCGATCGGTTAGCACAGATTTATATAGACGAGATTGTTCGATTGCACGGAGTACCTTCCTCAATCGTCTCTGACCTTGACAGACGTTTCTTATCTTGTTTCTGGACTAGCCTAATGTCTGCATTGGGAACCAAGCTACAGTTCAGTACCGTATACCACCCCCAAACTGATGGCCAGACAGAAAGGACAAATCAGATACTTGAAGACATGTTACGGCTGTGTACAATTGATTTGAAGACTAGTTAGGACACGCACCTTCCATTGGCGGAGTTCACATACAACAACAGCTACCAATCGAGCATCCAGATGGCACCGTACGAAACACTATATAGGTGCAAGTATTGATCTCCAATCTATTGGGATAAAGTCAGCGAGCGGCAGGTACTCGGGCCAGAGCTGGTAGAGCAGGCAGTTGAGAAAGTTTGCTTGATTCAGGAAAGACTCCGCACAGCACAGAGTCGACAAAAAAGTTATACTGATGCCCATCGAAGACCTTTGGAGTTCATGGTCGGGGATCATGTCTTCTTCAAAGTGACGTCGATGCGTGGGGTGATATGTTTCGGCGTGAAGGGCAAACTGAGTCCCAGGTTTGTCGGCCCCTTTGAGATACTGGAACGAGTGGCAGTTATGGCATACCGGATTGCACTACCTCCCGACTTGGCTGAAGTATATGACGTATTCCATGTTTCTCAACTTCGGAAGTATGTGTATCACCCGAGTCATATGGTTAGTTTTGAACAATTGGAACTACGCACAGACTTGTCGTACTCAGAGGAGCTTGTACAGATTTTAGACCTGAAGGAAAAAGTACTTCGCAACCGTACGATATCCTTGGTTCGCGTGTTGTGGTAGAACCATTCAGTTGGGGAATCAACTTAGGAGATAGAATTGGAGATGAAGGAGAAGTATCCTTCGTTGTTCATTCAGTCGGAGGTAGGGCCTTGTTCTTAAGTTTTGGGACGAAACTTTTTCTTAGTGGTATATTATGTAGTGCCTCAAATCTCGATCCAACCGGGATGTGCACTATATAATTGGGCTTGTAACTATTCTGTCTGAGTCATAGCTTAGATCTTCGGTATCTTCTTGCTACGGATGAAATACGATGATCCTTTCCAACTCATGAAAAGGCCTCTATTGAAACGAGTCCAATAGTTTTCGTGTTTGGTTGCTTGGTTTTCTTGATTGCTGCTTTAGGATTTTGATTTGGTGTTGCTTTCGATTTGCTTAGTTTTTGCTGCTGGTTTTATCATTTAGAGCTTTGATTCTTGGAGAGTTCGGCAAGAAAGGATAGGCAAGAATTTTAATTGGTGCTCGTGCAGTTGCAGGTCCGCGTAACTGACGCTTGATCGTCGCTAGACGGGATTCCTTATTTCAGCAACCTTTTTTCTTAACCAGTAAGTAGTTTGGACCCTTCTTTCCTACTTATTCATGCCCACATCTCTAATGTTTCAAATGTTCACTCGATGAAGCCCGGTTGGACGCCTAGGAAATCCTTAGCCACAATGCATGCCAGCCACTAAGAAAGGAACATGGGAATTGTAGACTAATTTTACTATATGCTTGCACACCTTATAACTTGAGTCTGTTTATAAAGGAAATAGGTTGTTGGTTGTGGCCTGGTACCTCGGATAGAGTTTGGACCTATGGGATACCAAAATCGGAACACCGCTTTGAACTATTGCATAAGAGATATATTGCTGTATTACTTCTTTTGTTTATTTCGATGCATTGTATGATATATGAATTATTTATACATTTGCATGGTCTGGGACAACTTGTGCACAAGGTTTGGCATTTCCTCGAAATGACATTCCGGGGCACTGGAACCGCATCGATCCGGAGGAAAATATTTGATTCGTGCTAGTCACGATGCATTGTGGGACCTCCAGCAGGGCTTGCTACCCAGGCTGATAGGGTGCGCCGCTAATGCTTGGAATAAGTCCCTAAGGTATTGATCACACCAATGACCGCATAGAATAGAACACATGCTAATTTATTGTCTTGTGCAGATGGTACGTATACTTGTGTTTTGTTGCAGGGAAAGGCGTGCATCGGTTGAGTAAGCCACCGATGTACTAGTTGGATTTGATGTTATTTTCATTCCTATCAAAACATGCAACTGATATGAATTGAATTCACTTGCTTCTCTATAGAAAGATCATCTTAATACATGCTCGCCTCTAATAAGCTAGTATCAATTTAGTCGAGTGGGTTCATCCCGCTTACCAGTATAAGTTGAGTACTGACCTACGTTGTGGGCATCTATTTCAGGTGCTCAGATGGCACAACGCTAGTGGATAGACGAGGAGGCGTTAGGAGCACCTCTATTTTGAAGTATAGTTGGAGTCAGTTCATTTTGGAGGCTTGGACTTTTAATCTATACAAGGACATAATGTATGAACGATGTGGACCATCTAATGGAGCGCGCCCTACCTTTTAAGTTATCTTTTGTAATGCAAATCAAGTAGCCGAGAGGCGCATCAATGTAAACTTTATGTAAATTACTCTGAATTATCAATGAAAAAGCATGTTTCTTCTTGCACTTGTGTTCAAATATCTATGAAAGTATTTTCTAAATTGTGTTTCAAAATGGGTTCCTATCACTGCAACTTCTTGCCTTGTACGATCGTAACTCTAGGCTCGTACGACATCACGTCCCAGCGAGGACGAATTTGGTTCCGTAAAGGATCTAGCGAGGACGATCGACCCTTTCGGGATCGGGGCGTGACACCCTACACCGACCGGACGACACATTAGCTACCTCACCGCAAATACTGCCCCTCCACGACCGGACCATCGTGCCAACCGCCCATAACCGCTGGCACCGGCTGCAACCACCACCATCACAACCTTCCATCTAACCCGACACCATCGCCAAACCCGACTGTTTTTAGCCGGACACCACCGCCAGCACCCCCGACCACCACAATCCGATGGAGAATAACCTCCCACACGGCCTGACCCTCACCCAGGCGCAGTCCCCCGCCGGATAGGCCGCTGTCGCTGCCGCCACCGCCACCGCTGCACGGCTGCTGCGACTATTGTAGTTGTTGTGACTGCCGCTGCCGCTGCATTTCACCGTCGTCGACGCCGAAGCTCCACTCACCGGAGGATGGCCAACCAGCAGGCAGACCCCCCCTAGTTCCATCGATCAGGTACTCGTTCACCAACCCTTTCTTTCTTGTATCCTATCGTCATTTCTTTGTATCATTGTGTCGCTTATGGACACAAATTAAATAACAGTAACCTATAGTTGAGAATGCATGAATGTTGATTAAATTAAATACATTAGTAATTGCCCTAAGGTTATGACCTATTATCAAAGACTAGAAATTTACCTGAAAACCTGGTCATAAACCAAGTATGATGGAAAACAAGGACATGTATTCGTACAGAACAGAGATAGTTGGTAACTCATAACTTAGTAATTTATTGTCTCAGGGCACACGATAACCGAGGATAAAATACGTGTACATCCTAGCTACGTGCACACATGACGCTGTATTCGATCAGCCGTGAACTTGCGACAGTATCCAAAAGTAGCATCGTAGTCGTGTGTATATATTGCTTAGTGTCTGATGTCAGCATTTGCTATATTATATTGTGTGTTTAGGGTCACTGGATTAGTCAGGAGACACTGCAGGAACCGGCTTCTAGCATTCACAGGTTGAGGACTCAAGCAAGATACCTTGCCATAATTACTGTCTAATTTAAATTATGCATATGTTGTATTGTATCCTTGTTGCTTTTCTTTTATACAACCGTGCGCATCCGAGATTGACTCGGGTGCATTCGACGGATACGTCGATGATTAGTGTACTTGATCTAATCATTAGCAGACTCACCCCTTTGGAGGATACCCAGGTATCTCCTGAGACCTGACACTCTTGCACGTTTTACAGTAATAAATTTATATTGGGATGCGGGTTCGCGTACTCGACTAGCTATCGGTGCGTGTGACCTACATCACGGTTAGTACGTAATTCATGATTATTTATATTAGTAGAGACTTGGCATATAGATACGTGGTATGCAGGTCGAGTATTCGACTTGTGTATCTACATGGGTCATGGAGAACATTAGTAGGCATATACACCCATTGGAATCTGTAGCATCCACAGGAGCTACGGATCCAATGACTCCCTTTATACTGCTGCCACGTTCTTCGGAGCGATATGGACGATATAATGTACTACTGTAACGTTCTTCGGAGGGCTATAGACGATATACTGCACTGCTGTCACGCTCTTTGGGGTGTTGGAAGTAATGTCTATGCCTACCCATACGTACCAAAGTTGTCCTCATATTGCATTCACTTAGATGGTTAGCACACCCTTTATCGTATTTATTTTATTCAGTATTTATATATGACATGCTTCTATGTATCTTGTTACGTCCCTCTGAGGACCTGGTATCTTTTCAGATTTGGACGAGGCATATTATCCCACGGTGTACGGCCCAGGACAGGAGATGAGGTATGCTACCGAGAAGGAGTTAGAGGTGCTACCGTTAGAGTTTTCGTGATCACTTGGTAGGCCTTCTGCCTAGGATTGGGAGCATCATTATCTAGTCAGCCGATGCCCTAGTTATTATTTTTTATCTATCATTTCAGTATTTTATTTCGTCATAGTAGTGGGTTTGTCCCCACCATACATTCTTGGTTGTACTATAATATTTGAGACTGGCGTTTATCTTCCAGCATTTATTATGAGTACATTCTTGTTGTTTATATTATGGATGAGATTAGATTAATTATTGTTGATTTATATGGGACATGCTAGTATTTAGGACAGTGTAGCACTCTTTGTTAGGATCTATTAAATTGGGATATCCTCGGAGATGTGACAGCTGACTATTGCCACGTGTCCTAGTCCCATGTATTTTAGGACTGGGGCGTGACATAGTTTTAGTGGGGGCCCATACAGGTCTTCTTTATCGCTTGTGGTATGGTAACATACCCAGCGAGCCTGCAATAGGATAGAAATTTCTAGGTTTCATCCACTTTGATTGCGTCTTTGAACTTCTTTTGTATTACTTCTAAATATCTACATCCTGTTTGCTTGATTTTGTACTCTTTTTAATGAAATCATGTCTCTTGCAGCAAGATGAACTTGTGCAGTGGACAAGGATCATCCAGTGTCGTGGGGCCAACCGACACTACCCAAGGAGAGAAGGTACCCCAAGGACTACCTGGAGGGCAACCACCTTTATAGGCCCCGTTGATACCTTGGCACGAGACTTCTCAGGGCGATCCTATCCAGCAGCCCGAGGGACAGACTTCACAGACGATCCCTACACAATATTTTGAGGGCCAAACTTCAGGAGCTACACCAATGCCGCAGACCGAGAGGCCGACATCTGAGGAGACACCTACCGCACAACCAGAGGTTCCATTACCAGCACCTCCACCTTATCCATCCCAGATGCCACAGCTAGATGGACAGCCATAGATGCTTCAGTTCTTTCAGACTATGATGCAAGCACAGTGGCATCAGACCGAGACATTAAGGCAGAGTTTGATGGCAGTACTAGAGAGAACACATGTTACAACACCAGTACCAGCACCTGCATCAGCCCAAATAGGTGGCACTGTAAGATGGTTCTGACAGATGGGACCAGATACTTTCTCGGGCAATAAGACCATAGAGCAGATCTCTGATTGGGTCGCCAACACGGAGATGTTACTAGAAGCTTCACAGCTACATCCAAACCTTTGGATGACCACCGTGAGGGCCCAACTAAAAGGCAATACCCATCATTGGTGGGATTCTATTGAGCGCAGTGTAGGCAAGAACCAGACTTGGGACCAGTTCCTAGAATACTTCAATGCGAAGAATTTTCCAGCAACAGCCAGAAATGTCCTGTACTCCCAGTTTCTAAATCTAGAACAGGGAAATATGATTGTTGACCCCTATAACACGGAGTTTAGTCGCCTTAGCAGATTTGGTGTTGTCCTGATACCCAATGATCTAGAGAAGGCCCAGAGATTCCATCACGGCCTTACCTTTGAGCTACAGAGGTAACCACCGCACAGGCGAGGATTTCTTATAAAGAGGTACTTTCAGAGGCGAGGGTCCAGGAGGCCATCAACAGAGGAACAAGACGTTCCAGCACAACCATACCAGCCAGAGCCCAGCCCAGAGTAGAGGACCGATCTGTCATCCCGGAGCACAGACACAGCAGAGGACAACGCCATACCAGGAAAAGGAGCTTCTGACTTGCTACCACTGTGGTAAGAGAGGATATTACGAGAAGGACTGCAGAAAGAGACTGAGGACATGCCTGATTTATGGATCAAACTAGTACCAAGTTTGAGACTGCCCACAGCGCAGAGAGGCAGCACCACCGGCTGGACAGAGTCCAGCAGCACCAGTTCTGAGGATACTACTCCCTCCAGGAGGTCAACGACCACCAGCATCTAAAAAATTTCAGAGGGGACCACCCTTGGCCCCACAGGAGGTACAGTTTGACCGAGCTCGACAGCAGACCGGAGGGCAGAGGCACGGACAGGCCTTTGCACTAGCAGCTATAGCGGAGGAAACAGAAGGAGAAGCTATCACAAGTACCATTTTAGTTGCCTCATTACCTACAACTGCGTTGTTTGATTTTGGAGCTACCTTATCATTCATATCTAGTAGATTTGTAGCAATGCATAGAGTAGCTACTTCTCCCTTACCTAAGAGTTGGAATATTCTTACCGGAGGAGGTATCGTGCCGGTTGCCAACACTATTAGAACGTGCTTGGTAGTCGTATGTGGTAGAGAGATAAGAGCGTACTTCTTGGTATTACCCATACCGTACTTTGATGTTGTGCTAGGCATGGACTGGTTAAACCAGTATAATATCGTACTGAATTGCCGTAAGAGTAGCGTCACTTTTAGATCGCTATATCAACCAGAGTTCGAGTACATGTGAGGGACCATCGAACAAGGAGTAGGACAGATAGCTGGAGCTTACATAGCTATGGAGATGGTACCCCCATCAATAGTTACAGAATTTGAGGATATTTTTCCTGAAGAATTGTCAGGCTTACCACCAGATAGAGACATAGAGTTCACTATTGAGCTAGTACCCAGAGCAGCAACTGTATCTTCTAATGTATACCGATTGGCAAAGAAGGAACTAGATGAGCTGAAGCTACAATTAAAGGAGTTACAGAGCAAGGGATTTATCCATCCTAATGCATCACCCTGGGGAGCACCAGTGTTATTTGTACTAAGAAGGATATAACAGTACATATGTGCATTGATTATAGAGCCCTTAATACTTTGACTATCAAGAACAACTACCCCATGCCACGAATTGATGATTTGTTCGACCAGATGACAGGAGCAGTAGTGTTCACAAAGATCGACTTGAGATTGGGTTATCATCAAGTAAAGGTGCGCAGAGAAGATATTCAAAAGACAGCATTTAGGACTCGTTATGGTCACTAGTGATGCCTTTTGGACTGACGAATGCGTCTGCTGTATTTATGAACTTGATAAACAGAGTATTCCACTAATATTTAGACCAGTTCATGGTAGTCTTCATCGACGACATCTTAGTGTATTCGAAGAGCCACGAGGAGCACGACGAGCACTTGAGACGATGCTGAGGAAAGAAAGACTTTATGCCAAGCTGAGCAAATATGAGTTCCTCCTAGATCGTGTCGTATTCCAAGGACACGTTATCTCAGGAGAGGGCATTTCAGTAGATCCGGTGAAGATTTCATCAGTAGAGACATGGCCAACCCCTACCAATGTCTCAGAAGTAAGGAGTTTCCTAGGACTTGTCGGATATTACCGGAGGTTCATGGAGAACTTCGCGAAGATCACAAAGCCAATGCCCCGCTTGACCCATAAGGAGCAGGAGTTCACCTGGACAGAGGAGTGTCAGACAACGTTCGATGAGCTAAAGAAGCATTTGACTATGGCACCTGTCTTGACCATACCATCTGGACCCGGAGGATTCGTGATCTATAGTAATGCATCCGGGAAATGATTAGGATGTGTCTTGATACAACATGGGAAGGTTGTGGCTTATGCCTCTAGACAGTTGAGGACCCATGAGAAAAACTATCCCACCCACGACTTGGAGCTTGCAGCAGTGATCTTTTCTTTGAAGCTTTGGAGACACTACCTAAATGGAGAAAGAGTAAAGATATTCACTGATTACAAAAGCCTAAAGTACGTCTAAGCCCAGAAGGACCTTAAACAGAGGCAGAGATGTTGGCTAGAGGTGATGACGGACTTCAAGATTGAGCTACAGTACCATACAGGAAAGGCCAACGTAGTAGCTAACACGTTGAGCAGAAGACCTATGGCATTTTTCTTGACTACACAGCAACATCTATTGAGAGATCTAGAGCAGATGGGTATAGAAGTCGTTATGCCCGGAGTAGACGAATAGTTGTCGAGTTTTCAGTTACAATCGACATTAGTGGAGAGGATCAAGGCTGCTTTGCCAACAGACACCAGATTCCAAAGGCTTAGACAGAGGACAAAGGCCAGAATACAGACTGGACTGTATATACATAAAAATGGAACCTTGAGATGTGGATATCGTCTCTATGTTCCAAATGGAGAGCTTTGGCAGGAGTTGATGATAGAAGCACACAGTTCAACCTACTCTATTCATCCAGGAGGCACGAAGATGTACAGAAACTTGAGACTATACTACTGGTGGCATGGAATGAAGAGGAAAATAGCTCATTTTATGGCGAAGAGCCTGGTGTGTCAGCAAGTCAAGGCTGAGCATCAGAGATCTGCAGGATTTCTTTAACCGCTCCCTATACCGGAGTAGAAATGGGAGCATATCACTATGGACTTTGTTACGTTCTTTTCGAGGAGTCCTAATGGTCGTAATGTAGTATGGATAATTATATATAGACTCACCAAGTCCATACACTTTTTATCCTTCAGAGTTGGGCAATCCACTGAGGTCCTAGCAGATATGTACATGAGGAAGATTATGCAACTGCATGGAGTACCAGTTAGTATAGTGTCTGACAGGGATATGAGGTTTACCTCTTACTTTTGGTGGAGTATGCAAGAGAGTCTCAGTACCTGCCTGAAGTTTAGCATATTGTATCACCTACAGACAGATGGCCAGTCAGAGCGCACGATTCAGACCTTGGAAGATATGTTAAGAGCGTGCATGCTAGATTTTGGAGGATCATGAAAGGACCATTTGTATTTAGTCGAATTTTCCTACAATAATAGATATCAAGCAAGCATCCAGATGGCTCCCTATAAAGCGTTGTATGGAAAAAAAGACAGTTTCTGGGGCTAGAGTTGGTTGTTCATACAGTAAAAAAGGTAAAGAAGATCCAAGGACACCTACGAGCAGCACAGGACAGACAGAAGTATTGGACGAATGTGCATCGACGACCCTTAGAGTTCCAGGTTGGAGATCATATATTTCTAAAGATCTCGCTTACTCGAGGGACTATCAGATTCGGGGGCAGAGGAAAGCTGAGTTTGAGGTACATCGGACCATTCGATATGTTAGAACGCGTCGGAGAGGTTGCTTACAGGTTAGCCTTGCCGTAGACTTTAGAAGGAGTCTATGACGTCTTCCATGTATCTCAGCTGAGGAGGTACATACCAGATCCTGTAACGCCCCGCTCCGCGCCGGCGTTATGTATCAAGGTGAGTGGGCAGAACTTCGTTCTCTGATTCTTGCACGCCTTAATAATAACCTGTGTTTTTGCTTGCAATATTTTCATAAGAGAATGATAGAACCTGCCTTGCATGTTAATGAACGAACTCACCTAGCTTGTCTTTGAATCATTGCCTGCTTAACGAGAATCCTGATCGCTTGCTTAGAGTGCATGAACATGTTCACTATCGTCTATGCTTCGAGAGAACCATATTGTGCCTGAACGTGTTCAAGTGATAAGTCGGATTACCCCGCAACAAGGATTGTATTCTGATGGTTCATCTCGTCTGCATACTAGAGTTTATTTGATAGTGTTCCATGCATTCGCACGCGGTCGGACAATGGCTTTTGGTGGAGAACTGAACTGCATGCGTCATAGCCACCATGGGTCACAGCTGCCATTAGCATCAGAGAATGAGTCATTGGTACGCTGTTCCACCAGCTGCCAATCCTGAGATACTCGGGGACCGCCCTGCATATAGCTAAGTCATTGTGTTGGCTTGGATAGTGACTGCCCCTAAGAATGTGCATTGTGTGTCTAGCTTTGCATCTGACCCTGGAATCGCACGAGACACGCTGCGCACACCCTAAAACATGAACGGTTTGCTTGCTTGCATATTCAATATGAAACTCTGTTTCCAAACATGTTTCCAAACAAGTAAATCGACTCTGCTAGAACTGCATGAAACGAACCTAGGTAAAACTAGTAAGATCACTAGTAATGTAATATTTTATAACATGATTACTTAGTGCCTGTTTGAGTGAATGCTTGTTTCTGTTCAGTTGATTTATCTCACCAGTACTTGTATAAAGTGCTGACCCACCAACAGTTTACTTGCTTGCAGGTACTGTATCGTCCGAGGAAGCGATAGGCGTACCACAGTCCCGAAGACCCGGAATCCTGGTTTCGATTGTTGCCCCGAGAATGCTATCATATAAGGGGGCATAATGTATGGAACGAACGTGTGCCTTTGCTAAAGGAAACCCAAGTTGCCTCGATTGTCCCGAACACTCAGTTGGCTAATGCATTGCATTGCAACAAGTCCCTTTCCGCTGCTAACTCGATTGATGCGATGATAGCCAACTATCAACTTAAACGATTGGCCTTGCACGGACGTAACCCCAGGCCCGTGCGGCATCACGTCCCCCGAAAGCTCGAACGGGCCATTCGCTTGGCTCCCTTCCTCCCTCGCACCCGCGGGGCGGGTGCGGTAATTTGCGTCCGGCGCGCCGAGGCACGGTGATTCGTGCCCGGTTCATTAATTCCTGGCCGCACGGGGCAGGGCAGGGCCGAGCGGCGGCCCGAACGGGTCCGGGGCGTGACAGATCCGAGTCATGTACTTGACCATTCAGAGATCACAATTGCCCCGAGTTTATCTTACCAAGAGGAGCCTATTGAGATCCTGGACAGGAGCGAAAAGGTACTGCAAGGTCAGACTATACCCCTAGTTCGTGTCGCATGGAGACATCATGCACCAGGCGAGTCGACCTGGGAATGCGAGGAGGATATTAGACAGCGCTATCCCAATCTCTTCGAAGGACTAGGTATGTATTAGCATTTTAAATTCAGTCAGTATTTCTTACCATACGTATGTGTTTAATTTTGAGGACGAAATGCTCTAAGGAGGGTAGATTGTAAACCCCTTCGACCAATTTAGGGTTTGATTTGAATTAAATCGAGAGACTAGAATTTATTTAAATTTAATTAGAATTAATCTGTAGCAATTATTTGTACCCCTCTGACCATTGTATAATCTTAGATACTCATCATTGTGTCACATCTTAGCTACGCGATATTCGAGGAAAAAGAACGTCTAGCGTACTGCATTTAACCTATTTAAATTGAGGCCAATTTTACCCCAAGCAGAAATTAACCAAGCCCATATACACTCTTTCGCATGGACCAGCCCCACCCGAACAAGGTCGGATAGGCCCAAGTCCCTAGGCCAGCCCATCAACCCCCCATAAATATACATGTTCCCTACATTAAACCCTAAAACTCACTATTCATCACCCTTCCTTCAAACCCTAGCCGACCCTTTCCACCCGAGCACCCTTTCCTACACCGACCGGATGATACCTCAACCACCTCGTCGCAGGCACTGCCCCTCCACGACCGGACCACCCTGCCAACTTCTTGCAACAGCTGGCACCGGCTGCAACCACCACCATCACAACCTTCCATCTAACCCGACCCCATCTCCAAACCCGACTGTTTCTGGCCGGACACCGCCTCCAGCACCCCTGACCACCACCATCTGGCGGAGAACCACCTCCCACAAGACCTGACCATCACCCAGGCGCCATCCCCCGCCAGATAGGCCACTGCCACCGCTGCATGCCTGCTGCGACTACTGCAGTTGTTGTGACTGCCGTTGCCGCTGCTTCTCACCGCCGTCGACGCAGGAGCTCCACTCATCGGAGGACGGCCAACCAGCAGGCAGACCACCCTAGTTCCGTCGATCAGGTACTCGTCCACCAACCCTTCCTTCCTTGTATCATATCATCATTTCTTTGTGTCATCATGTCGCTTATGGACACAAATTAAATAACAGTAACCTATAGTTGAGAATGCATGAATGTTGATTAAATTAAATACATTAGTAATTGCCCTAAGGTTATGACCTATTATCAAAGACTAGAAATTTACCTGAAAACCTGGTCATAAACCAAGTATGATGGAAAACAAGGACATGTATTCGTACAGAACAGAGATAGTTGGTAACCCATAACTTAGTAATTTATTATCTCAGGGCACACGATAACCGAGAACAGAACACGTGTACACCCTAGCTACGTACACACATGATGCTGTATTCGATCAGCCGTGAACTTGCGATAGTATCCAAAAGTAGCGTAGTAGTCGTGTGTATATATTGCTTAGTGTCTGATATTAGCATTTGCTATATTATATTATGTGTTTAGGGTCACTGGATCAGTCAGAAGACACTGCAGGAACCGGCATCTGGCATTCACAGCTTGAGGACTCAGGCAAGATACCTTGCCATAATTACTGTCTAATTTAAATTATGCATATGTTGTATTGTATCCTTGTTGCTTTTCTTTTATACAACTGTGCGCGTCCGAGATTGACTCAGGTGCATTCGACGGATACGTCGATGATTAGTGTACTTGACCTAGTCATTAGCAGACTCACTCCTTTGGAGGATACCCTGGTATCTTCTGAGACCAGACACTCTTGCACGTTTCACAGTGATAAATTCTTATTGGGATGCGGGTTCGCGTACTCGATTAGCTATCGGTGTGTGTGACCTATATCACGGTTAGTACGTAATTCAGAATTATTTATATTAGTAGAGACTTGGCATATAGATACGTGGTATGCACGTCGAGTATTCGACTTATATATCTACATAGGGTAGGAAGGACATTAGTAGGCGTATGGGATATACCCATTGGAATTCATAGTATCCAGAGGAGCCACAGATCTAATGACTCCCTTTACACTGCTGCCACGTTCTTCGGAGCGATATGGACGATATAATGTACTGTTGCTACGTTCTTCGGAGCACTATGGACGATATACTGCACTGCTGCCACGCTTTTTGGGGTGTTGGACGTTATGCCTACGCCTACCCATACATACCAAAGTTGTCTTCATATTGCATTCACTTAGATGGTTAGCACACCCTTTATCGTATTTATTTTATTCAGTATTTATATATGGCATGCTTCTATGTATCTTGTTACGTCCCTCTGAGGACCTGGTACCTTTCCAGATTTGGACGAGGCATATTACCCCACAGTATACGGCCCAGGACAGGAGACGAGGTACGCTACCGAGGAGGAGTTAGAGGTGCTACCGTCAGAGTTTCCGTGATCACTTGGTAGACCTTCTGTCTAGGATCGGGAGCATCATTATCTAGTCAGCCGATGCCCTAGTCATTATCTTTTATCTATCATTTCAGTATTTTATTTCATCATAGTAGTAGGTTTGTCCCCACCAGACATTCTTGGTTGTACTATGAAATTTGAGACTGGCGTTTATCTTTCAGCATTTAATATGAGTACATTCTTGTTGTTTATATTATGGATGAGATTAGATTAATTATTGTTGATTTATATGGGACATGCTAGTATTTAGGACAGCGTAATACTCTTCGTTAGGATCCATTAAATTGGGATATCCTCGGAGATGTGACAGCTGGCTATTGCTACGTGGCCTAGTCCCGTGTATTTTGGGACTGGGGCATGACATACACTAAAAATATATGATAACCATTATCCTAATAATTGCCCAGCAGATCCTTACTATCAATTTAAATTAAATTTTTGGTAACTTATGCTATGTGACCTAGATATATATATAGTTTAGACTTGAAAGCACACCTATTACCATTCAGGCATGATTTTGGTATTGCTTTACATCACACAAATTTTATTAGATTTTTATTAGGATACTAGATTATGTTGATGAATATAGGTCAGATACCCAACGTGTATTGGGAAAGAAGCGCAAAAACCTTTACCCAAACCAAAAAATACTTATGAGAGAACTGAACAATATAACGCACAAACTAAACACCAAATGATAGAAAAATAATCCACGCAGACACAGAGAATTTTGTCGTGAAAAGCCCTTGCGAAAAAAAATTACGGAACGATCGGAGTCCAACCCTAAAGAATATTCACTAATGGAATAAAGAGAATATACCCTCTACAAGCTCCTCCCGATCCAAAATGGATCATCAAAATATTTAGGAATAGAAAATAGATCACACCACGAAGATAGAAGATAATAAAAAATTACCCAAAATGATCTCCTCCTCCGAAACGGCCTCCAATCCTTCCTTTTTCTTCTCAAGATTGTAATGGTACTCTTGCCTCCTTTTTTCCTTTTTTTTGAGATGATATGTTAGTATTAGATGGGAATTAGGGTTAAAAAAATCTAATATATACCTCCTAGTCTCACAGCTAATCCTGGACTGGAGGATACGATCCAACGATGTATAAAATATCTCTAAATTTTTGCCCAGTCCGTCGACCGAACCCGGACTAAATTTGGACGAGTCGGTGATTTACGATTAAATGAAGACAGCTACTTTCTGGAGCTTCTAGAGCACCCTGACCAAACTCAGACCAAGTTTGGACCGAGTTCGGCCCAAACTCTATCTCCCCATGTACAACAGCTGCTCCTCCTTTCTCCTAAGTTTCTTTGACATCTCGAATAGCTCACATCGCCTCCCTGAGCTTCTCTGACCACAGATAGTGCTCGTCGTACTCTGAGATATTCTTTACATAGGTTGGAAACTCCACCCACTCTAACAAATCTTTTCCTTCACAATTATGTGGAGGGGATCGTTATCCCGACGATCTGCCTACAGTACTCAAACTTTCTCTATGGAAGAATCTTTGTGAATATATCTGCTACATAGTCGTCTGTATGAACCTTCTTAAGCGTCGCTTCCTTCTTCTCAACAGTATCTCATATCCAATAATACCGAGTCTCAATGTGCTTGGACCGGTAATAAAATATTTGGTTCTTCATAAGGTGAATAACACTCTGACTATCGAAAGCAAAGGATACTGCTCCTACTTTAGCCCAATTTTCTACAACATCTTCTTCATCTACAGCAACTCCTTGCAAGCCTCCATCGTCGTAATGTACTATGCCTCTGTCATCGATAAGGCAACACACTTCTGTAAACGTGACTGCCACGATACTGCTCCACCGCAAAAATTATCACATAGCCCGAAGTCTATCGCCTCGTGTCTACATCTCCAGCTATTTCAGCAGTATACCCAACCAGCTTTGGCTCGTCACCACCAAATGAAAGTCTCCAATTGGCAGTACCCTGAAGATATCGTAGAATCCACTTGATACCACTCCAATGTACCCTTCCAGGATTGGAAGTGGACCTGCTAACTGTGCTGAGTGCGTGAGCAATGTCTGGCCTTGTATATACCATAGCATACATAAGACTTTCCATGGCTGAGTCATATAGAACCTGCTCCATATCTTCCTTCTCGTCCTCGGTAGATGGACACTGCTCCTCAGTGAACTTAAAGTGAGACGCAATGGGGTTACTCACTTTCTTCAACCCGTCCATCCCGAAACACTAAAGTACCCGGTGAATATACTTCTTTTGGGACAAGTGTGAGAGCTTGGAATCTCCCTCCCGGCTGATCTTTATCCCAAGAATAGTCTTTATTGTGCCCAAATCCTTTATAGAGAAGGTCGCGTCCAGTTGGCACTTCAACTCTGCTATTCTGGTGGTATTCCATCCACCAACAGCATATGATCAACATAAAGCAATAAAATAATGAAATCATCCTCGACGAAGTACCTCACAAAAACATAATGATCTAATATCGTCCGTGCATAGCTATGCTCCCCCATAAATGACTCGAACTTCCTGTACCACTGCCTCATAGCCTGTTTCAGACCATACAAGCTCTTCCTCAACCGGCAGACCAAATATGACTTACCCATCTCATAAAATCCCTCTGGTAGCTCCATGTACAACTCCTCATCAAGATCACCGTGGGGGAATATCGTTTTCATGTCCATTTGCTCGACCTCCAAGTGAAAATGGACCGCCAAAGCTAGCACCATCCGAATAGATGACTGCTTGACGACTGGCGAAAAGATCTCATCATAATTGATGCATTTTCGATGACCGTAGCATTTAACTACCAGCCTCGCTTTGTATCAAGGTTGAGTAGCATCATCTGTCTGCTTCACTCTGAACACCCATCGATTCTTCAAAGCCTTCTTAACCTTTGGCAACCGTACCAGATCATAAGTAGAGTTGGCTTCCAAGGAACTCATATCCTCCTGTATGGCCTCCATCTACTCCTTCCTGTATTCGTCTTTTATAGCCTCTGGGAAACTTTTGAGTTCCCCTCCGTCAGTTAGTAGCACATACTCACCTTGTGAGTATCTCGTAGATGGTTGACGCTCTCTATCGCTCCTCCTCAATGGAACCACTGGTGCTGGCTGTATATCTACAGCCTTCTCCCCTCCAGGAACTGTCTCCTCGATATGCTCATCCTCCTTAGGATCACCCTGACCACCATCAGCAGGCTGATGATCAAGGTTAGGAGAAACTCTATGTACTGGCTCCCCCAAAACTGGATCTTCTGCGATGTCCTCTTGAAAATTCTTGAAGCAAAATGACTCTAACTCAGGCAATTTCTCAGCCTTAGAAGGCATCTCGGAATCCTGAGTGTTGGTCATGGTCTGATCCTTAATGAATATCATGTCCCTGCTTCTGTAGAGCTTTCTTTCCACTAGATTTTAGAGTCTATAGCCAAACATATCCCGACCGTAGCCGACAAAAACGTACCGTCTCGTCTTTGGCTGAAGTTTAGATCTCTCGTCCTTCGGTACATACACAAAGGCCTTACAACCAAACACTCATAGGTGATTGTATTATGACTCTTTGTCGTACCATACTTTGTCAGGCACATCACCCTGCAAAGGAGCACTAGGAGATAAATTAATAACATAAGCTGTTGTGTAAAGTGACTCACCGCAATAGCTGCCTGGCAAGTTTGCTTGTGGCAGCAATTACCGCACCCCTCTCCATCAACATCATGTTCATCCGCTCTGCTACATCGTTTGAGCTTGCGGTATCTTTGGTAGAGCCTTTTGGTGTCGTATCCCTTGCTCTCTACAATAAACATCAAGGGGACCCGATATTACTCGTCGTAATTATCCGACCGAACACAAAGAAGCTTCTTGCTCGTCTTCCCTTTCAACAGAGGCCTGAAACTCCTTGAAAGTGGGCAACACATGATCCTTGATCTTTAAGGCAAAGACCCAAACCTTCCTGAAATAATCATCAATAAATATTACAAAATAAGAAGCACCACTAATGGATTTTACCTTCATAGAACCGCAGATATCCGAGTGAATCAACTCGAGCAAAGCCGACTTTCTTGAACTTGGGTGACTTTGGGAAAGACACCATATTTTTCTTCCCCAGCCAAACAGTGCATGCACTTCTCCAACTTTGTAGACTTTAGACCTGGAATTATCTCCATGTTCACCAAGTAGCTCATCCCCTTCTCGCTGGATATGGCTGAGCCGCTTGTGCCACAACCTCAGTAGATGCATCAATAGCTGCGTTAATCTCATGTGCCCGCTCTGCGCTCCCTTTCATATAGTAGAGTCCGGACCTCTTACTTCCTCTGAAAATCATCATCGAACATCTGGAAACCTTCCACTAACTGTTCCCGAAGAGACTAAAAGAAACCCTCATCATCCAGCCTTCCAACCGACACCAGGTTAAAACGGATATCAGGGACATGACGGACATCTTTGGAGAACAAAAACTGCACCCGTCATTGTCCTCAAATGCACATCTCCAATGGAAAACGCCCTTTGACATATCTCCATTGCCCACCTTCAATACTCCACAATCGCCTGTTGTGTAAGTAGCAAATAATTCCCCTTTTGTGCGATACGTGCGCTGAAGCACCTGAGTCCACCAGCCAAAAGTTGTCATCACAAGCGAGGTTCATAACTACCTCATCACCTACAATGATCACGTCGCCTCCATGTGTCAAGGCCGCCACTATAGTATTCTCACTTTGCTTCCCCCTTGACGCCCTTCTTCTCTCTTTTTTATGCGAAATAGTTCCGTTTGATGTGGCCCTTCTTGCCACAATGGTAACACTCCGAGTCCTTGTACCGACCCTTGGACCTTCCCCCTGCTTTTGTCTTTGCCACCGCCTGGACCCCTGTTTTTACTCCTTCCGCGGCTCTCTGAAATAAGTGCCTCTGAGTAGGATATGGATGAAGTTTCCTGAGAACGTCTCTGCATCTCTTCATTCAGTACCCCACTCTTGGCAAACTCCAGATGACTACGCATTCCGGAGCAGAAGCGATCATAGACACTCGTATGGTCTCCCACGAGTCTGGTAATGTACAAAGCAGCCATAGTCCCCTGAACCTCATCGTCGAACATGACTCACATCAAGGATAGCTGGTCAACCATGCCCCTGGAAACTCACTCAAGTGGTCCATAATAGATGTCTCATCTTTGTACCGCAGAACCCATCATCATCCGGATCAGG